>VXAC01001104.1:138770-158177 GCA_013399225.1 Rhipidura dahli | reverse complement strand
AAATGTCTTGCCCTTTTACACAGAAACGCGACCTTTATTTGTAGAAAGGAGACTTGACTTAACACTCTACAAATGAGCAGAACCCCTTCAGGGCTCACAGATGCAGCAGATCCTTTCAAAAGCCAAACACCCACACGGAAGGGTTTGTACCACAACACAGACGAGGGTCCTTGCAGGGTCTATGAACTGCTATGGTGGTAAAGCTTTTTGTTCAAGGCATGAACACTGGCTTCTGGGTAGAATGTGTGTCACAAGGCCCTCAAGACAATTGCTGCAGCAATTTAAGGTCTTTCAGTCCCTGATGGCTCAATTTGTCTGTTCAGCCTTGCTGAAGCTGATTGCTGCTGTAGGAAGGTGAGCAAGTGTCTAGTGTGTCCACATAAAGCATCAAACAGCAAGCTTAAACCACTGATGAGAGGTCAGTTTGTAGCACAATAGATATAAATTTTCAAGCTCCCTTTGACCTTGGCTCTTTAACTCCAGAACAACAGTTACCTGACTACTGAACACCATTCATCCCTTGACAGGCATCATTTTTGGAAGGATGATGCACCAGTATTTGAAACACAAATCATCACTTACTCTGGGGTTGATGAAGGACTACTTTTTAGAAGTCCATCAGACTACTTGCCTTGTATTTGGAACCTCTTCCACACAGGAATCTCTATGAGAAGCCTTTTATATGTACCTTCCAATCCCACCAACCTTACAGGTGTTGTAGGTAGGAGGGCGTTTCCTTCAACAGCCAAAAAAACCCCAAGAGTACTGACAATCACCAGAAGCTGCAAGGCTTTCAGCAACCCTGTTCCAGAAAAAAGACCTTATAAATAGGTTCTTCATTCCCCTCTAAAACAGCTACCCAATTTAGATGAGAAGCAACGAGCAAGATACCATAAACTCTTAGTGCAAATCCATTAAGAACCCAAGAATTTAAAGACACTATTAGAGAATTAAATATTTCAAATAATAAAGTTTGAAAACTAAAGAGATCAATTCTCCTATGTGAAGTTATCTGTGATTGCTTTCCCAGCTTTCATACTAATTATCATAACACAAAAGTAGTCCAAGAGAAAAATACCATCCTGGGGCAATGAAAAGCTTTCCAATTAGAAATGCCAGGCAAATGCATTAACCATCCTGCACTAACCATAAGCACTGCCATTCTCAGTCTCACAAATATGAGCTCCTACAACACGTCCATCATTGCCTTTTAGCTCGGCTATGTAACACAGTCAAGGATAAAAAAGTAATGGACAAGCTTTCATGGTCACAAATTATTCTTCAAATACTGGAAATTTTTGTTTACTCTAGACCACTTAACCAAGCTATAATTTGTGGGTTTAATGCTTCATGATTCACCAACCAGAGGAAGCCCACAAGAAATATAATTTTCAAAGAATTTTAAAAAAATGTGGGTGGAAAATCCCTGTTTGCTGCACAAGAGGTCTTCTACTTTGCTGTGGACCAGCACAAAAATCCACAAGCAGCTGTCCTACAGACCACACTGGATTCACACTGAAAAGGTGCAGGCAGAGAGGTCTGGGCAAGGAGACCTGCACTGACACTCTAAAGTGTCAGTGTCCTTTTCCATATCATAAGCCATTAGACACAGCTTTGTAATCTTACTAAAGCAAGATGATATCACACACACACAAAATTCATATTTTTCATACCTTATTCCAAAGCAAATAAATAGAAATAATATCACAACTGAGGCACATTATCAAGAACAGTAAGGCAACATGAAGTGCTTTGCATATTCTGTATTTTAAGACTAGAATTAGATTTAAATTCTGTTTCTAAAAGAAATTATACTTCTATCCAGAAGTTCTTCACATGGGGACTCATACATCAGTCTCTAAGTAGAAAGAATAGACCAAAAAGAAAAGCTGGGGTCATCACTGATGTGGAAAGAAAAAGAAACCAAACAAATCAAACCAAACCAACACAACACCCACCCCTCAAAACAACACAGCAGCATCAATGAAAAGTCTCCCTGGCTATAAAAATGAAAGACTATAAACCCTGGCTTGCATTCTGAGATTTAAAGAAAACTGGTAATAAAAACTAGACTGTAGTTTTATTAATATCAAAAGTAGGATTGCTCTTGCACAACGAATTATATTAAAAACAAGCGTAGGAGAACAATTAAATACATAGCAGCTGCTGTATATTGAAAGCTGTCATTACCAATAACTGCATTTTACCTACATGATGTTTCCTAACAAGAGTAGATGCAAAACCTCTGCAGCAGTCAGTCCTATTTATATGACCAGTGATTCCTGGACTGGCCAGCTGGGAGTTACAGAGCAGACCCAGTGATAAAGACCCACTGTTACAAAGATTAAAGCTTTAGTAGGGTGCATGCAGATCTTGCAGCTGGCCTCAGCTGGAAAGAATGGTTTTGTGTATGTTTAATTTGTTAGTATAGATACTGCCTACATCTGATGTATGTATGTCATTTGGGGTTTCTAGAGTTTTTACATCAGCAGGAATCCAATACAACACAAAACTGAAAGCAGACTGATTCACAGAAAGTGTTGACTGATGTGTTCCCGTGAGATAGGGATGAACTTGGGCAATAAAGCCCGCATTAAGAAACTGTAATCAGATTATAAACGCAAACATTTAATTATGTCACTGAAACTAGCTCAGATGGCAAAGTAGCCCAAAGTGGTTTTAAATGAGCTTCAGGATGTCCTGATCAATTAGCAGTCCAAAGAAGTCTGCTAGTGATCATAACAATGTGGAGAGCTGGCAGATGACTGGATGTTGAGAAGGATAATACATCACATTTGATTTTGATTATGGAGGTGAAGCTGCAACCTTTCTGGATATCACACACACAGAAACCTCCAATCACTTTCAAAGAGTTTATGCCACCATTTTCACAAGAGCTTATCTGCAATACCTGCCCTTTAAAATAGTACACCACGATATCACCATTAATACTTTAAACACCATGATATCACCAAAACCTGATGTCTGACGAAGCACAGTGAAGACAAAGCAGTATTTCTAAGGGAAAAATCTTAATTTCAATTTTAAATCAGATGTTTTCCTGAAATCTTTCTAGATGTACCAGAAGGCTCAGTAAACTGTGGGCAATTAAGCATGTACTTACATCCAGTGAACGACTGTATTTGTGGCAAAAAGCATACAGATTGAAAAAATGGTTTCTCTATTCTTCCCTTGGTAGCTGATCATATTTCCAGAAGAAGAGAAAATCTCACAAACCTTTAACTTGACTGAATTCTCACCACACGTTTAAGCCCTCAAAGGGCAAGAGAAAGGCATATATATTAATTTTATCTTTGCTTTCCTGAGTCATATTGATAAAGTTAAAAGAAAAGATTGTCTCCCTCACTTCGGGGTGGCACAAGATACCTATATCTGTGCTAATGTGCTACAAACTCAGAGAGCTACTGACACAGAATGAGGAGGCAAAGTGCACTGTGCTGCAGTTATATGGCACTTTATACCTATAAACTGCATTATGCAGACTTCACTCCCTTCCCTCCCCACTGCACAGGAGCAGGGGTTTTTTAGACATTTTGAGAGGATTTTTTTTTTTTTTTTTGCTTAAAGATGCAAAAAAGTAAACTACCTGGGAACAAATATAGTTTATACAAGAATTCAGAAATGGGAACACCACCTACTTCTACTATGTCTTTGAAAAAGCCAAGCTTAAGGCCTGTTTCACTGCTTGCCCATCCAGTTCACCCTCAAAAACCCTCCATGGGACATTACCAGGATGATCAGGCTGCTACAACTAAGAAAAGGTCTCGAGTACAGTCTGTGCTTTACAGCACCCTCAAGCATATGCCTATCTCCTGTGGGGCAGCAGATCACAGGGAAGCTCAGACAGGCCCTCTCTCACCCATTTTTCAGTGACCTGATACCAACAGACAGCACCACACATGCTTCCTCCTGAAGAGGTTTGCACAAGGGTTTCAGTTTCATGAACAAGATGAAGCTGGGTTGCTTCCCAAGACAAATGGACAGATAGAACCAGGATCTGGGCTCTTCCAAAGTAGCCCAAATACAGTATAGGCACAGGCAAAACATCAAACCACTTTTGTTATCACTCTTCCTTTGTTTCTCATCTCCTTATTTAGTACTCCTGATAATAAAATCCCCTCAGTTATGTTGAAATTGTTTTCTGACATGTCATATTCAAAATGAGGTTGTATTAATAGCATGAAATGTTTCACACTTTTCTCAAGTGTTACAGATTCTCCACAGAAAGCAGCTTCAGACTTGAAGTTATGCCTGCATTTCCAAAGCATTTCTATTCATCATCTACATCCAATATTAATAAAAGAAGAGCTCTAAAAGAGACTGCTTGTGCAAACATGTCTTTGAATAATATCTATTATTCAAAGCTGTTACTGCTTCAGAGAAATGTTTTTAGCTGTGAAATACAGAAGCACAAAATATGGATTAATGAAAAGTAGATAAACACATCATCTGTAGACCACAGGTCACACAAACTGAAGCTGACACTCACCTAACAAATTGGTTTCATGACAAAACACATTCAGTCTCTCAATTTCCCTATTTGACTTAAGATGAGGATATGCCTTTGAACATTCTTAAAAAGTCACCATATGCTGAGAGGTCAGTGTGGTTTTAGTGTGATGGAGATGCTGACGCATTGCAGATGGCAGTAGCAATGCCTCTTCCTGTGTGACAATGAGAAGAGAATTTCAGAGAACAGCAGGAGTGAATCAGGACTCAGAACAGAGAGGCCAGATTCTGCCAAAAATCATGGTCTAAGCACATGCATGTTACTGCTTATGAGGGGAAAAAATGCAGTTTCAGACAAATTTAATGTAAAGTTCTACTTTGATGAGCATCCACACTATATGTAAGTTGTTCAAATCTTACATTGTTGGGAGTATTTTATATCTCTCACCATCTCACTGCTGACTAGAATGTCATGCTAAGTACAGAGGAAAGCCCCTGCAGTTGCACATTTTAAAGTCACTTCCTATTACATGCAAATGTACAGAATATCTACTACATTATGCTGGCCTCAGTCAAACTTTCTGCATAAAAGTTGCCCTGATGCTTCTACAAGCCTTTTCTTCCCCAGGCAAAATAAAGCAGTTTTGCAAAGATTGAGGTTACCTGAATAACTTAGAGACATTAAAAAAATTAAATTTGTTTTTCCTAAAAGCCAACAACTTCTAAACTATGTTGATGTTGGAACAACATTGCTAAGACTCAGCAGTAAGCAAACAATCTGGGTTTATTTTTGTCCTCACTGAAAATCTATGCCTTGGAGTATTGTTTGCACAGACTTAGTCATCTACACTCATGTTATTCACCAATCTTTCTACGACTGAATTTTCTCATCAAATCTCAGAATCTGTGCATAATCCTGAACCTACTACCTGGTGGTAAGTCTTTCTAGGTGGATCAAGGAGATTAGATTCCATCTCCTGACTGTAACCAACTGTATCTAAGGATCTTTAGGATCACACTCCAAACATTTACACAATGTTACCAATCTGTTTTCCTCTCAGGAAATACAGTGACTTTTGGCTTGCAAAGTGGCTGGTAGATAGAAGAGGGCCCAAGTTTGCCATGACTCTGGGTTTTATTCCTTTTATCATACTTAACAGGCAATCCTCACTATGATCTTTGTTACTGCTACACTTTGCTTTGTTTTCCCTAACTTTTCCAAACCTAGGAACAAGAGAATTGGGACATGGGATTTCTGAATGAAAATAGCGAATGTCTTAGAGCATGTTCTTTCACACCAACACAAAGTGAACCAAAATTTAATGACTAACTATTTGAGGACAATGGTTTAGAAAGGTTTGCTCTCCATGGCTTGGAGGCAGATCCTGGCTCCAGACATCCTCAATGTGTTTATTTCATCAATCATACTTTAATCTTACTGCTCAGTTAACTGCACAGCACATGGGAACGACAGGTCGAACTCCTAAACTAGCATTAGAGAATGAAGGATCTAAACCCACTGCTAATATAATGGTCTGTCATACTGCTTCAGGATTTTTCCTTCCATGCATCCACTACACTTCTGTTTTCCTTTTTCAAATTAAAGAAAGAAAACCATTCAGTGAAAAAATGCCATGCAACCTCAGCTGAGAGCAAACTTATACATTCAAAAGTGACTGTGCTTTACTCCTCATTTACTTAATAAAGCAAATGCCAATTGGAGACATCATAAGCTGCCTGAAGCTCATCCTGCAAGTTCGTTTCAGTTTTGCAGTTGATTTTCTTCTGCCTGGTACTCAGTAAAACAGATGGATTTTTATTTTGTAGTTTTGCTTCTCTCCCCTCTGAATGCAGAGCAAAGTGCATCACCATTTGTTTACAGCCCAGCTGTCCTCCTATAAATCCACTCCTCGGATAGGCGTTAGCCAGAAGACACCCGGAGTCTTACAGCAGTGGGATACTAAATCAAAAACCTATGCCCTAGTTCAGCAAAGCACTTTCTTAAACAATGTGAAGCCAGTAAGATTATAACCTCACTGCAAAGGGCTGTAAATACTCATTTGCTTCCCATAAAAGTCAATCTGCTCTGGATCTAGTCCTAGACATTTGCTGGAAGGTGTCATTAAATAAAATGAGAGAAAAGAAGGCCAATAATCTCTTGATTTCTAAGAAATCCCTGGTTGTGACATGTGTCCCATCAGATGCTTGAGCAGCAGTCACAGGGGGACCACACATCACACCTACATCTCTAGTCCATGAGCTTTAAGTGTAAGTATTTACTCTATTTTGTTTTTCTCTTAGAATTATTATTTTAATTATGCAGACAATTAGCACTCAGTTCCTTTGTGCACAGCTTTTGGGAAATATTTCACAAAATGTTTTTCATTTTCTACAATGCATATTTGATGGCATGTATGGGATATAGCAGCTGATACATCACCTGTGTTTCTAACAGGCTGCGGTGGAGATCATTTTTGATACAGATAAGAGATGCTACAATAAGATAACTGAGCAAACAGGTCTGCTGGCTGAATGGTGAGGGAATTCATTCAGAGAGACTCATGTTCACTTACAAATGTCCCATATTACCTTGGGCAAGCTAAATACAGTTCCCCACTGAAGTACTCCAAAACTAAATGCAAATTACGACAACATGATGCCCCATGACTGCACAATCTTTCTTGAATGCATATCAGTGACCCAGAAACTGCCCTCCAGAACTGATAAGAAATGGGGCAGAGTTCAAAAGTGTTTGATGTAATGCAGCAGAGTGTTAAGGCTCCAATAGCCTGGATGAATCTTATTAACAAAAAGCAGAAACTGAATGATACGTACCTGGAAAGTCCCAAGAATTAGGAATAAGAAATAAGCCACAAATATTTCTCTCAATCACATTGGTTTATTTTCTTTTTTTTCTCCAAGTCTTGATGTTCAAATTCAATAGTTCCTATATTTTGCCACAATCTGGAAGCCACAGCTGGGGATTATGTGTCTAACCACAGCCCCACTGGACTGAAAAATTAATCAGTGAGTACATTTTAGGCTCAAATTGGAGAAAATTCTATGTAAATGATGTATTCTAGCTAATTAAGATGTTTCTTAATTTGCAGAGCAATAAAGAAGTACCTTTATAAGTTCTGGTATAATTTTCTTCACCTCTCATCTGTCATGTGGATTAACAAACACTTACAGAAATGCTCTTCCTAAATAATAAGCTCTGAGATCTATTCTCTCATGTACAGGTATCTCAAGGCATTCCCTCTGTTTCTACCTAGATTTCCTACTGGGGAAAATTATAAGGATTTTGGCTGTTGCCTTGTGATTTCTGAAAGTCCAGGAGCCAGCTCAGAGCTTCAGTCTCACGTGATGAGTTAGTCTGCAAGTGAACACTAAATCCAATGCATCCCAAATATGATCAGCCTCTGCATATGCACAGACTATATGCAAAGGAGATGCTGGATGCCTAGAAGCCCCAGATGCATGGCCCATCTCTTCCAGAGTGGAGATTAGGAATATCTACAATGCACAAAGTTTGTCCAGATGGTCCAGACACCATGCCCACCACAAATCTGGAAACTCTCACATACCTGCAGCTCCTCAGCTCAAGCCCTCAGCCTCACCTCTCCCAGCAGCATTCTTCTGCCTGCATAGGAAAATGCAATGATGCCCCAAAGTAAAGGCTGAAGCCTCTTTTCAAGAGACACAAAGCACTTCCCATAGTAAAAAAATACGACAAATCTGAAAGGAAAGAGACTCACAGCACTTCAAGCCAAATTGGTTTGTCCCCAAATCAGGGTTCACTGCAATCAGCTCAGAGCTTGAGAAAAATTTTTCTACTCTAGAAAAATTAAAACCAGTGATGAACTGACCAGATGACTCTTTTATCAACAAGTTTATGCCTTCTACAAGCACACTTGATATAGTACTGCAGTTCAGAGATTACATTATGATGATGCCAGTCAAAGACATTGAGAAAGACTCAAGAACAGTTCCAGCTGTTCACTGTGTCCTAGCAGATCTGTAGCCACGTTCACCACTGCTCTTCCCTGCTCCAACACTGTGCAACATTTAAGGTCCTGTGAGATGTTATAGTTATTCTCGGACAAAAAACAAAACCCAGAAAGTTAAAAGCATCTACTATACTGAATTTGCTATTTCTCAGGAAATACTAATTGAAAACTTCTTGTTCTGTGTTACAAATTGCAGCACAAATATTATGATTCTGTAAGTCAAACAAGATTAATATCCCTCTTTCCCTGCAGGAAATCCTAATAAATGCTACAAGGGTTTCCAGCTTTTCAGGAAGTGAAACTGCTGGACTCTCATACTCTTTTATTTGGCTTCAGTGGGAAACTCATTTTCCAACTCCATCAAATACCAGTTACATTCCTACAAGGAAAACAGTCCAGCTGCCAGTCAATAGACATTCGACCTTGCAGAGAAACCTGAAAGGCACTTGTACAAAACAACAAGATCTGGTTACAGTTGCACTCTCACTGCCAATTCCATTAAAGCTTATCTTTAAAATGTAATGAACTTTTTTTAAAAGTGGCCAATGCCAAACCATTTTACAGCAGCAGCCAGAGCCTCGCTGCTGTTTTCCAGTGCCTTCCCATCACATCTTTTCTATTTATATGAGAAATTACTTTGTTATCTTATAACTCCAAATACAGTTAACATGCTAAATACAAAACAATTACTTGCCTCTAGGGAGAGTGGCCCAGTTTCAGCAAGCATGAGTCATGCATTCATTCTGCTTTCATAAACCCACCCCATTACCCTTGACCAGTGGACATTTAGAAGGTCACAGTTCAAAGGCACTTTTGTAAACTTTATTAAGCTACAAGAACTCTGCAGGGCAGCTTCAAGTTCTTTAAGGCATCTCACTTAGTGCCTCTGTTTTTCCTCCAGCAGCTCTTCTGAAGAAGTCCAGCTCTTCTTGCCTAAACACCAGAGGACAACTTCTGCCCTTGGAAAGGCAGCACTGAGTGGGTCACTCCAAAGCTCTTATGGAAGATGAATGAGTCTAGGCACACAACACTAAAACAGAGAATACTAACAAGCACTTTTGCTTTTTGGGACACACAACTATGGGAGCAGCTGGAGCCTTCAGGGGATTTTCTATCAGTAGAAATTTATATTATTGGTAAACTCCATTTTTGCTTTGAGAACTTGGCTTAAACAATCAGTAAGCACAATTTTTCACATATGCTTTTATTTTAATGACCATTTATTAAGAGAGCAAGATGATGAAATTTCATACTACACTACCTTTAACATTTTGTCATGAAAATGACCTTGTATCTGGAATGGTACAGCTGCTTATTCCTAAATTCAAAAAAAGCCTCAATCTAAAGTTGACTGGAGATAACAGAAACCCTCCCAATGACTTAAACCTATGCTGCCCCTTAGAAACCAAAGAGCAACGCTCAGGCAGGGCTCTGTGCTGTTGCAAGCATTTTTTCCCCCTAGACATAAGCCAGGAAAAGCTGCTGGCATCAGCACATGGAGTGAAAGGCATGTTCCACATCTCCTTCAAATAAATACTGCTGCACATCACAACCTGGGCAACTTACCAAACCTAAGAGGAATCTGCTGCACGTGTGCAATGAGCAACAAGTCACAGTGGTATGTGCACTGAAAATCCTCACAATTTGAGGAAAAAAGATATTTTATTTTGCATTAACCTTTGAACAACTATTTCTGTGTAATTTACTTGACAAGCTCGTGAGACTCCAATGGCAGCCAATTTACCAGTGAGTATAAAGTAGCAGAAACTGCAAAACAAGCCTTTCTACATTAAGACCAGCAATAAATTCCACTTGGAAAGTTTTCTGTAGAGTCACCTACCTGGAGCACATGGTCACAGCTATCATTGTTTTTCATGGCTTTCACACATCAAGCCAATGTATCTGCCAGGCACTAGGGGAAAAGAGAAGTTTTCAATCCTTCTTCCCAATATCCTCATCACTTCAAGTACTTTGGGATCCTCCCCCACAAACTGTGTGTGTCTCATCCAGAAAACACCTGAACTGCTAAACTCTTCTAGTACAAGTGTCTTTCACACTTCTGGAACCACTGCACAACACTTTTCCCTAGGAGTAGTGTCTGCTGGAATTCAGACTTTATGCACAATGCACTACAGCAAATGATTTTCTCTTGCAGTAGTTTGTTTTGCTAAATTTTAAAGAGGTTCTGTCATAAAAAAAAATCCAAAAAAAAGAGAGATATAATTCTAGATTTTTTTTCTTCCCCAGTAGTCAGATTAAGCACTGCAGCAAATAATTTTTGTTACTTTTCTCATTTTATGGCTAGATCTAGAAACCTTCATACAGTATTGAGGGAAAGAAGGGTCTTGACCTTCCAGTAATTGTGATAAAGGAACCTAATTTACAGAGGCTGTTGTTTTATCACAGAAATTAGCTACAGACACAAATGACAGCATGAAGACATCTAATTCCCTGTGAGGTAGGAAATGCTTAAAAGGGAGAAGTTTTTGGCTTGGGGGGGATTGTTTGGGGTTTTTTTGTTGGATTTTTGTTTGTTTGTTTGTTTGATGGACCAACTAATCTAACTGGGGATAAGAAAAACTGAGTTGCAAAAAGAAGGGCTATGAACCTGAAAATCCCTGAACTGACTTCTCCCCTTCTCCTCCCCACCTCCTCCCCCTCAAATCTTTTGGCACAATAAAACAGATTATCTCTTGCTCCAGCCTTTGCCCTGCTTACATACTTAGACTATCTTAGACAACAGGAACCCTTAATAATCTGGACACTTTAAAAAATGATAGGATTTGGCAGTTTAATCCATTCTCTCATTTGCAAATAATCAGAGCTAAAATCACCTGCAGGTTTAACATCAAACCATTCAAGTGAAGATTAAACAGAATTTAATAGTTTCCATAATGAATTTAACACTAGGCAAAGGGACAAATCCATTACCCCAGCCAAAGAGAAAAAGTTCAAGACATCTTGTCCAGGAGAATATAGCACTGTTGTTTTTGAAATAACCACTTTCTTCCAATCTTTAGAAACACCATGAAGTCTTAACTACATGTTTTATGAGGCTGAACACAGCTAATCCATATGGACCTACTATAAAACAGACTTAGCACTTTGTAAGATAGACATACAGAATAGAATTCTCTAAGGTGTGGAGTTAATCTTTTTTTTATATATATACAACAGAGACACTTTCTGAAAATCTGTTTTCGTTCTATGGTTCCACATGTTGAAAAAGGTTACATGTGCAACCGAGAGCAGCAAAGTAGAAAATGTTGATATGCAGAGAACTTTTGTATTGGCCTTATTTTCTTTGTCAGAAACATAGTCTGCTCCATTCCTGTCTTAGTTTTGTGTTTGGCAGCTGCAGAACTATAAAAAGCTTTGCCATTTAAAACATTTTTAGAAGAACGATATTGTATTAGGCTGACAATACAGAAGTCATTTATCAAAATGTCACATTGTCTGGGGAGATAGATAGCAAGTGTCAGCCCTGGGCCTCAAAGAGGAGGTTAAAAAATTAAAAACATGCTCATCATCTCTACTAGAGCACACTATAAACTGAAAGAAGTCAAGTTTGCTGTTGTGCTAAGCCTTCTATTGAAAGAGAGGGAATTTCAGCAGTGTTTATTCTCCCCCAAGCACCAAGGCCTGTCTGACCTGCTCACAACAGCTCTAAAGCTAAGTCTGTCCCAAAAGAATTTATCTGGGTGAGTGCTACAGTAGGCTGTTCAAGGTTTGGTAGCAGGTCTGTATTTCAGTGACAAAAAGACAGAAAAATAAGTAACAGAGGGAAGGAAAGAGACAATGCAAAACCCAAACCAACAAACAAAAAAAAACCCCAATGAAATCAGACAATCTATAGAACTGCATGTCATTTAATCAGAGAGAGGTACAGGCAAGGCTTCTCCTGTGCAGAGCAGCATCCAGCTTTCAGCTACAGCAGGCATGTGCATTAGCAGCTCCCCTATTGAACTTGAGGCCCAAACTCTGCAAGGGGCTCAGTGCTAGAAATGCCAGACTGCTACCTGCATGGGGGCACGTGGTAGCAGAGGCTCTCTTTGCAGTGAAGAATGAAGAAAACACCTAAAGTACAGAAGAATGAAGAAAACACCTAAAGTACCTGTCAAAAGGTATGTTTGCACAGTATCTCCCATCAGCCAGGCAAGTGAGGTGGGGCAGGAATGTAGATCAGCATCAGTTAGAGCAAGTCAGAGACAAAACTATCCCAAAGCCCTGGAGGAGCCTAAATACTACAGAAAGTTGTAACTATCCCACCTTCAGCAAGGGGTATCAAGAGAGCACAGTTATATATTAAAGAACAGCCTTCCTTTCTCAGCTCTGAGTGAAGGTCAGTAACAGTGGACCTGTGTGTTCTTATGGAGGTGGCTGCTGCAGAAGCTAAAGAGGAATTCAATTTACATTCTCTTAATCCAAAATCACGTCCAATGGAATTAGCTCTAGGTCCAGTTTTGTTTATCTGGCAAATGACAGATCTAACACACCAAACCAAAAACTCAGGGGTCACAATCTGCCACACAGCACTACAGAGCTGCCAGATCCATCTCTAGAAGGTACCTTACAGCATGTCCAATCCTTCTGAAACCAAAACCAAGCCACAGACAATAGCTCTTCACTTCCTCTTGGGGATCAGCAGTGCCTTTCAGCAACTCCAGCTAATCACTAATCATCACTAATTCTGAGGAGCACCAATGACTCATCTCATTGCAGAGCAGCACACAGTCTCCATCATCACTGACATCACACATCACGCTGCTTATGTAGGGCAAGGCTTGGAGTCTGCCAAGGTCAGTGGAGTTAAACAGATTGTTTAACCCACAGGTAACACGCTCAGTCTTCCTGCCAACATCTACAGTGGTTCCAAAGTAATCAACTAGTAGTTTACCCCACATTTTTCTAGATGCAAGGAACAGAAATGTGAACAAGCTGTACTATTCAGCACTAAATCCATTCTAACTGCAACAATATCCATTTTCATACTCTTCACCAAAGAGTTTGTGTTACTTAAGTGCAAATCTTATTCAAGTGCCAGAAAAGCTTAGTCCATCCTAACCATGAAACCAGAGCTACATTCATTCTTGTCTCTGGCCTACCAACGCATGCTTGATGTAAGGATTAAGGCTTCTCCAAAAGAAAGGGCATGATAAAAAGAAAGCAACATAAGCAGCTGCCAAACTGATGAATTTCCTCAATTTAAAGGCAATTCTAAAGGTATTTTTACAACATTTTCAGAAAACAGAAAGAAGCACTTTGTTCCAGAACCAATTTATTTTTATTAAAATCTTATACTGAGTGCAAGCATAAACTCAGCACTTATAAAAGCTGCCCAGCCAATGCTTCCAAGACCTCTCAATCGCATTTATAAGGGTGAAAGGAAAAACAAGAACCAACATATTTCTGGGTTATTACAACACAGAGGCAGGGTCTCAACCTCACAGCAACAGACATCTTTATACACTTCCAAGCTTTTCCATGGGAGCTCTACTCTCAAAGCATTAGTAGTATCCCAAAGTGGGGAGTTACAGTGTTGGCAAGAGGTTATGCAGACAGGAAGGC
The DNA here is from genome assembly GCA_013399225.1 of Rhipidura dahli. Lineage (NCBI taxonomy): Eukaryota > Metazoa > Chordata > Aves > Passeriformes > Rhipiduridae > Rhipidura > Rhipidura dahli. The sequence goes on along the minus strand of VXAC01001104.1, from coordinate 144,129 downwards.
AGATGGCCTCCTGGTTTGGCTATGACAAGGGAGAGGAACTGGAGTCCAGACTCGGGGAGTAAAGGGACTCTGGCAGGCTGCTGCTAACACCAAAAGCACCAACAGATTTAGTTTGGGCTCAGTCTGCTGAACACACCATAACAACAAGTTCTTTGGCATACAAACATTAGGAAATGTCCTTGCCAAAAGACAGTTTGGACTCAGAAAAAATATATGATTGACGCTAACACAAAGCAAACAAAAATGAAAGTTCACATGCCAGGATGATGGCCAAAACAAAACTAACTGAGCAATCAAATTTCCAGAACACCATCACATTTGCCAAAATATTTGGCCAAAGCTCATTTCCTCAGAGTTTGTTTCCATTGAAGCCATGGGGCATACATACACCTTAACTTGACTAATGAAGTACAAACAAGAAAAGAGCCTCTCTGCTCTGGGCACCACTGAAGGTTCATCCCAATGCACAGTGCTCCAGCTCACCCACATTTCAACTCCAGAGTATTCAGAACCTGATTTGACAAAAAGCCTTCTCTCAGCTATAGTTTCACTTGGGTCTAGAGCTACAGGGTTTGGCCATGAAAGTGTCTTATTTGATATTCCTAGAAACACAATAGTACCATGAGGTCAGTTCATGTACATGAGCATCCTGTCTCCAGCAGCAGCCACAAGCCTTTAGAAGAGTAAATAATACAGGTTAATAGGATTCCCTTCCACTGCACTCTTCCATCCTTTCCTCATTTTCAGTGTGCGGACTTTCTAAGCCAGGTGTTTTTTTAGAGCAGTTGGTAATCCCCAGTGGATTTCTTTTTCCTAAATTAACTTGTTCAGTCTAAAATTTGTCCCCTAAAACTTTCTCAAATAGTTGTGGGCTCCTGAAAAAATATGAGGGGAGCCTCTAAACTCTGCCCACCTCATACTCTTCCTCTGCAAAACATGAACAGATGGCAAGTTAACAAATGCTGGAAGGCACACACTTAAAGCCTCGTGCACCACTCAGTAGTTATGTGTCTACCCAGACCTAAAGCTAGTCAACTGAAAACTCCAGGTGCAAGAAAAAAATCCTGGTGTAAATCCACAACCTTGTGGATTTTGAGAGATTCACTACTTTGAAAACAGAATCCTACCTCGATTTGATCTTGCCAACTACCATTTCAAACACACTGTTCTTGTGCTGATTGCTAGTTTTGTTTAATCCAATCATTTTACACATCCACCTAATTTTAGCCCTGTTTCACCACAGCTGCCAAATGCAGCTATGTACAAGATCATACAGTTTGTTTCTCAGCTGCAGTGGCAAATTACTGACACTGTTCTAAGAGCCCTCAGTTAGCTCAATTTCAATCCCTGCAAAGCTGAAGGACAAACAACCTTTCTGCATTTTAATCAATGTACACAGCAGTACATTCCAAAAATGCTGCAGAAACCTACAGCAATTCTTTAAGGTTTCATTCTTACAGATCCAGACTAGTAATTTTGTTTTGTTGGTGTNTTTTTTTTTTTTTTTGGTAATTCATTACAACATTCCATGAAAAACAATGGAGAACATGCATGCACATCAGAAGAGTAGAGAGTATTATCGTGATATACTCAGAGACCACAAAATTGGATCCCTGCAATGCACTTGCAGGAAAGTTTAATGTCTTATCTCAGCCCTTCAAATAGGGCAATATCCTGCCACTCCAAAAACAAACTATGACCTCCAGTGCTGCATCTGTTTGGCATGGCAGATCTCCAAGCAGGCATGATTCATCTCAAAATTAGGACTTCCAGCAAAATGCAGGAAGTGTTACCAACCTTCCAGTCAGATGTCATGAACAAAGTTACAGTCAATTTTGGACATGACAAGATTTTTGGGCCCCTGAAGGTGTGTGGTCAAACTGGGAGTTGTCCAGCTCAGCCTGTGTTTATTAAAATACAGAAAAGACATATGACAGAGTATCAGAGAAAACTGGGAATCATGAGAGGCACATCTGAGATGAGCAGAACTGTATACATCTTAAGAACCGACAGCAGTGTCACAGAGAACACAGCTTGGCCTTGACCATACCAAACACAAGGCAGCTTTGATAAACAAGGTAGTGGGTAAGGGAAGCCCCATCTTTCCTCCCGGGATCTGAGCATCGAATTAGCTTTTCACGAGGCTGAGGCCCCACAGTAGAACAGACTTATTTCTCAGCAAGCCCAGTTTTCACTGGAGCACCACAGAACTCTTACCTGTGCTCTGTGGTTAACTGACATTCCTAGCATTTTTAGGTTTTCCAATTTTGCAGCATTCAGAGTCTGGAAAATAATTACTTCATGAGGCACTTCATAAAAATGTGACGAGTTCTTCACCCTCCTATTATTTCTGAGACTCTTCAGTCAAGTAAGAACAACTGCAATTGCCTTTTAAAACTGCAAATACCTCTCAGAAGAATGCTGTTGTTTCCCAAGTCCCACTCCTGGATTAAACATGGGCTGTCACACTTCACAACACAAGGGAGAACAGTATTTGAATTGCACAGTAGTAACAAATGTAGCACATAGTAAACAAAGACCAAAGGAAAAAAACAATTGCAGATTTATTAAAACCATAACTAGCTTTTGGATTTATGTTTCTTCTTCTTCTCAGGCAGCTTTGGAAACCAGGGGAACTTCTAAGAGGACAGCATGCTTTTATTTCTACTAATATTTAGGATATTACAGGTGACCTGTCAACAGAGGATTTTGAGTCTGCTTCCTCTTCAAAGCACCTTCAACCTAGTAAGCAAGCAAAAACTTGGATCAATAACCTCAGACTGTAAATCTGTCTGCAATTCTGCTGAAGGGACAGTGTTCTTCATTGAATAAATACCACACACTTCACAGCTTTAGACTGACAGCTTAAACTTCATCCAAAAGCTATAAAACAGCCAGGGTATTGAATAAAGCAGCAAAACACTTGCTGCCCGAAGTCTCACTTCTGAAAATATTTTTCAGAAGTTCTTGGAGAGATGTAAGGAATATGCCCAGCAGAGCTGCTTTCAAACAGTTGAAAAGTTAGATTAAAGTGAGATCCACGGTAGAAAAACATCAATGACCCCCTGCCCGTATTTAGTTACCAAAGGGGTAAACAGCAATTGCTATGTGAGGAGAGTGAAAAACCTACCTAAATTAGGGATCCCTAATTTTGACTTACACCACTGCAGCACAGCAGACCAAAGGGCCATCAATCCCACGCTGACAACACACGAACTGCCTGAAACACACCCCTTCAGCTGAACACAGGTAATTCTTCAGAGGCTACAACAAACTGTTAAAAGCCACAGAGGAAGAGGAGCCTGTTTAGAAAAGTCTGGAAAGAGGTTTTTAGTGTTTAGCAATGACTGGTTACCTAGATGCATACACAGGCAGCCCTTATCTCTTACCACAGACGTTAGCCATCTCTGTCTTCACTTGGATGCTCTGCAGATTATTATATCAGTGACTGTAAGGTCTGCACTGACTGAAGAACGTAACAAACAGCAAACACCCAGGCTGGAGACCAGCTGGGAGACTTCCCATGGCCAATTAAACATGGCACACTACAGTACATTTTTCCTCTAACAGAAACAGTTTTCTACCCTTCTCTCCACATGGACAAAAATTCCATTTAGATGTCAAGAAAAATAGTTTATTTTACTAGGAGGGGGGGAAACACTAGAAAAGTCTCAGATTTTTCAGAAAATTATGAACGAGGACATTCAATATCTGCTTCTGCATCAGCCAGACCTATTTAAATTAGGTGATAGATTCAACTGTTTGTGTGTAATTATTGCATTACACTGAGGAAAGGTCAAAGTATTAATTTTTCATTTCAAATCAATATATGCAAGAAAACTAGAAACATTAGCTATGTCACTCTGCAACTACCACGAAGCACCCATCAAACCTCTTAAGGCTGACAAATTGCTCTATTTATGGTATAATTGGCAGTCCCTCTTCTCTTCAGCCTTACAAACAGGCACTGTACAATGATTCAAACCAGACTGCCTACAGAGTTGTTGCATATTCAGTAATACCCAGTGTCATCACATGGCTTGGTCCTTTGGGATTCACTTCTGTGGATGTTGAAATGGTACCAAAAGATGCAGCCCAGTGTACAGCATCCTACACAAGGTAAAAGTCGTCATCCAAAGGGTCTTCCAAAGTCTGGAAGACAACATAGGAGGCTCATGTACTGGATAACTACATGCCAAGCATATGACAAATAGTCACAGCACAGTCAATCCATTTCAATATCATGTCTTATATCTGCTAATTTTTGGTAATTAATGTACTTGTAGTTATTTCTAGTAACATTAACATAAGAAAGTAGAACCCAACATTCTAGAGTCTGACATATTCGATCCCAAAATTGGCACCCAGATTATTTTTTTCCCTTCAAATGATGGAAAGGCATTGAAAATCAGTGTAGAGTTAAGTTATGGGTTCTCACTTTATGTGCTTTGCAGACCTTGGAGGAAGTTTTCAGCAAGATCATTATTTTTATTTTTATTATTATAACCGTATTGTTAATGTTTACACAGTATTGGGAACAAATACTTCTTCAGCCTGGAGAGATGCTGCTCTGGTCGTAGAGCACACACTGCTGTGGATATGCAATGAAAGGAAGACTTAAGAACAGCCACACATGCTTGTTTTAACGTGAAGGTGTAAATGGCCCATTTCACTACTACATGCATAAAACATACATATATATATATAGGTATGTATATATATAACCCAGGTTATTTATACATAAAAATAACCCAGGTTTTGGTACTGGGTTTTGAGGAGAAGCCGTGTTTTCTCCATACCAATGTTTTGTGCTTTCAAGCAAACAGCTTCAGTTCCCAGGCAAAGGCACTTCTGCCCTGCCCAGGCTCTCTCAGCGCCACTGCGGCAGCAGGCAGGACAGCGGGCAGAGGGGAGGCAGAGGGGAGGCAGGTGCCCGGCTGCACAGGAGGCTGCAGAACCGAGCCAGCAGCTGAACACCCATCACACATCCCGTGCGCTGCTCAGGTCAACCCACGGTCGCTCCTCCTCCCCGGCATTTTCCCCCTTTGGGAGCGGAGCCGCTGCCCGGGGCCGGTCCCGGGTGACACTACCACGGCCCCCCCAAACCGGGGCACCTGCGCTCCAGGCCCTTCCCCGCGCCCGCTGCCCTTGCATGGCGGGGGCCGCGCCCGCCCCTGAACACCGCCAACAAAGGTACNGGGGACAGCGGCACGCCCGCCCCGGGACCCGGCGTCCCTGCGGCGGGAGCGGGGCTGCCCGGCCGCGGCATTGCGGTCCTCGCCCCCTCAGTGTCCGCTTCGTCCCCGTGAGCCGCGATAAAGGGCATCGGGAGAGAAGAGCCCCGGCCCCGCGGCGGGCG
>VXAC01001104.1:389-137619 GCA_013399225.1 Rhipidura dahli | reverse complement strand
CCCAGCGGGACACGGAGCAGGGCAGCGGAGCAGAGGTGCTCGGAGGAGTTGTTAGTGCTTAAGGAGCATGTTCAAAGAACTTTTCAGTCCAGGAGTGTTAAGAGCTGTAGTTGGTTAGGCATTTCAAGCCACATGAATTCTCTATATGAAATTTATATACAATGTATATTGTACATATAATGTATATACTAATGTATGTAGCTATATAGCATATATAAATTATATTTCTTTATATTGTAATTATATATTTACTGAAGAAGGCAGGTCCCTGTACCCTTTTTTTCCCCCCAAATAAATGAACTCTTTTATCCTTTAAAATGATGAAAACATCACCACTACTATCACCACTGCCACTTCTATAAAAAAAAACAGTGCCCTGGTCACCCCCACAAAAGAGCAAAAGGTTTACATTCAACTTCAGAACATCACTACTCCTGTACCTGCATCCCCGTCCTGAAGTTCCGGCCTGTTTTTCTAGAGGGATGCTCTCCAGCTCCTCTTTTCATTGGTGTTGCTGTCTGCAGGTGTATTTTTCAATATGCTTTGATATATTTGTGGATAAATGATACAGTCCATGCAGAACAGAATAGACTGCAGAGCGAAAGATGATGACTAGATGGATATGATTGTTTTTCCTTGCCTTGCCTCTAAGCACTCAGTAGAATTGGGTAGACTGTTGCAGTTCAATTCCACAACCTTCTGATTTCTCCCTAGAGTACATGGCTTCATGCATTGTTCTCGGTGTGTTCAGGATATTTACACTTCTGCTGTAAGGAATTATTATATTCAAACCTCATACTTGAGGGCTGTGGCAACTTAATAACTACTAAAACTAGAGGGGGGAAAAACTCCTGTAAGTGAGGTAGTTTGTCTGGTCTTTGGGTCTTTCCCTGAAAAATTGGTCATAAATGGAGACACACTCCTGGGAAGACCCAGACAGTGGAGAAAAGGAATATGTGCATCACTGAGGCCAAATTATGATCAGGGAGATTGTTAGTGCATAGAAGACACAAGAAGAAATATACCACTATTCTTCCTCTTTTTTTGTATGGCTGTAAACTGGAAAAATCTTGAGATTTTGATCTGAGGAACAGTTTGCATAATAGCCAAGTCAATATCATGCCAGCTTGCCAAAGCTTTCCTCCTCCCACCAGCCAGTTGGAACACCAGCTACTGTGTTGGTACCCTGAGGTCTTCATGGCCTCCTCTGGACTTGCTCCAGCAGGTCCACATCCTTCTTACACTGGGGGTCTAGAACTGGATGCAGCATTCTGGGTGGGGTCTCTTGGGAGTGGAGTAAAGGGGGAGGATCACCTCCCCATACCTGCTGGCCACACTGCTTCTGGTGCAGCACGGGAATGCAGGCAGGGGAGTGCAGAAATCGTCTGCCTCGGGCTAAACAACAGGTCAGACAGCAAAGGTGGGGATTCCTACACAGCCCATCTACAATGGATTGGCAAAAAGAGCAAGATGGGGAGTAAAGGAAGTGCTTTATCTGTAGTGTCTCATTTCTAGATGGGCTGCAGAAATGGCTGTATAAATGATCTCCCATTATTGACTGCTGAGGTCATAGGACAGGGTTACTTTTAACAAGTGCACAGGATTTTAAGCATTTTTGCCTCATGCACACACTGCTGCAAGAAGATATGTACACATATATACACTTTTTACTTTATTGTTACTGCGTGGACTCTTTCACATACTTTATTTCCTTAATTTTAAAATTCTAGCTTATGTGCTTCTCAGAGCAGGGATGTATTATATATTTATAAGTGTAAAACTAAATTTTTCTCTGCAGCCACAAATTGTCTCCCGACTTTTGTGTAACCACTGCATAGTGCCTTGCAGGGGCCATCTCAACTTTTACCTCCTATTGGCTGACAGTAGCCATCAAATGGACTTTTTCATCTTTGTGAGAAATAAATTACAAATGCTGGGCCTCTAAAATTTACCTGGCACTGAAAAATAAAGCTTGACTCTGATTTAGATTCATTATCTCCAAGCTGCAGAGTGCTTGCTGTCAGATGCACATGAAAGTACTTTGTGTAATGTGCAAACCTCTCTTGAATGCAAAATGGATAAAAAAGATGGTCAAATTCTTGATTAAAAACCTAGAAAGAGCATTACAGAAAAAGCCATAAAAGCAATGAAATGCACACTTATATTCATGATTGAGGTCTTAGGATTTTATTTAAGCTATTTTTCAGCAGGAGGAAGGAAACAATGGTTTGTGGAATGGGATTCCATATACACTTGGGGATTTGAGGGTTGCTACAGAAAGCAATTGAAATTACAAAGCCTGTTACAAGACCCAATTTATTCCTCCAGTAATTTAAGAAACCTCTTTGTGCTGTGGCCTTGATTTTAACAGTTTGGCATCTAAGAGAATGGCAATGAAATAATCTTTAAACTTACCAGAGAATGAATCTCTGACATATAAAGCAGAATTGTATAGTGTCTATTCTTCTATGGCATTATCTTTCCTCTCACGGAATGAATTGAGCTGCAGTTATAAGCTTTCATTGTAGTGATTTTCAAATCAGATACCTTGAGAATTCCTGGCATTGTGCAGCCATGTGTCCCCTGGTTTATTAAATTTCGCACAGACTATATATTATTCAGACTGCTAATTTAAATCCGTTGTGATGTGAGAAGCCTAACACAACAGGAGTCATGAGTTCTGGTTGGGACCACTCTGTACAACAAATAGTGTCTAGAAAAGCTGTAGAAGACTCTGGATCCAACTGGATCTCAGATAGAATCACGGAGTGATGTAGATTTGAAAAAACCTAAAATCACTGAGTCCACCTTTAACCTAACACTGTCAAGTCCACCACTAAACCATGTCCCTACACACTATGTGTATATGACTTTCAAATACCTTCAGGTATGGTGACTGAACCACTTCCCTGGGCAGCCTGCTCCAGTGCTTGATCACCCTTCAGTAGAGAAATTTTTCCTAGTTTGTAATCTGAACCTCCCCTGGTACAACTTGAGGCCATTTCCTCTTGTGCTTTCACTTGTTACTTGGGAGAAGAAACCAACCTCACCTGGCTGCAGCCTCTTTTCAAGTGGCTGTAGAAAGGGAGAAGGTCCCCCCGAGCCTCCTTTTCTCCAGGCTAAACACCCCCAGCTCCCTCAGCCACTCCTCACAGGATTTGTGCTCCAGACCCTTCCCCAGCTCCGTTGCCCTTCTCTGGACACGCTCCAGCCCCTCAATGTCCTTCATGAACTGAGGGGCCCAGAACTTAACACAGGATTGGAGGTGTGGCCTCAGCAGTGCCCAGTACAGGAGGACAATCACTGCCCTGGTCCTGCTGGGATTTGAAGACACCACAGGGATCATGGTGCCAACCTTCCCCAAGTGCAAGCAATTATATATTTGATGTTTAATCCACAAAGATTCATAAAAGTCTGTTTAGGATGCAGCAGCCCCAGAACCCTTCTGTTCACCTCTAACAAACACAAAACCCAAGGTCACAGATAGAATGCCACAGATGACTGCATGCTTCCATAAAATAGCAGATACCTGCAATGAGAAATCAATGCTCTCTGGTCTTAAAAATCCTTATTACTGCAGCCTGTCCCATGCATTAAAGTTCAAACTTTTTTTTTCTTTTTTTTTTTTTTAATAGAAGTAGGGTTAATGCCACTGTGCTAATTCCATGTTTTCTCATACACATTACAGATGGAGGGACATGCAGAGGGTTCTTGTTCATGGTCACATACTCAGACAGTGATAGAGCTGGGAACAGCATCCATACATCCTGGCAGTCAGTTCCTTCCTTACTCTGTCTTCTATCACTAGGCTGCCTTTGTCACAGCTTGCTTCCTTGATGTATGCTCTCATGTTGTTATTTTTCAGCCGTGAGAGACTGTTCTGCACTGTCATCCAGACAAAAAACATCTGCAGTTATGCAATTAAGGCCTTAATCAGACTTCTGGACCTCTTTCCTGGCTTTGGCTAATTTTAAGTGGTAATGATGATGGTTTATACTTACACCTCTTAAAATTCTCCCTTCCTCTCTAATACAAATGCTGTCTTCTTGTTGTTGTTGTTGTTTTACTCACATCTTACTACATATGTCCTAAGCACTGCAGTATGATCCTCAGTGTCCAAAGTCTTGAAGAGAGGTGGACAGAACAGCAACAATAATGCACTGTTAAACATCTCAATCAATTTGCAGTGATATACAAGCATTTAATGTTGGTTTATTTTAAAAATATTTTTTTCATAGGCATAGGCTTCAAGCTTCCCCCCATGGAAGGTAGCATAGATTTTACAGCTGGCTTCAATAGGACTTAAATACTTCTACAGTCCAGCTATAGATTTTTAACCATATTTTAAATATAAAAATAGTTCCATGTAGAGTGCAAAAATACATTTTTTTATCTAGCATGACAATACTATTTTTGAGTAACATCACACATGTCTAAACAGAAGGTTCCAAAGTAGAAAAAATAATCTTTTTTTTTAAAGTCAGTTTGTTATTTGAAGGAGCACAAATGACCTTCTAACTGGTAATGTGGCACAAGTCTGACCTGGACCATTATTTTCACTAGAAAACTTACAGCAGTTGAAATGTTGAATTAACAGAATGGATTCACTAAAATGATGCTGAGCAAGACTTTGCAGCTTACAAAAAAGAAAAAAAAAAGAAAAAAAAAAGAAAAAAAGAAGATGTGTCCCAGTAATGTCTTTTGCTGTTAAAGGAGTCAAGGAGGTGATCAAAGACTCAGACACATGAACAGGAGCTGTTATACTCCTGTTGCTGAGGGGTAAAATTGCTGTCAGCTGGTCCACCCATGCACATCCTCACTCACTGCTGCTGTGAAGGCAGTTCAGGGTGGGTTAGCTACAAGTGAAAGTGCACTACAGTGATCTGTGTTACGTTCAGCCTGACTGAGGCAAACACAGTTTGGTGTTCCTGAATAGCTCACATTTGTCAGGGTATGGGAACATGAACATGTAAAGGTGATATGCAACAAGTTTAACAATTCATGGCCGCCAAAGTTTTAACAGTCCTCACTGGCTTTAAAGCAATAAATATTTATCTTCATACCACAGTTTGGTCAGAGGAGTTTAAATAACAGTTTGCTACCAAAAAAAAGTGAGCATAACATGTTTCTGAACAATCTTTTTAAATTGTGAGGAGTTGCAATTAACATTTGATCAATTTGATAGTTTCAGACTAATACAAGGGAAATATTTTTTTATGATGAGGGTGGTAAAACATAGGAAGAGATTGCTGAGAGAGGTGGTGGATGCCCCATCCCTGTAAACATTCAAGGTCTGTTTGGACATGGCTCTGAGCAGCCTGACCTAGTTGAAGATGTCCCTGATCACTGCAAGGCTGTTGCTACTAGGTGGCTTTTAAATATTCCTTCCAATTCAAACTGTTCTGTCATTTTATAATTCTATTTATTTGAGGCCATGTTCTGATATTCCTAAATCTTCTAGGGCAGTATGAATCTGTATGATGAAAGGACAAAACAGTGTGAGAAGCTTTTTATCAGAGAGGATAGTTTTACTTCATAAGTGTATTCATTGGCATCTTTGACAATGGGATTTTAAAATGTTTTAATTATATGTGTGAAAAGACAAGGTTTAAAAATAGCTATTTTTGAACATCACAAAATGAGAAAATAACAGGAGGTTGTGCATAAGTGAACATACTGAGAATTACTTAAGAGCCAGGTAAACCTGGATATCATAAAAAAAAATGTTGTGAAGAAACCAGCATTCTTACATGCAAAGCATTTCTTCACTCATCTTCTACAACCAGGCAGTTGTCATCCCTTCATTTTTTAACCTCATTCCTAGAAAACAAGGCTTACTAATGTGAGGTGGAGCACTCTCCAAGTGCTATATTTATATAATGGTTTTTATACTCATCCCTATCCCAAAGGATATCTTCCTCAGCGGGCAAGTCTTCAATAAGAACTGTGGTAGGAGTAAGGACTGGAAGAATTCATCTCTTAAAGATTTCTCAGGCTCTCACCAGAGAAACTGATGCTGGTGTGGTACAAGACCCTCTTAGAAATCTGCTTTAACCTGACTGGCCTCTGTATAATTGTGTTAGCTCTGCCATTAACAATCAGGAGCTGTCAGGTGGAACTGCAGGCACAGCCTGCTGGTGAAATCCCCGCATTAGTGCTGCCCCCGAAAGCGCGCCTCCTTTAAACTCCTTGGGAGAGGGAAAACGCCGGCACAGAATTTCCGAGTTCCCAGAGGGCAGCAGCCTCTCACCGACCTCTGCTGTGCATCCAGTTACGCATGACAGAGCTCTTCAGAGCTCTACTGGTGAAGTGCGGGGCTGATAAGCAAAGTAAACAGCTGAGAGTGAGAAGTAGCTCGAAAGGTCAGCTGCAGAGCAGGTACAGATGTACTCAGCTGCTGGCATGCTCTCCTATGTGGAGCACAGCTCTCAGTCTTGCTGCCGTTTAAAATAATGTGTGTAAAGTCAGTTTTGCAGAGTCCTACACAATTATGAAATAATATTTTAAAAAAAGTGACAGGCTTCTAAATCATGTGGCATAAAACCATGTTATTTACGTAAGAAAAGCAGAAATGTTTGCTGGTTTTCTCATTAGGTACTCTTTTTCGGCAATACAAAGGTTTTCAAAATTTTTATCTGTTCATCAAGTCTTCAATTAATTTTCTAACCTCCAAAACAACCTTCCAGAAAGCCTTTGGGTCTGATTTTAGGAGATTTTGAGTCTCTTATGCATCTTAAAATAAATGAGGGCTAACATTTTTGAAATCAATGGGCCAATATTTTTCCCTGATATAAATCAACATAGCTTTTTTTTTTGACATTTCTCTTATTTCAACACTAGCAGAAGCTTAGTGGCCTTGTATCCCTGACCTTATCTCTTCATTCCAAGCAAACAGCATTTCTCCTGAGCCCTTGTAGTTAGAAGTACTTATTTATTGCAGAGACAAGAACACCAGAAAGTAGGAAATGAACAATTTAAAAGGCCATTTAATAACAGCACAGGAAAACTTGCACTGCTAAAAGTCAATTAATCTAGATGGTTCACTGAGAAAAATCTCTCAGATACTCTGCTGAGAAAATACAACAGTGTGGGTAATACACTTTATTTCATGGAACCTGCATGCATGAGACAGCTGTAAAAAGGAATTTTAATGAGTGTGTTCATTTTCTAATCCACGCTTCTGCACATCACTAAAAATAGCGGCCCTCCCAGCTCCAGCTGAAGCCCAGCTTTGCACTGAGGCTGATGGGAGCTGGGCAGACATGGGCTTCTGCTGACTCTGCTCTGAGAAATCAACTTCTGGCAAAGGAGGTGGACAGCAGCTGGTCCTGCTAATGTTGAAAACTTCTGCAGCACAAGTTGCCAGCCCTGTGTGTCACAAAGGGGTGTTGTTTTGGGTTTTGTTTTGGTTTTTTTTTGGTTTTGTTTTTGAAGGGGAGGGCGGAGACAGCAATTATAACATTGAACCAGGCAGAAGTGTGTTTGGGTTGGGTTTTCTTTTGCAAATAGACATTCTTTCGGTCACAGTGGGGAATTTTGACATTGCAAAGGGGGTGAATGAATTAGTAGGCAAAGTAAGAAGAGTCTACTTGTAGCTGTAATGTGCAAATTCTGCCAGCACATCTGTACAGGCTATTGGATGCATGCAGAAGTCTAGGAGGCTTCAAAAAGCTTTTTAACCCATGGAAAATGCCACATGTGAAAGTTAATGCTTTATGAATTGCCATATAATACAAGGTGGAAACACAGATCATTGTAATGGTGAACATAATTTATGCCATAATGAATCTTAAATGAAGAACTAATTTGTGTTACTTCTAAATGAAGAGGAAAGGATATAGCAAGCCACAGGCCCATCCCTAGGGAGCTCAAACTAACTCCACTAACACCTATTGGCATGTGCAACGCTGATGAATAAGCTCATTCTCTAGGGCTGAGTGGAGACAATCCATCACTGATACTGAGAAATCTGCAAGCAGCAAAGACTACAGTGAGCTATTTATAAGTGAGGAGACACTTACCAGGAATCACAAAAGGCAATTCCATAGCAAAATAACTTCATGTCCAAAACTCGTATCAAAATCAACGTAAAACTTTATGTCTATTTCCCAATGTCACGACAGACAGCAATGGAAAGAACAGGAGGGAGGAAGGGTAGAGACATTCCAAGTCCAAAGTGCACACATAAATTATAGATAATCTCTAAATTCTGTAGACCTGCTAAAATATAAACACTTCCACAGGATATATCATGCATTTAGCAGCCATATGTGGGTGGACAGTATGCAGTAGTGGATATTTCACTGAAATGGAGCTGTGAATGTCAACATGGACAACTCCTCAGAACCCTCTCTTTTGTCACTATGGCAGAATATGTAAGAGTTCAGTGCAGGGAGCAGCTGAGGGTTAGTGGGACAGATCCTCAAAACTGAACCACCAGAACAATAAAGGGGAAATTGATACCATCTTTTTATCACAAGACAAACTATCACTTGCAAAAGTGTCAAATTGCCAATGCAGTGTAATAAAAATTTGTATAACACAGCAACATGAATGAAGGACCTTTGAAGCTCAAAATTATACAAAATGCTCCTAAGACATGAGATGCTGCTTAACTGCTGAAAACAGGAGGGATAGTCTAAGATAGGTGAGCAGAGTCTAATCTTGAGCAAACAGAGAAAGATATCACCAGAGGCCACTTTCTCCCATCCTAAGATAAGCTTCTAAGGGGCTGTGAATCACCAGCTGGGAAGTGCCTGACTCCTCTCATCCCAAAGAATGAAGGTGTATCTTCAAGCTGCTGTCTAATATTTAAACAGGCAAAACAAATTAGGAATAACCCTTAGAGACCACCTGTGATGAGCCTGGGTTGTGTGTCTTGTTCACTACAGTTTATAAACTGAGTTACAGCAACAATTATTTTCCTCTCACTGAAGCTAGCTGCCTCCATTACCGTGTATTCACATCAGTATTCCCTAGGAAAAGCTGAGCTTCTCCTGCAGCAAGAGAAGGGTCTCTACCATCAGCTAACTCCTGGTTAGGTGCTGTATCTGTAGCAGTTCCACCCTGATAACTGAAGGATTAAATCTGAAAAAGAAGGTCTATGTGTGTGCAGGAAGGAGGGTGGAAGAGAAGACGAAAATACAGAAGCAAAATTCCTTTGGAGTACTAAATGTGCTGGAGCCTCTGCTATGACAGGCTGTGCACCAACAGCCGTAGCTGAAGTGCCAGGCTTCTCCCCCATTCCAGTACAGGCAGATACAAGAGATCTTCCCCTTCCCACTCACATTCTCTAAAACCTGGATGCTTATTGACACTTGGCTGTATTTCAGAGCCTGTGTGAGTCACTGAGCAAGGGTTTATTACTCATTGCTGAGCAATGGCTCAGGAATTAGGAGCTCCGGGGTTCATGTGTCGGTGGTCACTGTGTATGTGATGTTAAATAGAGCAGGTTTGCCTGGGAGCCCTCCGAGTCATCCCTGGGAACCCTCCAAATCATCCCTCTTTTATTTATTTATTTACTTATTTATTTGTTTATTTATTTATTTATTCAGTTAGTTAGTTTTCAACAGGGTTCAGGGACAGGCTGTTCCTGCTTTCTGGGTTATTTTGTTACTTGAGGGTGAGCAAGAAGACAAACTGTGCAAGAAAATGGATATTATTCATTGTGGGAAAGTCAGTGTATACGGGGGAAAAAAATGTGTTCCACATTCTCTCCACATGATGAATTTAAGATTCATGTGGAGATAAACCAAAAATACCCATGAAACATCTTTGGTTTTTGCATTTCATTTCCACAGGAGATTCCCAGAGTTGTTTGTTTGAAATAAACAACATAAAAGAAGACCCTCTGCCCACTCTCTGATGTGAAGCAATTAATGGCTGGATCAGCATTTCCACTTTTAATTCTGTTTTTCATATGGTTTGTTTTAAAAATTTGCTCCAGTCATGAACTTACCATGTAATAATACTTTGCGTTTAGAAAAGTCTTTCATCTGAACAGCACAAAGTGCTTTGAAAATGTTAGTCAATTAAGATTCCCAACAGCGTGAGAAATACAGGCTTTTTTTTTCGAAGAGAAACTGAGGCATTTAGGGTGAGACACCCTGGTGACATTTTGCATGGTGATATGACAGAGCATCAGAAACCCAGATATCTGTTCATTAATTCTGATAATCACTTGAACCCATCATTGTTTTGATGTTCTACTTAAAAACAGCCTTTTTTATTTTCACACTGAGAAGAAATTTTAAAAAGTTACTTAATTAAATTTTTTCTACATGGCTAGATGCATATTTAGGATATGAGATAATAATAAATAATAGAGTGTAAAAAATATCTTGCATGTATAATTCTCATGAATGATTGTAAGACTTCATTGATGAAAGAAGGAAGTCACCTGCTGTTGATCTGCAGTCACCTTATGTGTGTCAAGCATCCAATATTAACAGCACACTACACGTGCACTGCAGCAGAGCCTGCAACTGATAATGCAGATGGGAAAAGGAACTGTAAATTACACTTATCTGGGGCAGAATTTGCACTTGGTCTCATGATCATGGAGAGTCTGGATGGGGTTAAGTCTAGGTAATTTAGGCAACTAATTTACACTCTAAATTTCCAAAACTGACTGTAACAGCTCTTGTCATTACAGGCTGGGTGCCCATTTCCAAAGGCACTAAAAGTTTCCAAAGGCACTTCCCTCTTTCCATTGACCATACAGACCAAGGGGGTTCTGAGGTTCTGACTTTTAAAAGATTATTTCTTATCTGGATACAATTCAGGGCACCACTTTGTTGCTTCCATTAGGCAGATTGGATGCACATCTCCTTATGGTGTTCTGCAAAAATTGCAGTGGGATCTACAGTGCCCAAGTGTCTCCCTCCAATTTCAGCACTCGCTGCAGCATTTAGGACTCGCCTAAGGATGTCTCAACCTTGTTTTCAGAACTGATGTTTTCCATGAGAACATGTAAGTTCACAACACAATACAGCCAAACTATGTGTGAAAATCTTATTTTTACAGCACAAGAAACAACTGTAAAAGTCTTTTTTTTTTTTTTTTCTGCTCATTTTGCCTAGGTAGAACAGCTGCTAAGGTGTTTTGCACTGTGGCAGAGAAGATTGCCCAACCATACCCTGCATGATGTGACACCCAGCCCAAGCCTGCGGGTGCTCTGTGTATTATGGGAATGACCTATAAAGAACCAAGTCAGGAATTACCCTCGTCCTCTGCAACCTTGCTTCCTAACTTATGGAAGATTGCAGAAAGTGGTTATATCACCCAATCAGGAGGGAGGAGAAAAGAAATTTTATAGGAGTCCACAAGATTACATAGCTCTACTGAATGCCAAAACAAGTAGTTTCAAGTCAAGTAGTTACGAAAGAGTGAAGTATATGAAGGAGGCATAAAATCAATGAAAGGGAGATGAGATGCCTCTCCGGACCATCTGCCCAGCTGCAAGCTGGAAAAATTTGGCACAAAAAGCAGTGGCAGATATGGGAAAAGCTGGCTGATGAACTGGAGGAGCTGGAGCTGGGCTATTGAGGACCTAATAATCTCCTGAGTCACAGAATTCACAAAATTAATATGGACAGTGGTGCTTTGATATCCTACTTGGTTTGTGACATTCAGTTTGACCTTGATATCCTATTTTGGAACAAGAAAATGTCATTACCTTAGCTGAGAAACAAGAGCCCTGGAAAGAAAACTCTAGGAGGCTCAATTTGAGATGCTGCAGAGAGAAGCATGGAGGGAGGGCATAAGTCCCCATTAGCCCTGTTAACTCTGTTTCTCTTTCTGAATATGTTTTTTCCACCAATTACAACAATTGATCAAATTTCAGTAGCCAAGGACCACCGTATCTGCTCCTCTCACAGTCCAATCTGCAATGCAGAGATTATTTACCATGTTTTAATGGGATAACTAAGAAGAAAAGTTATCAGTATATCAGTCAGTTTCCCTCCAAACAAATAAATTTAATCTTTGTTTTAACCATGGAATGCCAGGTTGGCAGGGACCTCAAGGATCACCTGGTCCAGCCTGTTCAAATCCCATTAAGACTATAATACCAAGGTCTGAATATAAACTGGTTCCCTGACCTTTATCAGGAGAAAATGGATTTCAGCTTTAATTCTGGAGAGGCAAGGGTAAGGAACTTGTGTGATTGCTAATAAGCTATGCAGCACACGATGTGCTGGGAGGACTGCAGAGTCATCTGTTACCCTGATGACTCTTAAGAGGGAGTGCTCCACAGTGTATTGATCACCAGAGCAGCTGCCAAACAAAACAGCAGTGGCACATCAAATAGACATCGAACTTGGCTCTATTTCTCACAGTATCTTGTTCCAGGCTTTGTAACTGAACGACTCAAGGCATGAAATGGCCCTGTTTGCATTAACTGTGAGTTCCTTCAGGGGAGCACTCTGTAACTATGGTGTCAAAATGTTTCCTTCTGGCACGTAGTTCTTGCTCCAGTCTCCTGTGATTCCCATTTTTCAGAAGAGGACCTGCACCATAACTGAACAGGGTCTTTTTTAGATCACATGGGATGTGTGTGTCAAAACAGGGGAATTTCACCTGTCCATCATAGTGCCCTAAGAGCAAAGCCATCTTTCAACAGGTTCTCAGGTATAACCCTTTTTTCTGCCAAACTGTCACAATGCCATAGGTCTGCTGATTGCAAGTGTAGGAGATACAAATAGAAATAATCCTTGTGGCACTACACAAGAAACTGGGGAAGGTGTATGCAGAAACAAGAGGTGACTCTAAAGCGGTGTACAGCACCAAGCATGGTGGCAGCAGAGGGACTGATGAAGGGATTGTCCTACATCCTACAGAAGCTACATCCCTGCTGCAGACAGGGCTTAGAGTTTCATTTGAGTGGAAGCTTGTTATGTTGTGTATTTTCTTCTTTTTTCTTTTTTGATTAATCTGGGGCCATTGGTGGTATAAAATCCATTTAACAATTTGCTTAGGGCATGGCCCACTGTGAACAAGGGCAGCACGTTCAGTCCCTGTCATTAGGTTACTTATTTTTACAGTGTGACAAATGCATATGGCAATATTCAAATAGGGGTTATGAGGGAGTGTTTTTAACAGGCACGCACTCTAACATGTAAAGCTGTTCTGAGCAAGGTCAGAATAATTTGCAATACATATTTTGGCTCAGCTTGAGCATCATCGGAAAAACCTGCATATAGAAAATAGCAGGCAAGACAAGTAAAAAAATCTAATAGCTTACTATGATTTGGTTTAATAGCCCTTTCAGCTGTTCTTTTCTTATGACAATAAACTTTGGCCATTACCTGCCCATGAACCTTTGTTTAGCTTGCCATGAACAACACCTCAGAAAAGATACCATAAGAAAGCACTAGAGGAACTTTCTACAAGGGCACATAGTGATAGGTCAAGGGGGAATGGTTTTAAGCTGAACAAGGGCAGATTTAGATCAGATATTGGGAAGAAATTCTGTATCGTGGTGGGTGGTGAGGCACTGACACAGGTTGCCCAGAGGAGCTGTGGATACCCCACCCCTAGATGTGTTCAAGGCCAGGCTGGATGGGATTTTGAGCAACCTGGTTAAGTGAAGGTGTCTCTGCTCATGTGTAAAGACTTACAGAGCACAGTTGCCTGTTTCAAACACTGTTAAAGCCCCAGAAGGACTTTGCCATGAGATAAGCACAGAAGGGAGTGACAGGATGGCACTAACTCCAGTCCTAGCACAGGTGATATGTGGTTAGCACATCCTGGGTGACACATCCAGACAAAAATCCTCACTGTGGCAATCTGTATGAAGAAGTAACTGCTTGCATATATATCACCAGTCAAACAAAGATAACCCCAAGTTATGGGACAGATGGCATCTGTGACCACCAACAACCACCAAAGCCCCCTGAATACCCCTGGAACTTGGACTGTAAGTTAAGCCACCAGAGCAGGAACTTGAGATAAGATAAAAATGGTACTATTGTCTTGGGTGTTATTTCAGACCTAGGGGGAGGTTAGCAAAGCTGGGGGAGAGGAATGTATCACTGATAATGGACACAAAAAATGCAGAATTTATGGTCCACAAGGAAAGCCAGTTCAGCTGAAATCAGCTTGGATGGGGTAAAAGGTAATTCTGGCCGGGGGAAATCATGATCCCCCCAACTCACAGAGCAGCAACCCAAGAAACCCACTAAACTAAAAAGAAGAGAAAGACAGAGCATGTGGACTAACTAGCATTAGAAGTGAGGGAATAATTTAGCCAAAACAGTGAGAGAACTGTGTAACCAATGAGCATTAACTCCTTTGTTTGCTAAGGTGCATAAATAGCGAAAAGCTTTGAACAACCTTGGGACCACCAAGGAGCTTGGGGTAAAGAAGGGTCCAGGAGAGGATTCTGCTGGATCCATGGGCTGAGTCTATCTTCTGATTAATCCCTCCCTCTCTCTCTTTCTTCTCTCTCTTCTATTTCTTTGTCTCTATGTCACATTTATTGTTAAATAAAACTGCTGTGTTACTGACTTCCATGTATGATCTCATTTGCACCTTAATTCAGGCAGAGGCATCTCTCACTAGCTGGATCTCAACACCATGGCAGGGAGGTTGGAGCTAGATGATCTTCAACAGCCAAGCCCAAAATTATTTTATGATTCTTTATGGGAAGGATGCTTGTGTAGACACGCAATGGTCTGGAATAACCAAGCCAGATCTGGTATTTTATGTCCACACTGAGAACAGTTACAATGGAGTCACTTCTCTGTGTCAAAACTTAGTTTCAAAACACAGTCCCGTCTATAAACTATTTCTTTTTAAGGCTAATTCCAGAACATTAGATGCCTCTGGGTAGTTTTACCTATTATTTTTTTTGTCTGATAAAAGTCCTACTTGAATATTTGAGCTTTATCCTGGGGAGCACAATAACAGGATATGGTCACTGCAACATCTGACTGGAAGGTTCACTAGCTGTGAGCTGACAAAACATCAGCTGTTTTGTGGAAACAGCCCTTTGCACGCTGCATCCCCAGGCGCCAGGGAACAAGCTCCCTGGATCAGACCACAGCTACCGTGGAGTATGCTCCAGCAGTTACTGGATGCTCTGGGAACCCACATCCCAATTAACCCCTCAACAACATGTTCATGGGCCTAGCACAAGACATTTAATCTGCAACGTACAATAACAGGGACTCTTCAGCATCAGGTAGAGGAATGTTCTTGTCATGAGAGAGATTTTGGATGCTGACAGAGGGTGGGAGCAACGGCTTTGCCAGTGAGTGGGTTTTGAGACAAGCTTTGAAGGAAGAGACGGGCAGATTCTTAGAATGCTGAAAGCCTGAAAAGCTGGGATTTTTTTCCCTCTCCAAATAACAAACAAGGCTGAGACCACAGAGTCTGCCCATTGTGAGTCCCTGGGATACTGGAGAGAGATGATGAGTGATTAGAAACAGATGAAACACTGTTTTAAACCTCTATTAATTAATCCTGTAGCAATCCCACTGTCTTCAGAACTTCCTTCAACAGGAAATTTTATTTCCACTCTCTGAATGCTGGAGACCATTTTTTTTCTTATTATTATATGTCAAAAACTTGTTTCGAAATGAATTTGTCAGACTGCCCTGAGTGATGCTGTGCCTACCAAATAACCCTGGAAACTCGAAGAACCACCACACAGCATTAAACAACTCACTCCACCTATAGGAAACAGCCTGTAGTGCATAAGCATCCCCCCTCCCTGGGCACGCTCACATCTGCATTCCCGCTGCCAGCTATCCAGCTTGGCAGGACACCAATGTTCACCTTCTAAAAACGAACCTGTCACAGCAGCAGGAGGCTGTCACGGACTCTCTCCCACAGCCAGTTTTAGTCATCTTCCAAAGCTGGGGCTGGGAAGCAGCCTTTGAAGAGGTGCCAGCAAGGAGCAATTCCCAGCTATCCTACAGGGCAAGTCTGCACCTCAGGATGTGCGTGTATGGATCCCAGCAGTGCTACTGCACAGGTAGGACACCCAGGAATCCTAGTGCTGAAAACCCTAACAATCCAAGTCCCTCATCTGCAAGAGAAAGAGACAGGAACACACATGAAATAGGTGTTAATTGTGTTGTTCTTGCTCTGCACTGACTCATTCCTTCCATTTTGACAGGCTATATCCGGAAAAACAGCTCTCAGTGATGGCTGGTGCTGCCTGCAATCCTGGCAGAGATACAGCAAGACAGATCACACCTCCTTTCATAGCTGTAAAAAGGCCAACACTGAGAAACAATCAAGATGGAAGACATTTTCATTTACTCCTCAAAGCTGTTTGAGAAGCAGGTGCGTGCTATTCTGTCCTTTCCACCTTTTTTTCCTGGATTACTTCGTCACTGGGACAGGTTCTGATCTCCCCTACATGGAGATAAAAACACGGGGGCAGTGTAACTAACGTGACATTGCATCTGTGAACTCTGCTTGCACTGGGCTTGCTTTGCTCTTCAGTGTG
The DNA here is from genome assembly GCA_013399225.1 of Rhipidura dahli. Lineage (NCBI taxonomy): Eukaryota > Metazoa > Chordata > Aves > Passeriformes > Rhipiduridae > Rhipidura > Rhipidura dahli. Next base: position 121,160 of record VXAC01001104.1, on the reverse strand, counting down.
CCAGCTACGTGCGTGTCATCTGGGAAAGCCAGAGGATTTCTTTGAGACTGACACAAAACTCACATGGGAATAATTTCCTAAAGCACAGCCACAAACTCATAATGCATCTCTGCACAGAGGGGGGAAGAGTTCTGGGAAGAAATGCTGAGATCAGGAGTGGTAGCTGAAAGATGCAGCTGCTGACAAGAGAAGGGAAGAGTCCCAAGACACTTAAACGAGTGAACCTCTGCTACCAAAACAGCTTGCTGCTGTCCTGCTCTGAGGATAACCTAACTCAAATGCCTGAGCTAAGACTGGCAATTAAGTGTGGTGTGGTCCTCTGAAAGCTTATGGGGTATAAAGCAGCATGTGGGAGAAGGATGACGTCCCTCCCCATTGCACAGTGGTGTAATGACCCATGACCCTGTAGGAAGCTGTGGCAGAGCTGGGCCTTGGACATGGTCTGAGGAGCTCCAGCACCATAGCCAACACTGTCTGCTGGTTGCAGATGCTGTGCTGCTCTCATCAACTGAACGAGGCCCGAGCGCCACAAATGTCCAGAAGGCAGAAGTGTTAAACTGGTATTATACCACAGAGTGAAACAGAAAGAAGCACAAACAGAATTATGCGAATCCATGGGATTATTAACATTTATAAGAAAATAAAAATAACCCAAAAACCTGAACATACTCAGTCCCAGCTCCCCTTGGAGCGTGCTGCAGTGTGTTCACCTTTACCCGCGGGGAAGGGATGGGAGAACAAATACCAAGTGCCAGATGTTCTATTGCATAATGTATTACTGGAAAATGGAATAAGGATGAATGTATAGATCAGTGGTGAATAATATAAAATAAGTAAAAACAAAATTCACTCTCATGCAAGAAGCACTATAGTTATCTACAGGAACCAGAGGAAACTCCATCCCTTGTCAGAGTTTCAGCTAGACTTGACACTCATCAGGAATATGCCTCAAAAACTGAAAAATTATATTATCTGGATCACTTTAACATCTCAACCCCCCCCTCCCCATACTCTAGAAAATTCTCATTTAATACATTCAATTCACATACAAATGGTCTGCTTTTTTACTTGGTAAGATAATTTGGCAGAAGCCGACTGCCTTATTGACTCCCCTGAAGACTTTCCTATGTTAGATAAGAATTAAGAAAGTATCTTTTTCATCTCATTGAAGAAAAAAAAAATTACTTTAAAAGTGACTGCTCCCTCCCCTTCTTCCAAAGACTAGGATTCATGTAAAACAGGCCTATGATTAATCTCTTGGTGTAAATCTACATGCATTTGTTCATGCCACCAACTCCTACCAGATGGAACCTGAACTGAGTCACAGAGTTCCATGAAACCAACAGCTAACAGGGACTCTCCTGTGTTTCAGCAGCTGCTTTCTCTGAGCCACATGTTCATTCATGCAGTGAAATTTTAAGTAACTATAGCTTGAAGGCAACATCTGTTCTGAGACACTTCAAGGTAAGGGGACCAGGAGGTACTGAGACTACATTTTAACAGATGGTTTCCTATGGGTTCCTATGCCACCTACTTCTGAAGAGCAAGGTCCATGGCATGCTTTAAACCCTAAGATATGATTTACACAGAAGCAAACAGCTTGGTGTAGCACAGACTACCTTTAGGCAGAACTGTTGAAAGTCATCAGTTGTTTTCCTCACCTCTGCTTTTATCCATTCCTTACTCCTTCTGGCTGTTTCCTGACTCCAGCATCACTATTTGAATACACCATGAAACCACACTCTGAGTCTGAGACTATTTCTAGAGAAATGCTTGTGATGCCTATTGAGAAAGGGTATGGCAACAGGATGGTGACAGATGCCTGGAAGAAGGCATGGAGGGGGGAAATGACAGGTAAAGGTGCAGAAAGTAAGTTTCTACATATTGTCCTGATGAATGTGGTAGAAACACCTTAAAGAGGTGCTGGAAGTACTGATACAGAGAGCCAGTGCAAGCAAGTGAGTAAAGACCAGTCAATTGAAATATATCAAGTAGCTTCATCCTAATGCTAGGGAAAGAGAAGGAAAAGGGAAGGATAGGCTTAGATAAGGGTATTACTAAGGGCTTTATCATCTGGGCATCCTTGCACAGATGCTTAAGTTCATGGTTTCATGCTGTAGAACAGCACTGAGGCATTGAATTTTGGGGTTTGGGAGGGAACATGGGGTCACCATTTCAGGCATCCAAGCCAGAGTGCAGGAGTGCAACAAGAGGTCTGTGTTATTACAGCTTGGTGAATGCCTGCCCATCAGCTGTACACACTAACATTAAACAACTTCACCTTTCCTATCTGCGAGCCAAAATGTGTGAACTGACCCTAAGATGAAGGTGGATCCCTTCCAAGGCACTGTGAGAGGAGTTTCAGCAAATTGTTGTTGATTGTTACCCAGACAGGCTTAAAACAAATCTGAGGTGCATCTTATCAAAGAGATGGCAAAATCACAGTATCCACATTGCTTTTATTCAGATAGTCATATAAATAACCATGGTTTTGGCACTGATAGGCTACAGTTTTTTCCCCATATATCCCAGACTTTCCTTATAAGACGCACTGAAAAACTGCTCAAAGTTATTTTTCCTTTCTTGGACCCTGTAGAAATATGAATATTATAAAACTGCCCTGGGAAAAAAGAGAGAGGACTGAGTTTCATACTTATAGCTACAGGGTTTTTTTTTTAATCCAAGCCCAGATCACAAGGCATCCCTCGTGTATTATAAAACACTCCGTGTAAATAAATCATAAGCCTCTTAGGTGGAGGAGCAGTCAGGGACTGCTAACCTTTCCCTTCAGGGTCTGTGCTCTGGGTAGTTTAGGAACCTCTCTTTTTTTCTGTGCTCCAGGCAGATGTTTGAGTTCAGCTAAGCTGTTCCAGCAGATATTTCCCAACATTCACATACCTTGGGATAACCTCCATCCCAAGCAAGCAGTCATTGGCATGGCTGGTGTACGGTGAGATCACTCACCCACTCTGTTAGTAAGGGACTAGTAAAGGCATAGGGGACAAAGCCAAGAAAGCAGCTGAGTGTCACTAGGCCTTTTTTAACATGTTCATTCAGTTTATGATGCAGAGGTAATTTTAAAAATTGTCATTGCATTGTTCCTCAATTAAGGGAAGCACCAAAGCTGCAGGATGCCCAGCAGTAATCTTTCTTATGGCCGAATCAAACTCTGTGTTTACATGGCATTTTCTGGTGTGAAAAAGTCTCTACCATTCTTCTGTCTATCTATCTAAGGAGTTTAATCCTTACATATTCAAACACCAGTGGGTTCCAGTTCAAACTGGGCTGCTGAATAAAAAAAAGTAAATGTGGCCAATAGAGGCCATGTAAACATTGCACACACAAGCACACTCACAGATGAGTGGGAAATGTACAAGCAAATAGTGCATCTGAGGTATATGTGATGCTTAAATAGTGGGTTTGTGTGCCCTGAATACTGTACACTTGAATGAACTTTCCCTCTGAGCAAAAGGGTAGCTTTCCATCTTGTACTCATAATTTTTTCCCCATAAAAGTATTTTAATGATTTAGGTCCCACAAGCCCAAGAGCTCCAGATGCATATTTTAGTTGTTTGTCATAAGAACTATCCAACATAAAAAATGACCACCCTTTCAGCCAGAATGAGTTTGCACAATGTTTAATGTTGAAGTAGAATAGTGTTTCTAATAGTGAAGTAAGTCCTTGTAAGAGTGTCATTTGTGAAACTTTAAAGCCAGCAGTGGAAAAATAAGATTTTTTTTCTTTTACCATCTGAAATTCTTTAAAAGGAAATAGGTCTCTAGATGGTAAACTCTTGTTCCTATCAAAGGCAGCAATAACCTTCCAATTGATTTCAGTGATGCTTAAGTTTTAGACAGAGATACAGCTTTTAGCTTTTTCACTTTTTGATTTTTTAAGTCTTGAATATCACCATCCTACTGGTAACTCTTTTGGGAAGAGCTATGCACCTACCATAGTAACCAAATGCTTCTGCAAGGGCAAGTAAATAAAAGTTATAGATGTTTTTCCTAAGCCTTCCTAATTGATGAGTGAAACAAAGCAGTGATTTTTCCAGAGGGCCACACAACACACTGCTCACCAGCCTATAAATGTTGCTAAATCAAGGCAAGGCAGGGATCTATCTGTCTGGTTTCATATTCCTTCTTCTGGGTGCATCCATCCACTTTGTTGGGGCATGGATGCTACAGAGGAACCCGATAGAATTGCATGTATGGATGGAAATGGATGCATGTTTCAGAGCAAACTGGATTTGCTCTGATTTCAGGAGGCAAAATTCACTGTCATCTCCTGAGGAACAGGATTTGGATGCATCTCTTAGGGACTTCTCTTCCAGACCTATCTCTATCTCTTGGTGGAAAGTGCTTGAAGGGGGACATGCCAGAGGGAGGAAACCGCTTTAAGTCAGATGTGGAACATCCACTTCTCATCTCTATATAAGACAGCGTCATCCATCCATCCCAATTCTTTTTCAAACTGCTTATTTTTCACTCTTGGTTAATGATTTTCCCATAAGCAATACTCTCTGTTTCTGGAATTACTTGGGTGATGCCCACTTAATTGCCCTCTGCCCTTTTCACCTTGGGGTGAACTCAGATATGGAGAGTGATTTACCTAAAAGGGAAAGTTCTTGCAGCCTTCAGTTAAATATTTACTTATGCCTTTTTTGGTGTGCCTTGTCCTTGGTATTCCCAAGTCCTCTGAGACATCAGTATCAATTCCCACTGACTCTACAGACACTCCCCTCCTCAAGGAGGGTTACTCAATACTGTTTTGGACACATTTTCTGCTACTTAACTTGACTGCAAATATTTTTGTATTTGTGTTACTAAGGTCAACAGGGACCTTGTGGACAATTTCCTCCTGTTCTTGGAAAAGTATGTGCAAGTGTGGTTAGGATGCAGACATTTCAAACTGGGTTCAGAGTGGGCCGCAGGACCAGGCTGAAGAGTCTTGTGGCACTCAAAGAGGTGTTCCCTGTCTCTGTGAAAATACCTGTGTGCTGCCAATTTGAAGAGGGCTCTTCAGGGTGGCAGCTGGCTGAGGCAATCCAAACCCTCCCATTTGGATACTCACGTAGAAGCACCTCAGGTTAGAAGTTTTTTGTGTTTGTCTTGAAGATGACTGATCAGATTTGAGCCAAGCTGTTTTGAACAAGCCTTGAACGCGCCCACAGGGATGGAAGGTATTTGGGAGGGACAGTGCTAAGCTGTCTTTGTGCATGTTTAATCTTAGGTTGCTGATAACATTTGAAAAGTGTAGCAAAACTCTCATTGCACAGCATGTACTTTGACATAGCACCAAGTCCTTGGTGGAAATGTCATTTTCTTCCCCTAAAGGGGATCAGGCTACTATCTACATATCATGGGATTTCTCCAAAAGCTACCCAGTGATGCTTTTCCCAGTGTGCTTAACCGGTCCATGGAACTTGTTATTAAAAAATCCCACTGGCTGCAGCTGTACTATTAAATGCAACAGACCAGTGGCTGCTGCCTGGCACGAAGCCAAAGGCATGTTATGATTCATACCCATCTGACTAAACTCTTTTACCCCTAAGAACAGGGTGGCCACACCCAGTCTACCTTTTGGGAATGGTCCCAAGAATGTGCTGTTCTCTGCACCAAGCTAACAGGTATGTAATTTTTGCTGCCTGATGCTAATCCATGTCAAGGGACCATGAAACAACATAGACAAGCATGGAGCAGTGTCAGAAGTGGTGTTGTGGCCCTGTTTAATTTACTGGTCTAGACACAGCCATTAATACCAAGAGTTTAGCAGGATTCTTGGAAGGGCCAATGCATTTATACGGCTAGTGAGAATATCCAGAGGAATGGGAAAAATATTTCAAAAGCAAAAAAAAACCCCAACCAAGTTCAGATTTTTGGAACTGGTAAAGTACTAAATTCTTCTGGGATCAGATTACACAGAGTTTCTGGTATCCTCCCTAGCAGCATCTGGGGCTGCAGGTTTTTGGGAAGAGGATCCTGGACATAACCACCCTCTGCCCACTCTGCTATGTCAGTCCTGGTGCTAACTGCCACACAGAGTTACATTTGTGGTAGAATCTATGGTGAAAATACCTCTCAGGCCCTCTGATTTCCTTGGCTTGCTGTCTGATATGAACAGGGAAAAGCCTGGAGCTGGAAGCTGACAGCTGGCTTCTGCCCAGGGCTCCATTGAGATTAGGGGGCCTGAGTGCACCGGCCCTGCTGAGTGAAGCTGTTCTGCCTCACACCTGGGAAGGTACCTTGAAACAAATGTGGATTTAGTTTGTAGGGCAGTTTTACTGCCTAATATCCTTATGCTTGTGGGAAGGATACATCTAAGCTGTGTCTGTCACAATTTTTGCAGTGAATTCTTCAGCTGATCCCCAGCTTAAGCTTTTTCTCTTGTTTTCTCATTTAAACGTATCTAAACAAAGACATTTAGTCTCCCCCAGGCACATATACCATAGCTTGCATCCTTTATCCGTTCTCTTACCTCCAGGATTCAATTTGGGATCTTGTTCCAAACATGCCTGTAGTGAGAAGAGTTGGGGAGTTTTAACTTCCAGTTGAGCTTCCTTTTGTGAAAGTCCATGAGAAGCAGCAGCTGTAGAAGAGAGGGCAGAAGCAGCTGTGTAGAAATGGCACCATTGGCAGTCCCAGTCACTCATTCTTACAGCAGCCAACCCACATGATTGCCCTGGCTGGAAATACCAGTAGATTATGGCAAATTCAGAATAGCCACAAAATATCATCTGCACCCTCTTTCCTGAGAGCAGAATCTGGTACACAAACACAGACTACCATTATAGGAAAAAATACAGTGACACCTGAGTGAAGAACCAGTGTTGGCAACTCAGCTGGAGCCCCAATGGTGTCTGTAGCAGGATCCCAAGGGAGTTGCATGGACAGGTCAGTTTGCATGGCCATGGTACAGGCACAATGCTTCTTAGTGTGGGAATGAAGACACAGATTGTGTAGTCCCTATGGGAGACCCTGAACCACAATTCCTCATGTCACACTGTTCAGGTGAGTGGCACTGTTCTTGACTGGTGGTAGTTGGTCTGCAGATACTTTACATGCAGCGTCCATTTACACTGAAGAAATACTATCCTGGATAATAGATCTGTATGCCCCTTTCATTACAAAGGCAGGTTTCAGGTGTGAGGTGAAATGTAAAGCCACATCCTATATCTCATGTTTATTACAAATTCCCACCCAAAAAGGGCTTTGGAAATACAGAATCAGACCCAGGCAAAACCTAAATGCAGTTTGTCCCTGTTCTTTCTTGTGGGTGATATTCCATCCATTACTGAGTCTTAGCACAAAGCATAGCCAACACTTAAACCCTCAGCAGGATGTTAAGTGGTGTCTAGGCTTTGTGCTGGGTCTCTGCCCTAGCATGAATTTTTACCAGTGAGGAGAAGGGTTGCTTTGTCCATACTGAAAAGTACACAGCCAGCCTTCTCTGTAGTTTGCCTCTTAATTTAGTTTTGATTTAATCCTTTGCATTGAGGGGATGCTGATTGCCCTAAAAGAATAAAAGCTGCCACTCTGAGGCATGTGCCTTTTGCTATCCATGTGATCCAAATAGTTACATTCAAATCAAATCAAAGCACTTCAAGGGCCAAATGTAGAGCAGTTTTTCTTACTTGGCATGTAAAGTTTTAGATCATTTTTTCAATATTTTAAGGCAAATTAAAAGCAATATTCTAAATGTTGAGGATTATGGACAGTAGTCTCATACATGCAAGTACTCCCACACTTCTTATTTCATGTGATTTTTCACTAGCAGCTGCTTTTTGGATGCTGGGACATCAGACGTGGCCATGTTTGCTTTGCATCGTAGGTTTCTAGAGAACGACTCAAGGATTTGGGCTGTGAAATAACTATCAAGTAAAAAGAAGAGCTGAAAAGCCCTGAAAAACAAAATATAAAAACACAGTTTTGGTTCAGTGGCTTGGTAAATATTCCAGGAACTACTCTTCTTTCAATGGTATTAGTGAGGAAATCCTCCCTCCTTTTCCCCGTCTCCATGTGGAGGCTGATGTATCTGGTCCTCATTAGGGGGTGGTTATAGCAGTGGGATCAAACGAGCTCAGACTGTAGTTGTGAGGCACTGCAGTCTCCTGCTTCAGGCAGGGGGTTGTGGCTCAGACATCCTGACCTGCATTCCTGGGTTTCACTCACAGTCAGGCTGTGGACAAGTCCCAGGTACCGAGAATCCCTTTTACCTGTATATCAGGTACACACAGCACTCTCCAGCTGTGTGCAGAGGCTGGGAGATGCACCAGGTTCTCTCGAGTTCCTTTGAAGTATTTAGCTTATACAGGCTTACCTTGACAACCCAGATGTTGGTCTGTCCTTCTGTCGGGACACGTAGGATTGTCACATGGCTGCAGGATGGAAAGAGTGAGCCCCATCCCTCACACAGCTGTGTTGTCCTAGCACATCTCAGCTAACTTCAGAAACTTATCTCCTGCATCTAAGGGTGTGCCTCCACTTAGAAATTAAACAAGCAGGGAATGCTGCAGGGCACAGGATTTGAAATGCTGCTCTACTGTCAGAAGGGCCCTTGACACTGGTGTAGTGGAGGGCCCTAGCCATGTTCAAACAGTCCCCTGTCATGACCTGGGAGCCTGCCATGACCCTACACAGATGCCTTGATGAGGAGAGCAGGAAGATTTAGTGGCCTGACTGGCAGCTGTATGGTGCAGTCTGGCCTCAGGCCTAGAGCCTGGACACATTTAACTCCCTAATACAGACCAAGTCTAGGACCTGGAAAGATAAAGGCACTTTCAGGGTCTGAGTCAGCCCGGCCAGGACCTGAACCACTCCTGAAGGTGTCTGTCTGTCTCTCTGAAGTGAAAGATTTAAGTGCTATTTTCTTCAGCAGCTGCCTCAGCTGTAGGTGTACAGTCAGGGCAAAGGAATCTGGGCAAGTAAGGGAAGCCAAGATATATGGGATTAGACCAGAGGAGTGTATTTTCCCTTGTACTCTTCAAGATGATAAATTCATTAATTGATTGAGATTGGTTTTAATACCCACATCCTGGGTATTTAATCACTAATAAAGCATTGAGAGCTTTGAAAGCGAATCTGGATGGTTTTGGAATATCGGAATTTGATATTTGCATCCACCCAGCATCACAGACTGCTTTGCAAATTGTAATTCCTTTCCATAACATTGTAAGAGGACTATGAGTAGCAGTGTCCCTGCTCGATGAATGTATAGGCTGAGGTACAGAGAGGTGGAAGCATGGTTTATCCTTTCTTTCTCCTATATCTATTCAGAGATAAAGCTGAAGTGCAGGCCCTGGGACTCGGTTCCTACCCTTCCAAACCTGCCAGCCAAGGAAGTGTCTTGCTTTGTTCTAATGAAGCTCTGTTTGCCATTTCATTTTACAGACTGTTAGCCCAGAATAAAGGAAAGTGGATACCCTGATGGATGACAGGAAACTATGATTTGTCAAACTACAATTAATAGCTGGCAAGCTCAAGACCAGCTCTCTGTCAGTAAATACCATTTGGGCCAGAGTCACTTAAAGATTTCTTTCCTTGTGCCTCCAAGTTGGCAATGTCATCTGCAGCTCAGGCTGGAATCTGAATCCCCAAGTGCAGAAGCAATCCTGATCCTGCAAAGCCCTCTTAGAAACTATATCCCAGGCCTCCAAGACCATGAGTCTTTTACATCTGGTCAAAATAAAGGCAGAGAGACAGTAAGTAAAGGGCAAGGTCTGATTTGTGTTTTTTAATGGAGTTTTGTCCTCAAGCTCTTCTCTGAGGTGAATTTTCTTGCCAGACATTATCAGCTTCAATGGTTTGGCTCAGATTTTTGCTCCAGATTCTTTTGTCCTGTTGACTTTTGGATCAACTCTGCACTGGCTCTGTTTTGAAGATTGTTTTGCCCATATTAATGTTTAACTTAAACAAGTATTAAATCATAAGTTTAACATGGAAATGTTTTAGTCTCTGGGAAGTTCCTTTACTTGATGATTTCACACTGTACACAAGTACAGCTTCACTTGGCAGGATTTCGTCTATTTGGTGCTGGTCTCATGACACTCTGTTATTACTGTGGCCTTAATTCAGAGGAAAACAATAAAATAAACCTCACTATGGTATTGTAGGCAATACTGCGGGCTCCTGTGAGTCAGAGTGGCTCAAAGTAGGAGCCTTGGGTGAAGGCTGAAACTAATTTATTTCACGTTATTTCACATGAGTCTCCACAGACAGTGTTTTGGGGCTGGGAACTTGGTGGTGAATCTAGAAGCTTTATGAGGAAGAAAAATGTCTCTTACTGTTGTCATAAACCTCTTTACAATTCATCAGTCATAGTTTGATTACTAGATACCACTAACAATAGAAACGGGAGAGAAAAAGAGATAGAAGATGCATCAGGACAGTTATCCTCATGAAGAGTATCTTAACTTTCCATGTTGGCCCTATTTTGGGCAGACTTTCCAGGGAACACAGTGATAGAGTTCTTGTGGCTCCCAATGCCCTGAGTTGCCTGCAGGATCTCACAGAATCACAGAAGATGCTGAGTTAGAAGGGAACCATCAGGATCATCGAGTTCAACTCTTTACCCTGCACAGGACCATCCCCAAGAGTCACACCCTGTGCCTGAGAGCATTGTCCAAACACATCTTGAACTCTGTCAGGCTGGTGCTGTGAGCACTTCCCTGGGGAGCTGTGCCAGCGCCCAGCCACCCTCTGGGTGAAGAACCTTTTCCTGATATCCACCCCAAACCTCCCCTGACACAGTTTCAGGCCATTCCCTGGGGTCCTGTCACTGGTCACCAGAGAGAAGAGATCACTGCCTGCCCCTCCTCTTCCCCTCACGAGGAAGCCCCAGACTGTGATGAGATCTCCCCTCAGTTTCCTCTTCTCCAGCTGAACAGACCAAGTGCCCTCAGCTGCTTCTCACATGGCTTCTCCTCGAGGCCCTTCACCATTCTTGTGGCCCTCCTTTGGGCACTCTCTAACAGCTCAACATCTTTTTCACATTGTGGTGCCCTAAACTGTGCACAGGACTTGAGGTGAGGCTACACCAGAGCAGAGCAAAGGGGACAATCTCCTCCCTCAGTCTCAAAGAAAAGCTTCCAAAGGCTTAATATCTTGAACAACATAGGCCTACAGTTTTCCTTTTGTGATGTTACTTTGTATCCTGTTTTCATCTGTACTAGCCTTTGCAGAAGATTAATATGTAGCAGAGTAAAAAACCATCTAGTCAGTGTTCAAGAGTCACGGCAGAACAGAGAAAAGAAGAGCTAAGAACTCTCCAAATGGCCTCAGTCCTCATTTCATCTATGTTTTTTTGGTTGGTTGGTTGGTTGGGGTTTCTTTTTGTGGGAAAGGTTTTTAGAAAAAGATTGACTCATTTCATCTTTATGTCCAGCACGCCCTTCAACCAACTGCTCTGCCTTTGCTCCTGCAGGTGAGGGTGTCATCAACTCACATTGCTTCAACTCCCTCTCCTGCTGTGTCTCCACTGGGACACATTTTGAAGGAAATGATGCTGTGCTCAGTGAAAAAAAGGCAAAGCAGCCTTTGAATAGGAGAATAGGAGCTCCACACATTAATCTCAGGTTATTATCCTGCTTTTCTCTCTCTTGCTAAAGCCCCAGCAGACAGCTCTGCCCTTGTAGAAAGCCATCCTCCCTAGCATGTGAGTAAGCTCTCCAGACCCTTCTGCTCTCTGTGTACGGCACATCCAACCCACCCTTTCACATCCACAGCAGAGTGTCTGACATTGCATGTAAAGCACACCAAACCACAGATAGCTGAGGCTGCTGACCACCTTCTGGGGCACAAACACAGTGCAAGTGCCTAATGCCTACCTTGTTCAGGTGAACTGGGGGACAACCCAACGTGCCAGAGCTGTGCTTCCCCTCTTGGAATTCTCCAGAGCAGTGAGCAACCTGCTCATGGCCTGATGGTGCTGGGGCTGTCTGGGTTTGCCAAGCCCTCTTCCTCATGTTTCAGGTTCTGGGTGGATATGCTCAGGGTTTTCAAAAAGCTTGGAATTTATTGGGTGACATTCTCAAAGCACTTAATAAATCTAATACTTAAAGCATGCTCTGCTTAGCCCTGGAATACTCGCAGCTAGGCTGGTGCTGAGCAGAGCAGATGCTCCAACAGTGCTGGTATTGCTGCTAAGGTCAGAGAGAGGTGGGTGAGTGTCCTACTGCTGCTGGCAAAGCATTGCAGATAAGCACATTGTACTTAGACTGGAATTTGTCTAAGGCTCAGAACTGAACAGCTTTGTCTATAAAAATATTTCAGGGTCTTCAGGGAGGTTTGGTCTTCAGATTTATGTCCCCTGCTCTCCTGGCAGTACGTGGGGCATAACACACAGCAGGATGTTTGCCTGCTGCATAGTCCAATAAATGTCACTCTCTGTGATGACTGGGAGGGTCTTTTAGAGCCATTCCACTCCCTCCTGACTTCTCCTGTTGCTGCTTACAGGAGACATCCCAGCTTGAGGGTAACTCTGGCATCTCTGCCCTGTTTTGTAAAACAGATACCAACAGTGTGAGTAAGGCAGGATCCCATGTGACTGTATAACCACTGCTTTCCATGGGAAGATATTTCTCACATTAGAAAGCCCAGTGAGTGGGAGGGGAGACATCTATAGCAGTGGTTTGGCTTATGACTCTGGAAAAGATATGTGGTGCAAGCTAAACTACTGTCCCCTCTCACCTTGGCATGGGAAAATTTTTCTTTCCAACTCTCAAAAAGCAAAGACTGTGCAAATGATTACAGAAGGTGCTGTAGTTCTGAGTTTCTCACTGGGTTTTGTATTTTATTAGATGCAAAATCTCAAAAACTTTGGCTTTGTTGTGGCTATAAATAAAAAAGCTGGTCAGAATCATTCCTCCAACAGAGTTCCCCAGAAAATGAGAAGGAAGTTCACTCAGTGAAGTGAAAGGGGTGCTAAGTGTAGCTGTGTACATTGTTCCTCACTGCAAACAGCTTATTGAGACAGCTTGCCAACCTCGCTCATCAATGTTAATGTATTCCATTTTCCTCTCCATGACATGGGAAGTTCAAATTTATCCGAGCAGCAAACAGAGACAGAATCTCTATTGACTGATTTTGGCTGGAAGTACATTTCCTGATTTCCAACCAAATTTTTCATGGAGGTTCAGATTATTTTATGAAACAACCATGTCTTCCTGCTTTCATGAGAATACAGCTGGATTCACAGAACAGGTGCGAGTCCCTGCCCCTAATGTTTTAGTCTACATTAAAATAAGGGACTAATTAAAAGTGGTTAGATCTATCTGAAACCTCAAGTTTCCATTCCACATGAAATGCCAACATTTCAATGTCAGTTCTGTTATGGTGAGAACAAAGAATACTGTTATGACTTTGGCTTTTGGGAGTATTAATATAATGTAATATAGAACAAAATATGTTTGGAGAAAACAAGTTGTTGTGAAATAAAAAATCAGTCAAAGAAGTCCATCCAAAATAACATCAAAGTCAGCACTGTCATAGAGGAAGTTTTGAATGTAGATGAAACAGGATAAAATGATGGCAGAATATTTTCAGGCAGTCGTAGGTGCTTTAATTACAGCTGCATTGTCGGTAGGTAGATGAAATAAATGTACAAATCTTCTCCTGGTGAAAGCCAGCTATTAAATCAAAATACCCTTTGACTTGCTCCTGTACAGTGTCAGCAGTCTAGTGAGAGACACAGCTAATACACACACACACACACACACACACACATACACACATATATATATGCTTGGTACAATCCAGCAAATAGGTGGACAGAAGCTTTCCACAGTGACATGTTCCCAGGGACAGTGCAAAATTACTTTCAGTAAGAAATCCTTCTGCTTTGAGGACACCTCAGCACTGATAGCTGTGCTGGAGGAATAAGCTGTGTTTTTGCAGTGAGGATTTATCTGGGAGGGGTGCTGTGGAGGCAGCTGCTCTCCTCATGAGCACTGCCCACTGCTCCTCCTTGGCTCCAGATGACACAAGCTGTGTATCTGTGTCCCCTCTTGCTATGAGCCAAGTCTGCAGGTCCAGCCTTATGTTGCAGCATGTTCACGGAGGCATATACATAGGGCATGGGACTAGCTGAGTTGCCAGGTTTTGGATCACCTGTTTGCACCAGAGGGCTATTTTCAGGCTGCCTGACCCAGAAAAGAGAATGTGTCCCTGAGCCATGGAGCATGAGCAATGCTGACATTTTAGAATGGTTGGCACGAACCCCTGCCTGGCCACTGGCTCTTTGTCCTTGAGACATTCAAGTTTACATGTGATTTTGATTTGATTGCTGTATCCCAGTAACTCTTCTTTGCAGCCCAGGGTTCCAGCTGCTCACTGCACTGCACTGGCCCCCTACAGACTGGCAAATTGCACCTCTCAGCTGCAGATAACTTGGTCCAAATTCCCTTATGGCAGTGTTGTGCATCCTTCTTAATTTATATGGCTTCTTTTCTCCATACAAAGGTCTGGATCTTATGGTGGGAAGATCAGAGATAGAAAAAGTAAATTATCAGCTCAGTTACCTATACACAGCTTGCTTTATCATTTACTTATGGCCATTCCCTTTCTTCTGCTGGCAGACAGGAGCAGTGTCCAGTTCCATAACTCCATGGAGCATTGGAACTTGTCTGCATTCAGCTTCTCGGAAAAATCTCTTGTGGAAACATTGTCTTCTGACCACAGAATAATCACTAAGTGAAAAAAGGTTTGCCAATCTGCAGCCACTCCCAGTTCAGCAGCAAAGGAACTCCTCCTTCCAAATCATCGGAAAACGTAAGTGCAGAATTAAGGTGGCAACTACCTTCCATTCCAGTCCTCTAACTTCCATAAGGCTATTTGTGACAGGGTCTAGCAGGCTTGGCATCCAAATAATGAGGAGGCTGTAGGAACTATCCAGAGCAGTTAAGCATGAAACTATGTACTTCCTATCCGCTGCACTGAAACCACAATTTAATGAAACAATTAACTGCTTTTATCCTTGCCTTTATCCTCATCTGCTGTAAATGAACATAACTGAATAGGCAAAGTGATTGGTCCGAGTAGCTTCTGAAAGGCTTTAAGAAAAAGGTTAAATACAGGCTTTCAAAATTTCACAAGGCATGTCTTTATGCTATGGCTCTGGTTGTAGTATTCCTTCAAATAATGGTTTGCAAAGCTGCTTTCAACATGAATTTTCATTCCAGGTCACTATTTGCTGTAACAACAGAAAATGATACTGCCTGCAGCTGGGCAAGGGAATGATTACGGGCTTCTGGGCAGCATGGGCAAAAGCTCCCTCTTCTGATGGCTCCAGGGCTGAGGCCAGAAGGCCCGAGGAGAAATGGAGGACTGGGGGAGAAAAAATGTCATGAGGCATTTCAAGGAAGGTTCAGTTAAGGGTAAAGCAACTCAGAGATATCAGTGCAGGTGTAATTCCCATCGTTTATCCCACTCCTCTCTTTTAGTACCTCCTATCCCAGTCCATTTCTACATGAGACCCACAGCTTTAAATTCTTGTTGTGGCTGCACCCTAACTTTTGAGCTTCTAATATTTCAAAGTACTAAAATGTCTACTTCTAGTTCAGAAAACCTGTCTGCTTTTAGCATTTAGCCTATTACAGTTTCTTAGGTTGCCCTGTTTTCCTCCAGAAACCCAATGCTTGCAAGAAGCAACTGAATGTGAAACTACAAAATGAAGACTAAATCCCAATCAATATTCCCAGACACAAGTGATTTTTCAGCAAAGGATGTCAGAAACTTGTCTTCTTGGCAGTGTCTTCATAATTCCAGTTTTATCACTAATTTTGGCAAGTGACCAAGAGGGGAAAATGTTTTCTAGCAGAATGAAGGGGGAATAAACTGTGACAAAGGAAAATGGGCAATGTAGGCTGGGCTCCTGAGGAGGGATCTGTGAGGCTGAGGAATAATCTTCCAAGGAAAGTGCATCATGGGGAATTGCAGAGAAATTTACTTTGTAAAGGACCTCTGGAGATATCCAGTCATTCTGCACATTAGAGATCTCCTTGAAAATGAGCACAGCCATTCCCATCTTCTCTGTATTTCCTGAAGAGTGAGATGTGTGTATTGTAGCTCCACTGAGTACTAATGTGCACTCCAGCCATGCAAACATCCCACCACACCTCTGGAGCTGCAGGGATGGTGTAACTCAGCAGCTGCACAGTCCTCCAGTTCCTCCTATTTATTTCCCAGGTGGTGTATCAGTATCCAGGGACTGCCCAGGAAGTCCTCTGCCTCTGGGGAGCGTAAAGGCCTCCCCAGTGCCCCGTCTCCTCTGTGATTTCATCTCCATACACAGATACACCCACTTTAAAGTCTTCCTCCGTGGGTTAGAAAAGAGCCAGAGGAGCTTTTTCATGGAGGCAGACAATGGCACATGGAGCTTTCCCCTTTTGTCAGGCATTCAAATCAGGTCCAAGGCAGCAGCAACCAGAGTTACTGCCAGCTGGCAATTTGGAGACATAGGCTTGTAATATAAATTCATCTTCCAACAGCACCACTTTTTGACATTTTTATCAGTTGTCTCAGCAGAAAGGCCAGAAACTGAGTGAGTGAGGAAGACCTGGGCATCCCCTTGCCTCAGCACAGGCACTGCTGCAGGCTAAAGGAGCAGGAAACTGATGCACAAGAGGTCCCCCTGATGCTACAGCACACCACTGTTCCCCAAGGGAAATCACAGAGCTTGTTTCCTCAACTGAGAGTCCCTTCAATTCCCACACTTCATGATCTCTGTCACACTATGGCATTAATTAACCACCATGAGGAAACAAACAGCTCCTCAAAAAACTTTCTAAGAGAGAAACAGTTTAACCTCAAAAGCTGCTGTTTTCCAGCTCCACATTTATTTTACTTCCTGCTCCTCAAACATTTCCAAGAAGTGAGAAAATCAGTCCCACAAATTTATTGTTATCTCCTCAAGCACACTAGTGACAAATTAAAAGCTTTGTCATTTGCTGAATGACACATGAGGTTGTATTACAGAATCTGACTGTCTCCTGAAACTACTGTGGGGAATATGGAAGAATATGAAAAGGGAGTTAAGTCCTAGGGTTAGGGATGTAGCTGAGAAACCAAATTTAAAATTAGAGTAATATTAACTACTGGAAGGGGGTTCTGGGATGCTGACTCTATTCCAGGTTGTACCAGTAACACAGTGTGCAAACTTAGACAGATAGACTATTTTTTCCTACCGTGATAGCAAAACAGAGTGAGAAAGTATCTTTTATTTTTCATTTTTATAATGTATAGCACAGTGCAGTTCCAAACAGAGTTAAGACTCATGAATTCCAGAGAAATACAAATAATATATGAACCAACACAATGCAACGCTGTTCCTAATCAGACAGAGCTCCCATTTATTTCAGAGAGGATATTGCCTGCAGGATCAGGTTGACAGGTCCTAATCAGGGCTCAGTCAGCTGTCAGCTTTCCCCGACGAGCTGAGTACGTGGGATTCAACTTCATCTCGCCCTCCTTCTGCCACTCCTCTGCCCTCACAACAGAAGCTCTGCATTCACATTCAGAACAAGAGCACTCACGACACACTGATTTCATTCTGGCCAGGCCTGGCATTTCCCGTCTTTGTCAGCGTCTGCGCCCGCCTCGCTGCCGTTTATTGTAAGCCTAATAAGTACATAAAGGCCGAGGAACGGGGATCCGAGCAGGCTCACAGCAATGAGCCTCCAGGAGCTTGTTTGCCCGGGCAGACAGGCTGGGTAAACAATTAGCTCCAGCTCCAACATTCAGGTCCTGCAGAAGAATTGGATGCTTGGCACTGGCCACCCTCCATGACATTCAAAATTTGGCTTTTCTCCAATCAAATATTTAAACATTTGCTGCCGTTTCTCTGGACCCAAAGCCTCGGTTAGGAATTTCTGACCCATTCTATTTTTGTAAATGGAGATTTGGTGATTATTTACTAAGACCTTTGAAAAAAAAATGCACTTAGCTTTACAGCAAGGGTAAAAGAGAGTTTGTTTGAAAGTCATATAATGGAACAGGTCAGCACTACCAGCATATGCTACCAACACCATAAGCAGTGTACATTAGATAAAGTACAACTTGGAGTGTTTCTGTTACAGACCCTTCTGTGTTCATTGCTGGTAGCAAACAGCTGGCTTTTAACGAAACATAATACAGAATTTGTTATTTTAAAACTGCCTTTCCATTTATAATCATGCCTGTTGCAGTACAATGGAGAATTGTATACTTGTTCCTTCATGCTGGCAATGCAGGAAATATTGAACAAGTGCTTGTGAAGTATTTATTTTCAAATACGTTAATGATGTGTCTCCAAATCAGTAAAGTTAGTGTACACTGAGTTATGCATGCAGGTTGTACCTTTTGTATCAGGACTTCATGTGGTAATAGTCCATGCCTTTTATAGTTTCAGATTGATACAGTAAAAGATACACACTATTATCTAAACCAATCTCCTGTACATCACAAACTCTTACATTGCACCCTAATTCACGTTATCCAACCCCTCTCTTCAATGCAAGTAAGGAACTCGAGTAAGTTCTCAAAGAAAATTAACATTCTGTATGCCAGAGA
Organism: Rhipidura dahli; assembly: GCA_013399225.1. Lineage (NCBI taxonomy): Eukaryota > Metazoa > Chordata > Aves > Passeriformes > Rhipiduridae > Rhipidura > Rhipidura dahli. Next base: position 102,617 of record VXAC01001104.1, on the reverse strand, counting down.
CCTGCCAAGCCAGCTTTGACATGGTAAATAAATAAATAAAACAGGGTAAACAACATATGAAAATGTGCAGGAAAGTATTTTTGATTGGAGGTTGGAAGAAAGTGAGAAGAAAAGGTTGCTTGTTTTCCTGGCAGGCTGGACAGGAGCTGGCAATGTGCGCTTGCTGCCTGGGAAGCCAACTACATCCTGGGCTGCATCAGAAGCAGCAGGGCCTACAGGTCAAGGTAGGTGATTTTGCCCTTCTACTTTGTCCTCATGGGACCCCACTTGCAGTGCTGCATTCAGCTCCGGGCTCCTCAGCAAAACAAAGCCATCTGTTGGAGAGCCACAAAAAAGACTAGAGGGAAGGAAAATCTCTCCTATGAGGAAAGGCTGGGAGAGTTGGGGTTCTGTGAACAGGCTGTACATGTTCCTGTAAAGAAGTCACAACCTGTTTAAAGGCAGAGGATAGTCCTTGCTAGATATTCTGCAAGAGAGGGTGTTTATTGGACTTGAAAGGGAAATCCAAGGCTCAGCTTCAGAAATGGTCCTACTTTGAGCCCGAGGTTGGACTAACAGACATCTAGGGGCAACCTAAAGTATTCTGTGGTTCTCTAAATAAGATTCAATGACTACTGATGGTTTAAATGAATACTAATGACAAGTCATCCCATGTGCTACTGAGAGTAGAGATCCCAGCAGGGAGCTGCTAAAAATAATGTTTAAGTGATCCGGAAGAACTGGTAGGTGCTAGGCAGAAGCTAGGTAAGAGCAAGGTAAATAACTGAAGTTAAAGCTGAGATATATTCCCTACATTTCCTAGGGAAATGTACAATTACATGGGCTCCAAATCAAGAGAAAGGCATATAGACTTCTCTGGGATCAGGATGAGGCATTAAGCTGATAGAAAAAGAGCAGAGTGAAAGTACAGCAAAAGCAGTCATTAGCACAAATTTGAAATACCATTAAAGTAATCAGCAAAGCAAACACCAGACTTGCAAGGAAGAAAATATCTAATTTCTTAAACTAATACTCAGTTTGGAAAATAAGCAAAAAAAATTTGCCTGGTCACTAATAAACATCAATTTGACCTAAGAGATGTAGTGGCAGGATTTCTGTGACCAGACAGTTTAAATCACTTGCTATAACTAAAACAGCAAGTAGTGATCCCAAAACAGCAGAAATTGTATGCCAGAAAGGGCATCAGCTCTTTCAGCCTCTAGTGAGGGAAACCATTGATCTCAAATGTTTTTGAACCACGGGACAAGTATCTACTTAAAACATCTCTCTGCACTGCATAGACAAAGAGACTTTCCCAAAGTGACAAGGGGACTGTCTAAAAATTACTTAAAACAGTTATCTTGACTAAAAATCAACACAGAAAAATATATTATCATTGCCAGTTAACACAGGCATGGTTCCAAGAATTAAATGTTGTTACTCACAGCCATTTCTAAAATTAGACATTTTAAAATCAGAAGTTTCCAGAAACTTCAGAATCTCTTGGCCATTACTGTCAACTTTCAATTAGTCCTAAAACAGAAGGAAAACTGTAAAAGTTTGCAGAAAATGAGGGTGTAATGAGTATTTGAATAGGATATACGGAATTACCCAGATAACTGTGGGCTTTTCTACTTGATTTCAATCTCAGATCACAGAATCAGATTGACAATATATTTCACAAAGGATAAAAGTAATATGATTAATATTTATGGAAATAGATTTTGTCAAAGTATAATTCAGCTTTTGATGAAAGTGCAAGTTTTAGAATAACAGTACTGATACATAGTATATATGTATATTCTATATATATACTGATACGGTACACTAGGACTTTTGGGGCCTTTGACCTTAATATATATCTGGCTGGCAGCTGAAGTATAAATAGATATAACCAGACAACGATAAAGTAAAGACTGCAATGTACACCTACACAGTGATAATTTTTAGCTCAAGACTGACTGTTCTTTAAAATGTCTTTCTAGCTCAAACAAGATTAGCAACTGGGGCAGAGAACTCCATGGCTAATGCAGGATGCCAGGCTGGATCTCCATGCTTCATCCCATCTATAAAACCCTCTTCAAGTGAGTAAGTTGATTATCAAGTGAAACACCAAAGTGTTTTGCAGCACCTAAGGTACTTCTGAATGGCATCTTTTCTCGTGGTTCAGGTCCACTACTCCAGTCAGCAGTTACATGGGATCTTCCTACTAATAAACTGGGGTGAGGGCAGTTTAAGGACCTTTACTTCTTCTGAGAGCAGCTGAACTTCCATTCCAGGAGTATCTGTGTGGATGTCTTTGTTGGGTGTACTGCTCACTCCTTTTCTGTCCCAGCAAGTCTCCTACCAAGGTGGCCATGGAATGTTGCCATGGAGTTGTTCAGGATGCCTCCTAGACTTACTGTCTTAGGCTATTGATAAATGTAGGTAGATACCTATATTCTGCTTATCTTAGTTTGTATTTTTAATGAGAATTAGAAAGTAATGTGAAATTCTAAATTATATTTGCAGGTGTGATGCATGTCTCAGCTTCTGGTATAGACCTGCTCCCAGATTTGGGTTTGTAGTGTCTGTATCTTTATCTGATTTGTCTTGTGTGAGGCTGTATTCATGTCATTAAAAACTAAATTTTTCCACTTAAACCTCTCTCCTTTGTTCCAAAGAGAACCCAGGTTAAATGAAAGAGTATAGGCTGGGTGCATATATTTGACATTTTGGAGATACAGAGGAAATATTTACAGGCCACCTGTAAGTACCTTGTTTGTTTTATGGAGCAGCACAGGGTTGTTTTTACGTATTCATCTTTGAGCTTTGAAATGCAATCAAAGGCAAAGTGTGTCACAAATAAGTTATAAGATTTGCTATAAATATTCCTCATGGGATGAGTCTCTGCAAGACATCATCAAATGGTTTGCCTATCTTCTAGGCTTTGATCTGTAGATGGTAGTAATTAGTGCTGGGAAAGATCTATTGGATTGCCTAAACTGCTACATGATATTCAGGAGAGTTTCCCCTTCCGAATGTTTTGCCTCACACAGTTTATATATCCAGGGGTCAAGGGGCAGAAATCCCCTGGGATACTATTTCACAACCAATTTGCACAGTCAGAGACTTTTCTGGTGACGTTTAGCCCAAATATATCTTTTCTAATCTCATTGCATTAAACTCTTTACATTATACTCCTTAGCGCCATGGGAAATAATTCCTCCTTAGGGTCCTGTACACTCTGCACTGCAAGTGCAGACTGTTAGATTCATCCTATGATAAACCATGAAAGTTTCTTTATTCACCTTTAATGTACTTTTTTTTTTCTTATTTACCTCCAATTTGTCTATGTCTCACGTGGAGCTAGGCAGCCAGAACTAAACACAGTCCTGCAGCTGCAGTCACAGCTGAGAAGTGTAAAAATGCAATTAGTACCTTGCAAATGAAAGACGTCATCTGTCACACGGGAAAGAAAAGGATCATAGGTTAGTGAAACAGGCTGCCTATTTGAGAGAAAAATCATCATTCTTTTTAGTTTCAGAAAACAACTCAAGTTCATCTTGACAAGATGTGAACAAGAGCCACCCAAGAGCAATTATGGTGAGGAGCACTTAACTCTGAATAGTATACTGCCATCTAACTTTGAGAGCCAAATGTCCACTCCACACAAGCTTTCTAGGCTGCCTCTACTGATGCCCAAGAGAAAACAATTCCAGACTATAGCTCCATAGTAACATCAGCATCTAACATGGGTGGGCTGAATTGCCTCCTCTCCTCTGCTTAAAGATAGCCTTCCCTAGGCTACTGATGTAATTTTTAGATGGCTAAAATTAGCCAAGGCTGATTTTGTGTACTTGTTCCCAAGCTAATCATAACTGATCTCTCCTGCTTCTACTATGACTCCTCTTCATGTTTCAGACCAGAAGCCACTTTCAGATGGTCCCATGTGCTAGCTTTAATGGCTAAACAGCCCTTCTGCATTCCTTGGACCCTCATGTTCATTCCCCTTAGAAGCACTGATCCATGCAATGTTATGTGGACTCACATAAATTCTACCAGCAAAAGCTTATTTGACCAAGAAATTGATACAGAACCACTCAACAAAATAGTCCCAAACTCTGATTGGTTTTCCTTTTAATTTGCCTCCCTAAGATGGGGAGATAGACCTGATTTTGATGTCTCCACAGGGCCCATATCCATTGCAGGATGATCTTGACAAGAATACCACCTTGTTTAGACCACAGCTAGAACATACTCTGAAATATGATGTGGTCCCTCAGGGTCACACTGCTAACTTCAAGGTGCCTTCTTGCTGCTGCAATGACCAGGTGTCAAAATTAGTAAGAGCTCAAGCATCTCACTAGAAATGCCACCAATTCTGGCTGTACAATGGGACAGGAAAGTCCTTTCCCTGCTCTGCAGGGTGGGCTCTCACTGCAGGGAGAACCTTCTGGTTTGCTGTGTGCATTGAATAAGGGATTCTCTTTAATTCCCTTATTTGAATTTGATTCTCTTTAAACAAGCTCGGCATGAGGTGAGTATTATCTCCAACTTGAGCTGAAAAGATGTCTATTAATGTCCTCAATGACCTTGTGAGCATACAGTAGCTTCATGGTCACATGCAGCACAGAAAATGTTACAGCTTACTATTCGTAAATGAGCACATAGTGGATTTGAAACTGCCAGATGGAGAAGTGACACCACCAGCAGAATTAAACCCAGCAGATAGACACAGGTTGGCATGAAAACAAAAACAGTAGTGATGGATTCAATCCAATTTTGCATAACACTGAAGATTCCCTTTTTCAGGAAATTCCTGAAGTTCTCAGGGAGTGCAGTTGCAGCGGATGTTTTATTTTTAAGGTGTCATTTTGGGATTACTTCACTGTAGTGATATGCTGTTTATTCACATGGTGAAGATGCAGTGTCTTAAAAGAATCTCAGTCCTGCTGGAGCAAATCCAGATGCCTGTTTTGTCTCGACAAGTTTTCACTACAATGAAATTAAAGAGGGACTGTTAGTTTAAACATCACTCATCAGAAATGTTCTCAATAACATGAATAGTAGGAATTCTCTATAGTTAAGAGCGCATGTAAAATATATAGCTGTGAATTCTGAAACAAGCTGAATTAAAAATATTAATCCTCTTTTTCTTCCTTCTATCCACCTCATAGTTTGAACAAAACTTTTTACATAATATACTCCATTTAGAGAATCCCATGCCACATCTGACAGATATGGATAATCCCATTAAGCCTTTAAGTTAAGAATTCTGGTAGGGGGGAAAACAGCTACAAAATTATTCCAAAATGTACTGTATTTTCAGTCCACTGTTACCTCTTGTGTTTCCCATATAGTAGCAGATTAGTTTTCCAATAGATTTAGAAACTTTCTGTAAAGCTTGAGTTTTCTCAGGCCAAGCCCTTTATTTGCACAGTTATGTCTGCAGGTGGATCTGTGCAGTAGAAACCTTCCCCTGTCTGAGTGAATTGCAACTAGATGCTCAAATATCCCTATCCATCCAGGAAGAAGACAGACACACTGAGTGGGCTTCATTTCATGTAACTGTAGGCACCAAAAAATTAGATTTAACCTCTCATGACAGACAGCAGAATGAAATGAGTGCTTTTAAGGAACGATTGTCCAGCCTAACTTACATCCCATTTTAGGATGTAATTAATTGCCCTCTGAGGCAGCCCCTTAAGACCTGCAAAAGGAACCTAGAGTGGTCATGACTAGCTTTCAGTTGTCTTGATTCATCAGTGGAATCCCCTCCAAGGCTACGGTCCTCCTTCATGCTTGCTCCACAATATCATTCTTGCCGATGACAAGATTTTTGCCAACACAGGAAGGATATTGTATACATTCAGCTGTCAGTTTTCCCACTTGGCAATCTTTTCCATAAACTAAACAACTCAGATTCCCACTCCTCATGTACTTCCCTTCAGAGCTCACAGTAAAAGCATTTTGCTTCTGGGAACTAGGAATAAATACCTCCCCCACCACCCTTGCATCCACAGTCTTGAAGAACCTGGGGAGGAGTTCCTTCTCTCCCAGTGGTATCATCTTGTGGTGCAGCACATCTGAGGTGAATGTCTGTTCTTCCCCTTCCCATCAGCAGAGCACCCAGTCATGGCAGAGTCACCACTGTAATTATCAGCATAACACTTCACTGAGACAGGATATACTCTCGCACTTGTTGCACAGATTTGGGAACTGTGACACCAGAGCCTTCCTGAAATCCTAAACTAAAGAAGGGGCAGGGATGAGGAAAGGACTTGTTTCTCCAAAGCCCCAGTCTGCATCATTCTTGCTTTCAAAACAGACTGTTTCTAAAGGCATAGAGAATGTCTTCACCTTTAATTTTCTCTCACAGTTAAAGAGCACTTCAGGAAACAGGGTGAGTGAGCAGGGGTCTGTGTCCCAGGGAAAGTAGAGGGAGACGGCTGGAGAGCTGCCATTGAAGTGGGGAAATCCAAGAACTTTTCTTCTGCATTGCATCAGTAGTGAGCAATGGAGAGACTCATTTGAGCCAACTGTGCATTGTCATTCTTCCTTCCAGATTCAGTGGTCTCTGAAATCACTTCATTGTCTGCAGCAGAATCTGGCACAGGCCCACAATGCCAGGTTACTTCACTTCCCTGCAGAATAAAAGATTTCTTCAACCATGAGAAATTATCTCCTGACAGTGCCATTCATTAGGGCTCCCACCTGTAGACTGTTTCATTTTGAGCTTACTCACAGGGTGCTGAAAAGTCAGCGTGTGTGTTATCACTTGACAATATAGTACAGCTAATACCTCTTCACCCTCATGCATCTTGTCACTTACTGCTCTTTGCCTCAACACTGGCTCACAGTAACATGCAGATCTTGGACTTCACTCTCTTTTAAAAAAACTTTGTGCAACACAATTTCACCAAGCTCTTGCTTCTTAAGAATTATACACATAGGGGGAAAAGAAATCTATATTTAGTACTTTTTTTTCCTCTTTTGAATTAGAAAGTTAAAACATCAGATTTTGTTTACAGATGCTCAATAGAACGGGACAGTAGTTCATTATTTCTAAAGACAGGCCAGACAAACTGGTTTTTCTGAGCTTATGGTTTAATGTATACCCTAAAATAATAAAAATCAGAAGTTTTAGGCAACAAAATGTCTCATAACTAAATTTCAAACTAGACATTCTTCTCCACTCCTTTTGTCATGAAAGTTTTGCCCAACACTTTCTTTAAGGTTTCATTCTCAGTAGGGGGCCTGTAGACACCAAGACTTGGAATCCACATTCATGGAATCACATCAGCATAGAATGGTTTGGGTTGGAAGTGACTTCAGAGATCTTCTAGTTACAGACACCTTGCCACAGGCAAGGATAATTTCCACTGCTGCTGCTTCAGGCAGAGAAGGTTTGCAGTCCTGTATTGTGTCATGGATAGCCCAGGGCAACCCAAACCCCTAGAATTAAGTGAGATGAGTCCCACTACATACACCTTAGCATCTCTATCTCTGTCCCCCTGTGTGCTGCAAAAACTTCTATCAGCATCATATCATCTAGGATTGTGTCTATTTGAATTTGTGTCTGGAAGGCCCTGGAGCAAATATGGCAGCTGCAACACAAGAGGCTGCATGTTCATGGAAAGCAAGAACCTGCCTGGACCACTGCTGCAGCCCTGAGACCCACTGTAACCAAACCTCACAACACTTTCACCCCTGTGAGGCATGGATTCCATCCATTCACATCAGCAGAAGTGTGTGTACAGGGAAAAGCTCTGAGCAGAGGGACTGCACATCTTGCTGGGATGTGATTGGACACAGAGTCAAATCAGGAAGGGATCTATGGTTAGTATGGCTTTGCAGACAAAGCCTGCCTTGGCTGCTGCCTGCTGATACTCCAGGGATCTGCCTCACTGTTCATGGTCATTCCCTCATGGCCCAAGAGCAGCTGCACTGGTGTCACCTGCCCTTCCCCAACACCAGTTGCATTCTCTAGCTGTGTTTCTGCTGGAGATGTTTGTCCTTTACCACTGAGGGCCTCTTCCTCACACTGCAGTTCTCTTCTAACCATTCATAGTTGAGAAAGACTTGTCTGAGTAGCTGGTGTTTTTTTGTTTTGTTTTGTTTGGGTTTTTTTTAAATGTAGTACATGCTTTTTCCACTCATTTGGTAAAATCTTTCTGCAGACCCACAAGGGGATGGCGCTAGGGCCAAGCAAATGCAAATTAGAAAAATCGTGTCTGAGAATGTAAGATCTTGTCATATTTCAGCTCTTCACAGATTGTCCGTGGGTGAGGCAAAGGTTTTGCTTTGCTTCAGGCTCTCCTCATCCTTTGTAAGGGCAGCAGCAGGGTGAAAAGGTCAGTAGAAGGCTGCAAATCAACTGGTTCCTATGAAATTTATATTTCCTTTCTGGAATAATGGTGATCAGCTGGGAATTTTGAAAAAACTTTTGTGACTTTTTCTTGAGGAGTTAAAACATTGTAGGATTTTTGCCTTCTTGGTCCTGGTTTCCTCTTTTCTTGCCAGATATCATTGTAAGGATTCAGGAAGGATGAGTAATTAAAACCCATGCAAACAATGTGCCGGACAATTAAATTTAAACGTTCGCTTGATGAGGCAACACGGGTGACTGACCGCAGAACTCCTGCAGCTGATGCCCTGCGGAGGTAGGAGGGACTGCGGGGGTTCACCCCACCCCTGGGGACCCTCGGAAAATGCATCTGGGTACCCAGACACTGGGGACAAAGAGTCAGTTGCCTTCGGGGCTGCAGAGTTGTCACGGGCTGCACCCCAAAATCTCGTACCGGGACGACAGCCCCTGGGCTGCCCGTAGTGCAAGAACACAGCGAATAAAAACAAGGATGGGGAGAACTCCTGTTTTCCCTCGGGAAATAAATGAAAATAGCCGTAAAAGAATAAAAAAGGGGGTGACGCGGCCAGGACGCACTGGGGCGGCGGCCGCGGGAGAAGCCTGCACGGACGGNGGGCCGGTGCCTCACCTGGCGGCGGGCGCGGCGCCGAGAGCGCCCGGGCGGCGGGAGCTGCTGTCCCGGCCGGGGGCGAGCGCTCTCTCCGTGCAGGGTTTAATGTTTAACCCCGCTCGCATCCACCGGAGCGCACCGGGCGCCGCCTCTCCGGCGGGGCCGGCGACAAAAGGGCGAACGCGGGTGCTTCCCGCCGGTCCCCGCTGCGGGTCCGCCGCTGCGGCGGCCGGCGCCGCTGCCGGTGACCAACTCTGAAAGGACGGCGGGGGAGAGAACAGCTGGGATAAAATTCGCCTTTGCTGCTTTTCACGCTTGAGATGCGTCTGAAAATAGCGCTCCGCTGCGGTCCTATACTTGGATTCATCACTGTGTCTGAGCACCTTTGTATTTTGGGGGTGTCTTTTTAAGGCATACGTGACACGAGCTCTTCAGTGAAGCGGTTGCTGTAGCCTGGGGTAGTTGTTTTTTGCCTCCTGCCCCGAGCGAGGTCCAAGGGGTTGGTAAGGTCCCACCGGGACCCAGCTTGTGTAGCTGCCCCGTCATTCAGGTGGTTTGGAAGCCTTGGGGATGCAGGTCCTTCCTACACCTTACCCCGTTATTCAAACTGACCATCACTGTCTGCTTGCAATGCAGTTTGCCCTTGTACCGTGATACCGAAGCTGCTTGACATGCAGAGAAAGAGAAGGAAAAAAGGAGTGTTAAAGGAGGCAGTCCAAGGAATTGGACTAAATGGAAACACGTACTATGCTTCCTTTTCTCTGTGTGTGCATGTCAGTGACACACGTGCCAAAGCAACCACTGTGCCCAGTGTGTATGTTAATGGAAACACCCGTGGCCTGCCAGTATCCAAGTTAGTTTCAGGTTTTTCAAGGCATCTCTTCCTACAGCCCTCAGTCGAGCAGGTAGGGCAGTGTAACCCTCACACCACCCTCGGCATCTCAGGCAGGCTAATACAGTTGTTAAATTTTTAATGGCTGTAAGGCTTCTGTAGTTATTAAAGTGCAACTCCATTATTTTTGCTGTGTTTTAACAAGTTCTATGACCAGGAAAAGCAGCAGAGGTATTTTGGCACGGCACTGACAGTGATTTAGTTCTCCTTCATAATTTGGTTTGAGGCAGGTTTTTCTCTCTTGCTGTCTCGGTTTTCTGTCTTAATTTTTTTTGGTATGTTAATCTTTCTGGCTTCCAGCACTGTGGAAAAACTTTCTTCATTTCAAAATGTAATGGAGACTGTTCAGTTCATGGGCTTTCACACTAGATCCAAGATTTATTGTTATTTAACCATCTATTACAAGTACCACCCCCTGAAGTTGTGAACTCTTGCAGAAAAATTACTTGCTTATTAGAAAATTAATCGTGTCCATCCTGAACAAGGCAGTTTTCTTTCAGCAGCATCTATCTTGGGGCGTGAATACCCATAGCGAGCAGGAAAATATGTCTGTAAAGTATTGTAGTGGCGTGGGGAGCCCCGGGGTAGCTGTCACTGTTTCCATTCTCTAAACAATTTTAATGCCATTAGTGAGTGTGATTATGTACAAACTGCTTCTAGGGGGTTCCTAGGCTGGATGTCAGAGCAGGGCTTTGTGCTGAGTCAAAGGGTGGATTGAGTTTATGACACAGTTTAAATAGAAACAGAAGAGCAGAGCTACAGTAGAGCAGCACATCGTAATTCATTCAGTGCCGCTCTGAGACAGCCGTGCGGGGAAGTGCTCACTCCGTACCAGTTGGTTCCGTTTGAGAACACCTCTCACCCGTGAGCGAGTAGCTGAGGACAGAGAGTTTTAACCCTGGGTTTTTTTGCGGCTTTTTGGTTTTGTTTCAAATGAAAACAAAAAGTAAAAGGAAAGGATAGCCTTGCTGGAAAGTCTCTGTTTAAGTGTACACTGCTTTTTCAATTCCTTCATTTTTAAGAGGAAGGATCTACACTGAAAGAGGTACTATGCACTAATTTGCAGGATGTTATAAATAAGACCTATTTATCCTATTTGTTGCTGCCCAGATCTGAGTTAGTGCCAGTTATGTCTTCAGATGGGATATAACTATGAAGACTTCAGTAAATGCCTGGGTTTGTGAGCACTGTTTAGCTTCTACAGTCGGGTATAAACTCACAACTGTATTTTATTGTAAGGTTTAAATCACATTTTTAATAATAGAAAAGTCCTGTAACTGATGGAAAAGCTTTTTTATCCCCTAGAGCTGCAATGTGATGACAGCACAGAAGCAGCAGGGGAGGGGGTTTGGAAGGCTTGCTCAGAGACGTAAAGTGCAGTAAGTACCACTTTACCCAGCACAGCACGGACACAAATACCATCTTCTGAAGCCTTTTATCTGGGACCAGCTCGAGTCCCATCTCCTGTCTTGTTCTCTTCATAGGGCGGCTGCCCTCTGCTGTCTAAAGCTGCCCTTCCAAGTGCTGGCGGTGCTGTGGTGGTGATGGTGGGGAGATAAGGGAGAGTAGGTTGCAGGGAGAGGTAATCTCTCTTCTCAGGCCAGATGATAATCTCGGAGGAAGCGGAGGAGCTGTCGGGCACACAATCCCTTCAGCGGGTGGCCGTGCTGACAGGCACGAGGGAATCTGGCTGCTTGTGCAAATAACAACTGACAAGACGCTTCTAATTTTCCCCTGCCAGCTAAACAAGCCAGCCAAAGGCCAGCAGAGACTTAGTTAGCATGAGTGGGTTTTAGCTCCAAGAAGTGGCATGAGTGGTGCAATTTAGAGAGATTGTGTGTGTCAGGAAAGCTTCGGCTGTAATACGTGGGAACAATTTTGGCATGAAGGAAATGAGTGCAAACGTGCTCTTAAATGAGGGGTGGAATTGGTCTGATGCACAGTGTAACCATGATTTAGTCTGTTCTCAGCTTCTAACTGTGACACCAGTAAGCAGTGCTGCATGCAGCCCTCACTGACACAAGCAGGACAGCTAGCAGCTGACTTATGCCAGTGAATGTTATCTTTGTGGGGATGGAGTGGTATCACTTGGCCCTGTTACCTTTTTTTTGTCTTCCTAGTCACTGTTATGTAACAATATATTTGATAATTCAGCAGGTGTTCCCTGTGCCATCCTTACACCAATGTGAAACTCTCTCATTTCATAGCTTGCAAAATGCAGCCTCATCCAGAATTAAAACTTGCTGTGGAAGGAGTCAGAGGAGCTGGTGGTTTTCCTTGAATACCAACTATTTTCTGATTTTGGGGCATCCAAAATGATGCAATTCTGATTAATGTTTAAAATGGCTTGCATTTGCCAGCATGAGTCATCTGCTAGGTATAAACCATCATATTCAATAGAGCCTAGGAAAAAAGGATGTTCCTTTAAAGATGTCCTGTTTGTTAATGAAAAAATTGCCAACAGAATGTGTGGTCACTTCTGTAAGAGTTAGTACCTGCCTCTGTGTGTATCAGTAGCATCAATTGTGTTCACCTATCTCTGGTTTTTGGACTTAAAAGTTTTTTGATATCCTACATGAGTCAATTTATATTTTAAACATTTTGTGCTTCAATGATAGCCTCCATTCTTGAAGAGGATGGTCCCAAAAATCTAAGAATCTAGGCCCAGTATTTGAGTTGAACACCACTGGACTTCAGCAGCCTGTAGCTTTCAAAGTCTTTTTTGGTGCAACTTAGGGGTGGAGTATTCCTACAAAAAGCATTGGAGAGAAGGATTTTTCTTTTTTATTCTTAGATAGCTGTGGTCATTTCCTGTGTGATTTGCTTTGCTTTACTTGTTTGAGGCATTTCAGGAATGATCCTGCAGTTGTGATCGGTGTAACCTCAGCAGGGTTTTAAATATGTGTAAGCTCAACATAATTGTGAACTTTTGTTTGAACAATCTTTGTGTGAGGGAGATCCTGCTTGCCGTCTTGCCCAGGGCACGGTGCCTCCTGCAGCGATTCAGCTGTATGGCTAATTTTCAAATAAACTGAAGTTACACATTTTTTTGAAGCAGTACTAGTGCACGCTGTTCTCTGCAGTCTCAGGCACTCTGCCTGCGGTTCATAAACACATTTACAGTCGCATTTGCCTCCCTGTGCTCAGAGGGGGTTGGTTTGCATTTCTAATTAATTGAGTTTATAAAGCAATAAGCCAGTGTGTTAACTGAAAATTCCCTCAAGAATTGTAATCTTCCTTCATTAGCTGCCTATGTGTAATCATATCACCCTTTCTCATGTGAGCCTCGGGGAGAGCCAATGCCACGTGGAGCAGAACCTTTGTCTGGTGTGAGTTGCAAGGGGAAGCGAGTCTCCCCTGTGGTCATATTCTGCAACCCAGCCCCTGACAGGTCGCCTTCTTTGGCCCCCCACCTGTCCCTACCATCAGCCTGAGACAGCAAATGCTGTAAAGAGATTTAAGGACATCTCTCAGCAGAGTCAGAGAGTAGGGGGGAGCTTTCAGAGAGAGTTCTAATCTAGCTGAAGACAGATGCCTTTATTCTTTGCAGGAGCTCTGGTTTCTAAATGAATGGATTTAAACAGAATCTGAATTTTCCTTAAGCTGTCAACTCCCCACTGATGTCAGCTGGGAGTTGGTGGGTCAGCACACCTAAGGGTTAAAAGTCCTGGAACACTCATTTCAAGACACAGGCTAGGGCATTAGTATGACACTGAGAAATCTGAGCTACCTAATGTAAGTTAACTCCTTTCAATTCGCTTGACCTTTATTATATTTATACTCAGTTAGCAAGCCACTACTTAGCAAGGTGGGAAAATCTTGCAACAAGTTTGGGTGAATAACTGTACTTGCTTTTGCTTTCCACAGACCGGCATTCAGAATGGCAGCCTTGTCCACTTTAATCCTCCTTTTGTGTGCTGCTAAAGATGTGATGCCTTCCAGTCCTCACTGGAAGCCAACTTGGCCATCTTACAGAGTTCCTGTTATCCTGCCGCAGTCTACCCTGAACTTGGACAAACCACAGTTTGATGCTGAAGCCAGACTGGAAGTGGTATCTCCATGTGGCCCAGCATGCCACAAAAGTTCTCCACTGCCCACTTACGAAGAAGTGAAGAACTACCTGTCCTACGAAACCTTGTATGCTAATGGTAGCCTCACTGAAACTGAAGTGGGCATTTATATTCTGAGCAACGGCGGCGACGGCTCTCGAGGCAGATCTCGAACTAAGAGGCAGATCTATGGCTATGACAGCAGGTTTAGCATTTTTGGGAAAGACTTCTTGTTGAATTACCCATTCTCCACATCGGTGAAGCTCTCTACAGGTTGCACGGGGACACTGGTGGCTGAAAAGCATGTTCTTACTGCCGCTCATTGTATCCATGATGGAAAGAGTTATGTCAAAGGAGCTCAGAAACTGCGGGTGGGGTTCCTAAAGCCCAAACATAAAGATGGCAGCAAAGGGTCCAATATCACCAACTCGGCAATGCCTGAGAAAATGAAATTCCAGTGGATCCGGGTGAAACGGACGCATGTCCCCAAAGGATGGATCAAAGGCAATGCCAATGACATTGGCATGGATTATGACTATGCCCTGCTGGAGCTGAAGAAGCCACACAAAAGAAAGTTTATGAAGATAGGTGTGAGCCCACCAGCAAGACACTTACCTGGAGGGAGGATTCACTTCTCTGGCTACGACAATGACCGTCCTGGAAACCTGGTTTACCGTTTCTGTGATGTCAAAGATGAAACGTATGACCTGTTGTACCAGCAGTGTGATGCCCAGCCAGGTGCCAGCGGATCTGGGGTGTATGTGAGGATGTGGAAGAGGCAGAATCACAAATGGGAGCGTAAAATTATTGGTATATTTTCAGGCCATCAGTGGGTGGACATGAATGGCACCCCACAGGATTTCAATGTAGCTGTTCGCATTACACCCCTCAAATATGCACAGATCTGTTACTGGATCAAAGGCAACTACCTTGACTGCAGGGAAGGATAAAGACAATGAAACTCCTTGAAAGCACTTAATGACTGGTTTTAGTTACTCATCTGAGGAAAGGCTAGACTTGTGCTGCAAATGCATGTGATCATGTGACATCGGGAGGTGATATGTAGTTTTTCAAGCCAGCTACCTTGTTCTTTGGACAGGGACTGTGTGGTGCTATCGTTACAGCCTGAAACTGGGGAGAAAGGAACGTCTGCTGGGTGGGGAAGGAGCAGGTGGACTTGCTGAATTTGCAGCTGAGCAACTGAAGATTAATTAGGGGCGGATCAGTAAACAGTATGAAAACAGAACCGTCTCCAAAGAATCTTGTAAAAGGGACACTGTTGACTGTCTCATGCCTACAATGTTTGTTTTAATAAATCCTAGGATTAGTAGAAATGCTTTGATCTGAACTTTTAAAAGAAAATATTTCTATGCTGTTGGGGGCTGAAGAGGGGCATTTAATGGTGTTTGCAACCCAAACATTACAGCTTTGTGTTCCTGCATGAGAAAAGGGAGTGTGAAAAGGGCAAGGCATGCGCCGTGGGAGATGAATGCCACACAAACAGCGTGAAGGGTAAATAACCACATAACACTTCTAACTTCCTTTCAGCCCGAGTGATTTGAGACTTTACTAGTAACATAGTTAAGAAAAATGCTTTTTGAGCAAACAGACCTTGATGTTCCAAGGATTTGACTGTGGAGACGATGTTGGTCATATGATCAGTGCCATTGCATCCTGCTTTGGGAAACACAGGTTGCACATGGGGTTAAATCTTTATAGGAGCTGGGACCTATGAAGGAGCAGGATCCCTATGAATATATTGGAAAGTGTGTTGAGAAAGGGGCTTTTCTGTTTATGGCCTACATAGGTCTTTTAAGGAAAATCTCATGTCAGCAACTCAGATTTTCAGAGGGGAGGCCTGTCTTTGGTCTTGCTGTCTATCTGAATTGCTGCCTGCAGAGCAGGTAAACGAGAGAGCAGGACGAGGGTTCTACCAATTTCCCCCTCTATTTTTTGAAGATCCTTGCTGTTCTACCTAATAATACACCACCTAGAGGGACCCTAGACTTATAAGTGTCTCTCAGCCATATCACTTTGGCAATGTAATTTGGGCACCTTGAGTAATGTTCCTTGTGGTTTTGGGGTAGGAATCCTCCTCCCCATCTAACTGTTGAGTTACAAATTATTCTCGGCAAATGCACAGTTCAGTAATTCTGCAGCTGGAATAGAACCACTTTATAGGATGCAGCCTGAGTTTGGTGTGAAGTCATCCTCTGCTCTCTCTTACAGAAAACAGTGACTTATATTTTTACTATAGAAGAATCAGAGTTTAAAACAAGAACTGTCTTTTTTAGGTAAAAACAGTGCTGCCAAGTACTGTAGCTAAGCAAACAGTGTTGAGAAGTCAACATGGTCTGTACAAGCAGCCTTTCTCAGATGGATTGTGCCACTGTATTTCAGTAACAAGGCTAAGGACATGCTACCATGCCAAGGTTATTTTTTTACATAGGAGGATAGACACTGGCTCCAGTTCCGGTTTCTCTCCCATCCGTCTCTCACTGTCTCTTGAAGCTTCCCAAGTTGCCCATGGTGCTTGGTGTTGTGGGGCAAATGCAAGTCCCTGGTGAGAAATATCAAAGCTGGGAAGGAATGAATCCAAGCAGAGCTTCCCTATGTTATACCAGTACGAGGAAAACGTTAATTCAGCTAAGCCTTTTTTACACTCTACTAATTACTACGGCATTTGTAAACATATGCCTGATGGTGCTTTATCTTTGTGGTGGCTTTGGCTCTAGTTCTGACAAACTTTTCTGCTGGAGCTGCCTATGATTATTATTTTTATAGAAGCAGTGTACAAAAATGTGGACTCTCATGTGGGTTTTTGGTGCACTCAGATACAAGCAGTTACTAATGCTTTGAAATATGAATAATCACCATATGTATCTGATGGTCTTTTTCTGACTTTTAATTTTCTTTACTCTATGGCTGTTATCTGGAGCACTTTTGTTTGAATGTATCACAGTGAATAAAGAAAAGTTATGGAATTTCAATGCAGACATTCTTGTATTTGTGCTGTATTGGGTTGCACTTTCAATCTCATTTCAGCTACTTATTTGTAAAGACATTCAGATGCAGATTTATTAAAATCCTTGGTGCTGTTTATTTTCTTTCAATTTTCTTCTGCTCCCACCTGTCGGAAGATTTTGTTTTGGTGTATTGTTTTTGGTTTTTTTCAATGGGCTTAAATACTTTACACATTTAGATGCTAATAATCAATTTTAGCTTTTGTATGACTCTTGCAGTTCCAAATCCAGTCTCTGATTAGTTAGTGCTGAAAATAACCTATTAGACTGAAAAGCCACATTGTTTTTATGAACTTTAGGGTAAATAAACTATTGAGGAATGTGAACCAGTCAGTATAAGGTCATAACTGAGGTCAGTGCATCTTCTTTTTCTTTTAGTTGATGCAGTTTGAAAAAAGTTCCTTTGAGGCCAACAGTGAGAGCCACAGTTTTTAGAGAAACACTGGATGCGGAAAGTTTTTCATTTTGAAATTGCTGCCGTATGACTTTCCTGACCTCTCAGTGTGCACACTACGTCATGTGGGCTTGAGAATATCAGTCCTGATTTATTGAACATATTTCCCATCCACTGATCGTGTGTTCTCAACTGCTTTGTCAAAGTGTAGGCTGAGAACTTTTCGTAGAATCACAGAACCATTTAGTCTGGAAAAGATCCTTAAGATCATAAAGGCCAGCTGTACACCTCACACCGACAGGTCCACCACTAAGCCATGTCCCTAAGTGCCACTTTTTAATGTCTTTTAAAAACCTCAAGGGCTGGTGACTCCACCACTTCCTTGGACAGCCTGTTCCAGTGCTTGACAACCCTTTTGGTGGAGAAAGTTTTCCTAATATTTAGTGTAAACCTCTGCTGGCACAACTTAAGGCCCTTTCCTCTAGAGTAACATGAGCAAGGCAGTTTTCTTTTTTTGTTGTGTTTTTTTTTTTTTTTTTTCCTAAGAATGTATGCAGCAAGTTCAGTGTAATCAGGAGTGGGAGAGTCTCTTCTCACTGTACACCCTGTGCAAACATTCCTGTTGTGGAAAGAAAAGGAAATCTCAGATACCACGGGCAGAATTGTGGTGCTGAAGTTCAGCACTGTTTCACCTGCGCCCACTGGAGTCGGTGGTAATTTTGCCAGTTTCATCGTTGGCAGCAAGGTTGGGCATGCTAGGCAGGTTTGGAAATTGCTTCCTGAGCATATTTGCTTTGATGCTGCAAAGAGAGCTCCTTTAAAACCAGAACTTTAAGCTGTGAGAAAGATAGCCATGCAGCCAAATTAAGGCTGATCAAGAAAACCCAAGTAACTAAATTATCTACAGGCGTGGCACTTGAAATTTCATTATCCAGCCAATGACTGCCTGTGACCTGCAGAACTGAATGACGTGCCTCATTATTCTTGTATATGAAGGCAAGACAGCTGATGGGTATAGAGGGGCTGTTTTGACTGTGATTGAGAAGGATTAAAATCTGCTCCTGCATCTGTAAGAGGCTGACACATGAAAAATTTTACTTAATTTGCTATAAATCCCTCGGAGAACAGTGCTGGAGATGGAAAGTGAGGTCTCGAGAAAACACAGACCCTGCTGAGCTGTTCCCCAGCACACTTAGCCTACTGAAGACTGCAGAATATCATCAAGTTTCCTTCTCAGAGAAAAAGTATTTTCCTTGCATCTGTAATTGTTTTGCAGCTGAATTCCCAGGCCTGCCTGTTTAGAGGGCAGCCCTCGTCCTGAAGTTGCACACTGAACCCCAAGCAAGTATAATACATGCTTGAAATTCTTTTCCGTGTTTCCACTTAATCTGCCATTTGTTAGCAGGTTTTGGTAGTGTGCCAACTCAATATGCACAGGCCTTGAGAAGAGAAGCTTTCAATGAGTGCATAAAGTATGTTGGGTGGGTAAAAACTTCTTTGCTTTTCTGGAGGAAAAAGGAAGCGTGGAGGGAGAAGAGCAGCAGAGAGTGAAAGGGCAGTACGATTTGTATCACAGAGGGAGGTTTCCTAGAGGATCAGTTTTGTGGTTGTGTGTAGGGTTTTTTATAAATAATACTGCTAGTTTCCATTCCTAGTTCTACCAGCTGGAGAGGAAAAACTTAGGAGCTGAAGTAAATTAAGTCTCTTCAAATGAGCATGTTAATTCCAGCTCTGGAGCCAGTGTGCAGCACAGATGAGAAGTTTAGGCTGTGACTTGTCTAATAGATACATAAGAGTGACAGTGACATAAGCATCAGGAACCTGATCTCCTCCTCCCAGAAGATGCTTTTTCCTGTCTTCCATGGTGACTATTAGGTTGCACGTGCTTTGTGCCTGCCGGTAAGGGTAGTGTGGGCTTTTATAGGTAAATGATTATACAAGGGAACAGAAACACCTTAACATGCTCCAGACACTATCATCAACACTGATTATTCCCAGGATAAAATTACTGGTGATGCTTTGGGTGTGGATTGATTTTTAACTAAATGGGCATAGGTTGAGCCATGAAAAAGGCTTATACTGTTTTTTTTATCTAAAGATCTCTAACAGTAATTAAGTGCTTGTGGCTCAAGGGGGGATGGTGAATGTTCTGCAAACTTTCTATGGACAATATTTATTTTTTTTTTTGCAATAAATTTCATTTAAAAGCTTTGGGCATAAGCAGAGATCTACGAGTAGTTAAGCGCTTCTGTTAGTTCACCAAGCAAATAATCATGATATAAAATAGTCCATTTAAATAGCTCATGTAGTATGTAATATCTGAGACATTTTTTAAAGACATTTGCTCATTTGCATTTGTTTCAGTTTTGAAATCACCATTTATGCTGACTTGGTGAGGAGTGAGTATTTTTCTAGCAGGCCTGACCAACTTGTGATATGAGTATGAAGATTGTTAGTTCATATTGGAATGATAGCAGTAATAAGGTATAATTTTTTTTTTCAACTTATCCTAAACAACTTCCTATAACAATTTTAACATTTTCACAGATTTTTAACATTATCACAGATTTGCTGATTTTCCACAGGTTGTATGCATGTAGAAGTTAATTTAATGATGATTTAGGTCCTGGTTGACATAAAGTTGAACATGAGCCAGCAGTGCCCTGGCAGCCAGGAGGGCCAACCCTTTCCTGGGTGCATCAGGCACAGCATGGCCATGGGAGGGTTTGTCCAGATCTGCTCTGCACTGGAGCAGCCTCACTTCAAGTCCTGGGGGCAGGGCTGAGTGCCACAACAGAAGAAAGACATTGAGCTGTTAGAGAGTGTCCAAAGGAGGGCCACAACGATGGTGAGGGGCCTTGAGGGGAAGCTTTACAAGGAGTGGCTGAGGGCTCTTTTTCTGTTCAACTGGAGGAGACTGAGGGGAGACCTCATCACAGTCTGCAGCTTCCTCGTGAGGGGAAGAGGAGGGGCAGGCAGTGATCTCTTCTCTCTGGTGCCCAGTGATAGGACCCCCGGGAATGGCCTGTAGTTGTCTCCGTGGAGGGTTAGGTTGGATATCAGGGAAAGGTTCTTCACCCAGAGGGTGGTTGGGCACTGGAACAGCTCCCCAGGCCAGTGATCACAGCACCACCCTGACAGAGTTCAAGATGTGTTTGGACAGTGCTCTCAGGCAGATGGTTTGACTCTTGGGGATGGTCCTGT
Organism: Rhipidura dahli; assembly: GCA_013399225.1. NCBI lineage: Eukaryota > Metazoa > Chordata > Aves > Passeriformes > Rhipiduridae > Rhipidura > Rhipidura dahli. The sequence continues at coordinate 82,116 of VXAC01001104.1, read as the reverse complement.
GCAGGGCCAGGAGCTGGACTTGATGATCCTCTGAAGCCTCCCTTCTAACTCAGCTTATTCTGTGAGTCTGTGATTTTTTTGCATCCCTTTACCTTTGAAGCCAGATGTTTTTACTGCTATGGACAGGTCAAAAGAGCAGAAAAATGTTCACATTTGCAAAAGTTTGGTAAAGACTTGTCTAACATAAAGTCCTGAGCTGAAGCTGAGGAAGGGCAAAGTGAATTGGAATTACTCAGCCTGGAAAAGAGAAGGCTTTCAGGTGACCTTATTGTGGCCTTCCAGTATCTGAAGAGAGCCTACAAGAAGGATGGAGAGAGACTACAGACAGTACAAAGGGGAATGGCTGCAAACTGAAAGAGAATGGGTTTATATTAGATATTAGGAAAAGAATCTTTACTGTGAGGGTGGTGAGGCACTGGCACAGGTTGCCCAGAGAAGCTGTGGCTGCCCCATCCCTGGCAGTGTTCAAGGCCAGGCTGGATGGGGCTCTGAGCAACCTGGTCTGGTGGAAGGTGTCCCTGCCCATAACAGGGAGTTTGGAACTAAATGGTCTTTAAGACCCCTTCCAACCCAAACCATTCTGTGATTCTATTTTTGCCATCATATGGAAAGGGGTAGGTTTAAATGGGGTAGTTTAGATGAGTTTAAATCTGAGCTAGCTAGAAAATGGCTTCTTTTAACTATTTTCCCAAATTTTCTTTCCTTTTTTCTGTTCCTACTCATAAATTTTCCCATGATGGAAGAAAAAAGGCAATCCTTAAAAACGAGGGGTTCAGGTGCACTTAAGGAAGCCTATTCAGCTGGCATGTTTGAGCTTTCCTGCTGCTAAGAGGGAGCCTACCCAACAGCTTGGCTCTGCTGACTTTTCTGGGACAAGCAAGTCACACTTGCTTTGGTCTTGGCCAAAAATTTGCACCTGGGTCAAAGAGCCCTTTCTGATAAAAACTCATTTGAAATCAGGGTGTTTCAAGAAAGTCTTTTCTATGAATAGAAGTTTATAGAAACCAAAACTACTTTTCTAATGAATTTCTGATCATACCCTGCTTCAGGTAATTTTTCCTGTTGTATTCTGGTCCCCATGGGAATGAGGATGACATCCCTGCTTGGAAGATGACATTATGTCTTATCAACAGCATTCAACAAAATTCTCCCGTCCAAAAGTCATGTTTTTCCCGAATTAATTGCAGGTTTTTGTGCTCTGAGTGCAGCATATGGGGGCTGGTTTCATTGTTGGTGGGGCAAGGAGGACATGGGAAGAGCACCACTGCAGCAAAGGGTCAGCCGACCGTGGGACTGGAGCCCACAGAAACAGGTGGAGCCACAGGGGTTTTCTGGCCTCTGCCATCTCACAAAAGCTTCACTCAGCAAAGAAGCGTGGGGTGGAAGAAAATGTCACACTGGGCTTCATCCCGCACCCACCAAGTCTGCTATTGTGTTGGGTGGGAGCAGGATTCGTGCACAGAGGGATCTGCCACACAGCTTAAATGTCACCAGTCGTGTGGGAGCACTTCTCAACAGCCAGCCCTTCTGAGGGATCACTGTGGGCAGTGAAAGGGCAGGAAAGACTTTTCCAGAGAGTGTGGGTGGCAGAAAAGCAACCCTTCATGCTGGGAGCACATCAGATGTGTGAAAAACTCTGAAATGTCTTATCCCTGAAGTAAAGAGCTAGGCTGAGTGATCTCTGCAGGTGGAAGGAGGGCAGCTGAGCTCAGCAGGACCCCTCCCCACGCCTAGAGGTGTCTCTGGCAACAGCTGAGCAGGAGAGGGATTTCCACACTCTTACCTTTATGGGTACTGCTCAATACCTGCCATCTGCTTCCAGTGGGAAGTAATTAACAGGAAGAATAATAAAAACCTGAGAGAATAACCTGAGATGTGTTAGTTCTGCTGTACCAATTAAATAACTGTTTACAAACAGGCACCCAGAAATACTCTTATTTTTCCTAAGTACCTGTGGCCACTACTGTTGTTGCCAGCACTAAGAACCTTAACTGCATGGGGTGGACTCAACCGTGTGGGTGCTGTGGAGACATCCGCTTTAGAAATTCTTATTTCCCAGGCTTCACCATAAAAACAGACTTTCTGTCTCCTTGTTTCCACCAGACCTCACTCAGGAAACCCAATCCCCTTTTAAGTACATGATCTTAAGCTTTGTCTAATGAAATGTCTTTAGGGTATTTCTCAGTAATCGGCTCCCTGAGTTCTTCCTGTGAGACATTCTGCTGCTCTTCCCAGCTTTGTGTCATCAGCAAATTTCATTAATGTGCTCCTTCTTCTTGTGCAAATGTTCCTGGTGAATATATTTAGTTCAGATTGGCTAAGAGTGATGCTTGAGAAGCTCTCTACCCTGACACTTCCCCTTTCAGCACCTTTTGTCTCTGCTTCAGCCAGAATCTTTTGGTAATATTTTGTTAATATATGGCACCATTTTAATTGCTTTGCTGAAATCCAGTTAGATGAGATCCACCAAAACCAATTATTATAAATTAAATTATTGCTTGAACAATGCTAAGAACCTGCAACAAATTATGTGCAATATACTTTGCCTATTTCATCATGCTCACTTTAATATTCATGAGAAAGAAATCACAGGAACTAAGATTACAGTTTTGGGGCATAGATTAAGTGTCATGCTATCAAAATAACTGGGGGTCATATGGGACAAAATTTCAAAATTTTCTGGGTTTCAAGCCCAGGAAAAGTTGTACACATTCATTTTTCTTAAACTTTAATCCAGAACATGAACACTATATTGGTTCTCTTCACAGAGCTGATTGTTTAGAAAACCACACATAAAACCTAAGGATACAAAAGAGATTTTTTTTTTATTCCATTGATGCCTTATTTGCATTGTTACTAATCTGAGCAGATGTAAGATCTTTAGCATCATCATGATGATAAAACAGCTCATTCTTTTGATGTCAGATAAAACACAATTTTCATGTGATTACGAAGCCAAGAATCATAAAATCAGTTGTCATGATATCTTCCCATACAGTTGAAAGGGCTGTGAGACATCTGGAAATGGAAGAATCTTTTCCTTTGCTTCCATAAAAATAGTGTTGCTTTCTTTTACCTCTCAGTTTTGATTCTTGCAATCTGGAAAGTTTACAAAAACAGCCTGTGAAGTCAGTTTATGGAAGGCTTTAGTAGAAATCCTCATTTTGGGGTATGAAATGTTTTGTTTATTTGAGTGGAAGAGCTGAATCAGGAATCAAAGTCAGGATTATCATAGGCACTGTGTTACACAACCCCTTACAGTTTCAGAGCTGCTGCTGATGAGAGGGTCCCGGTTCCCTGCATCACCACCTTGCCCCTGCCTCAGCTTCAGAGGGTTCTCCAGCACACAGGGGTGATCTGGCATGAGCCAGAGGCTGCCAGGATCCCTGTTTACCCCACAACAGGGTAGTGGGAGCAGCTTGGGCAGTCCTGGCTTCTTGGCACTGAGCTGGGTTTTGTATTTTCCACACCATCACAGTGCAACAGCCAGAGTCACCTACCCACCTGAAAAAATCCTGTTTGATCACTCTTAGGTTTGACTAAGGTGCTCCCATGGCAAATATTTGGTTTGGGATTTGTTTTGCTCATGTCTGTCTTCAGCTGCTCCCAAATTCCAATAATAATGCTTTTTCTTGTGATACAGTAAGAATTGCAGTTTAGGACTTATGTGCAGGGAGACTTCTTGTAAGGTTGATACCAAGCACGGGCACCTTCATTTAATCACTTGCACTCAAGTGCACTATTTTTTCCAGGAATCCTGTTGCTGAGGGACAAGCCACAGGAAACCATATGCCCAGCAACACACACTTGCTTCTCTGAAAGATCTGTAATTTGAAGGTGAAATTTTTAATGAACTGTTTCACACAATCCCTCTGAATTAAAACATATAGTGGCTTCAGGCCTCACAACATTTCACAGGAGACCAAGTGCCATTGCTACTACAGTTTTTAATAAACATGGAATTCAAAGTCTGCAAATTCTGAGTTCTGCACATATTTTTGCTGCTTAGTGCATGATATGTGCCTGCTAAATATTCTTACCAAGGCAGGGCATGGTATATTACAAGGCACATGGAAGAGAAAGCATGGCTTGCTTTGATCATGGGGGTTCTTGTACTACTTGCCACTGAAGGTTTACATTTGCTCTTCATACACTCTGTGCAGTTTGTTTGGCTTTCAGTAGAAATGACAGGCAGAATTAATAACAGGTCTAATATCTCATCGGGAGATGCATTCCAAAAATATCTATCTACACAGTGAGTGTTTGAAAGCCTATATGGGATCCTTGTCAATAAAATTCTGCTTCACTCGAAGAGGGACTTTTCATTAGTCTGGGAAAATGCTTTACTCATTACGAAGCCTTTCATGAATCCAGAAGGATATTGAAGTTGACTGATAATTTCTGAAGAATAAGCTTTTCACACTACTACAGCCCAAGCTTGTGTTTTGTTTCTTAAAAGAATATTAAAAGAATATTCTTTGCAGCAAAGGATGAAGCAATGTTATAATCCTCTGGGACACACTGGAGAAAGCACATGGGAGTGTTTAATTAAGGTTTATCAATGTATGTCATCCTTGAGTTAAAGCTGCACGGGCCAAGAGAATGCCCACATTTCTGAACATCGGAAGAGATCAGAGATTGCAAACTTGGATTGTTCTGCAGGGATCTGTCTGGTACCCACACTGTCAGTAGCACACATGGTGGAGCATTGTTTTATACATACTCAGGCACTCCATCCCTTGAGCAGAAACTGCATCACTAGATGGTTGGGCATTTTGAGGAGGGACAGCTATGTGACCAGGGACAGGAGTTATCTTTGTCCTTATACTTCTCAGACACTTCCTGACAACAAAGGAATGGTAAAACTTTGGACTCTCAGATTCCAATCTCTGCCCTAATGAACAGAAATTCCTCTGCATATTTTCTGCCAAGTTTTATCTTGTCTGCTGCACTCCCCATTCTTCCTCATCACTACCATCTGGTGCTGGAGACGTTCCACTTTGTGTTGTCTAAACTGGTTATCACAGAGTTAATGAGTACCTGAATAATACAGAGGGGAGACATGCTCCGTCCTTCCTTCACATCCTGTTAGTCAGTGGGATTTCCCCCTCTCCTTGGCTTTATTTGTGATGCAGTAAAAATAGAGCAGCAGAGTTCCATGCAGTATTGTGAGCAGGGTTTACTTTTAATCAAGCTATGTGGTCTTTGTACAAAATCAGTGACAAAGCTGCTATTAAATACCTTTGAAGTTCTTCATAGCCTCCAACCTCAAATGCTTCAGCAAAACAGATCAATTAAAGCTTTTAGCTAAAAGATAAAGAAGGTGAGTAAAAGGAGCTTGGAAACAAAGCTGGCTCTGTTTCCTCTGGAGTGTTGAACAACTCTTCAAATACCAATGGGCATGAGCAAGCCCAGCCTGGGAAGGAAGATAAGAACATGTTTGGATGCCATCCATTCTCAAGATGAGAGCAACATTCTCACAAACAAAATCATAGTTTTGTGTCAAACACAGTGTCAAGGCCAAGACTGACTGTATGTCAAAAATGGAATTATCCACCAGCTGCTGTGTGGTCTGAGCACCAGCAAGTAGAAAATGACCCTGATCTCTTAAACAGCATGGGATTTATGTCTTATGGGATCCAACTTCTATCCACAGGGTGATAGGTGAGATTCAGCCCTTTCTCTTTACTGGCGGCTGTCCAAACACCAAGAGCTTTTCATAGCAAGTCGAAGTCAGGAGGTATCTATAAAAGTGCTAGACAAGGAGGCAGCTAAGAGCTGGCCTCTGCCTGGAGACAGCCTGTCTACCATGGGGAGGAGCTCTTCTATAAATCAATAAAAGTCCACCCAGCCAGAAAAAAGGAAAGCATTAGAGATTAAAATCATGAGGCCATGGTTCACAGGTTTGCTGTGAATGTGCCACACCAGAACCCTTCTCCACCCCAGCACTGTTTCAGTGGGAAATACTCCTCCCCTGCTCATGTGGAACATTAACCAAAGTTATTACTGAAATCTCCTTGGAGAAGACAGTGAATGCAAAACCTTTGTCTTAGGCTCACTCACTGGGCTTCTCAGTCCAGGTCCCATCTCCTTTCACAGCCAGTTACCTGTTTACTGGCTTTTTCTTCTCTTTTTAAGCTTATCCCTTCACCTGGGCTTGTTCCCATCACCAGTGATCTGAGCTGGCTCCTCATCTCCCACCAGAGACAGTACAGGAGGATATCCTGGCCAAGCATTTCCTTCTTTAGTCTCTATGTCACCTCTGTATTGACTAAAAATCTACATCCTTCTCTACCTCTTCCAAACCAGATCCCCCAAGTCACAGTCTCATATGGGGATTTAGATCCTTCTGAACTTCTCTGTCACTTCTTCTTCCTAATACAAAATTTCCAGCTGCTCTGTAATAATTTCCCTTTTCCTACTCCTATCTTAAACATGTCTGTGCTGAATTAAAATGCTTCTTTCTCAGTGCTCCTGGGAGCCTGGGTGACCCAGAGCAGCGCAGATCCCCACCCTTGGTTCCAGCACCAGCTACAGCTCTTCATCATTGGGAAACTCAGTGTTTGTCCCTGGTGCCTTCAGCTGTAGAGGTGTGGTAGATTGGATGCCTTTGCAGTCAGGTTAACAACAGGCCCTGGTTAGCATCACACTCTCGAGGGTGTAAATGGTTTGAGCACACAGGATGAAAATTGAAGGTTTGAGCACGTGCAGTAAGGACTCTCTTCAAAGCTGGCACTTATCTGCACAGGAGAGGCCTCTGTAGAGTAAACACAGGGCTGGTTTTCTTTCCAGAACACTTAGAGGTTGATCAGATTTGGGCAGACTTTTAGAAAACTGTTAAGAGAGATATAACTGATGCAAACACATTTCTATACCCAAAAAGTTGCCTTTTTTTTTCTTAACCTGTGCAACAATCTCTTTCATCTCCTCATTTCACTACAGGAATGAGTGAAGTTTCCAAGAATATGTCAGCAGAAGGCTGAACATCAAGAACATCATCTCAGAGCTTGAGTTTGCCAAGATCTTAGGACCTTTAACAGGATCTTCTAAAAGGAAGTAGCAGGAAATCTCAACAACAGGCAGAGTCAGTGAGATCTGAGACTTGTAGTGGAGGCTGAAAGGAATTGCAGAGCACAAGATTTAAGACAGGAGTTCAATAGTTCTAGAGCTGCTCCAAGAGTTTTGAAGGCAATGCCAGGAAAAGCTGCATATGGAGTTGGGAGAGTAGAGAAGAGGGAGTATTAAGGCAGCAAAAAGGATGTGAAAGATGGTCTGGACATTTCTTTGCTCATTATGGGAGTTGTGGCCCAGTTCCAGGTAGAAATGTATGGAAAACCCTCTTCTACTTCCCCAATGAAGATAAATTTCTCTACTGCAAGAGGGGAGAAAATTGGCGTGGAGGAAAAGAGACATACATGAAGGGAAGAGAAAGGCAAAATGATTTTTTTTTTCCCCTGGGAAGTATGTTTTAGATGAGTTTAAAGAGAAATTTACTGAACAAAATTAATAACTGGATGATATCACTACAAAAAACCCTATAGGCCATTTTCACCCCATTATGCAACTTCATCTAACTTACAGTAAATGATGACAACTGAAACAGCTGTAGAGCTTTCTGACAAGATTCAAATGTAAATATCTGAAGCAAAATAATCAGGGCAGATGTGGTTTTAGAGAGATTTGGTATGTTGCAAATTAGAGACAGAATTAGGACCAAGTTTTAAATGATAGACAAATTAGTTCTGAGCAAGAATTCTAACATAGAGGAAACACTGAGATTCGATCTTTGGGGGATATTTGTGTTCTGTTGAGGAGAAGAACTCAAACCATATTGGCCTATTTGGAAAATTTAGTTGTAACTGAAATAGAAGCTACAAAACATTTCTCTTTTTATACCAGACCCAGAAGGAAGGTAATGCCTGGAATTCACACCTGGATTTACTTCCCCTGTCTGTGTAACCATGAACAGATTTGGAAGACATTTCAACGTCAAACTCCAATGAAATAAAGAGAATTAGTCTGGGGTTTCATTTCTCTGGATGCAATTTGAGTTGAGTAAATGCAGATGTCTATGAAGTGATAAACACTTCTTCACAGTCAATAGAGAAGAGAAGCAGTTTTGTAGGTCACGATTTGTTTCCGTAAAGTTCATGTTTAAAATAGGTCAGATGAATCACTGAATAATATTGTTTCTGTCTTTTGTCTCTAAAAGGAGCTGAGGGCTCTTAGCTCAGTTACAGGAGCACGGAACCTTCCTGTTTTGGAAAGGTAGCTGACAGCTAAAACTGTTAAATTTGGAAGGTGCTTAGACACTGGTCTAGCAACATCAAAGTACTATAGATAGATCTGAAAGGTCAGCCTGGAACACACTTTGTTTCCTCTTAACTTTCAAAGGGGTTCAAGTCATAATGATCTCCACAACACATTGTTAGCACTTCTGCCCATTTCTGAGAATTGTTTTGATTTTCTGGGATCCAGTGAAAGCCATTGATGTGAGGGAGGACTGGGAAGTCCTCAAAGGGGAATGCAAGCCCTCGTCACCAAGTGGACCTGTGGTGGGCCCCTGTACAGTCACTCCTTTCCTTCTGCCACTTAACTTACTCTGCCACAGGACAAACACATTTAGAAACTCTACCTGAATGCAAAAGAAAAAAGGCTCCTGCATCTCTGCTGGCCCTCGTGGCATATCTGGAAGAAAGGTGTTGGCTCACTCAGGGACTTTGCGAGCTGCAGCAAACTACATAGAGTCCTTGGTCATGCTTTCCTTTTCCTCCCTGCTCCTGCCCCTCTCACCTCCCTCGTGGTTTCTCTGGAGTCTCAGGACCTCTTCTTTGAGTTCTTGACCCCTGTCTACTCCCCTTACCATCTGGAGATACTCAATTCCCTTTAGGCAATGGATAATATTCCACACACCTGCTCTGGTCACTGAAAATATGATGTGAACTGGAGCAAGCAGACCAGAGCTGTCTTCATAAGCACATTCAATGATTTTCTCCTCTAAGGAGGAGATTTTTTTTCCACGGCCTTGGTTGATTGTGGTTCCTACCTCAACATGTGCTCTGATGGCAGCTCCCAAGCTTTTTCCCTCTTTGAAGGCACTCACTTGGTTGCTCTGTCCTTTTTCCAGTGGTTTGGGGAATTCTGAAAGTTCATAGGATTTCTGTATTGGGTAAACTGCACAATTTGCCAGCAGGCCTGACAGTGCCTTTGACTCTTACAGTTGCTGAATTTTTTTGAGTTTTCTTTTCAACCCAAGTCTTACAAGAGTATTATAAGTCTCTCCTGCTATCATGTCCTCAGCAGCACTCTAATATCAGAGACAGTAATGGTGAAAAAGATTTATTTCGCCATCTTGTTCATCCCTCTGCTATTGCACAATTATTCCCCGGGGAGCGCTTCAGGCTCTCATCCAAGGAGTTTTTATGCTTAGCTTCAAGCTCAAAAGCAGCTTTGCGAGCATGATAGTGCAAGGCTCATTGTCAGCCTTTCAGCCATTTCAAAAATTAATTTGCCAAAAGTACAAATAAAAGGTTATTTTATTTCCCCTTCCAGGCAGTCAGACCCATAAACCACTTGAAACATCAAAGCCAAACTGCATTTCTTCTGGCTCTAACTTCATTAGCCAGAAAGCATCTGCAACTGGAAATGAATCTGCAGCTGTGTTGATGGTTTGCAATCCAGAATTAAAAGTCACTTCACTTTCTTATAGCTCTGTTAGTGGTCTACAGCAGGCAAGAGGGGAAGGGGAAAAAATATTGTAATTAATATGGGTAATAATTTTAGAAGAGTAATCTTTATTGAGTAATGTTTGTATGTATCAGTATTTCAAGGAACTCCATTTTTAAAAGGCTGCTTGACTCCAACAGTTAATTTAGATCAAATATGAATCATAATTTATTCAGATCAAGTTTGATTAGATGTACTGACTTCATTAGTTGTAAGAGAGAGCAGGGACAGGTGATTAGCACAGACTGAAAAGTCAGCAGACAGATTTTGTCTCTTGAGCCACCATGGGGTAAGAAACTACTTTTTCTTGTCTTTGCCTCTGTGACACTTCTCTGAGGAAATACCATTTACTGGTTTCTAGGCTTTGCCTTATAAATGATGCAGGTGATATGAGGCACCTACAGGGGCATAGGTAGGCCCCAAATCCTCATTTTGTTGAATACAGAGAAAATGAACAATTCAGGGACCCACCCTGTCCTTGGAGTATGAGACATTTTATGGGATAGTCAACCACACTCAGTCATTGGGCTAGTTATGAGGATTAGTTCATGCTTCTTGAATGTATTTTCAAGAGCTTCAGATGTGTAGTGACAAAGCTCACATGGCCAGAAATAGTAAAAACTACTGCAGATGCAATGTGTTTTTCAGACCCTTAAGACAGATTAACCTAGAGATAAATAAATGCCATGTGGAGGCTTTCCCATTGCTTTGATCAAAGAACAGGGTTTTTTATTGCTCAGTTAAAACCCACAGGTCTGTTATTCCCCTCATCCACCCATCATCACACACAGTTCAGCTGAAAAGGCAGGGAGCCTGGAAGAGCATAATTCCCACTTTCCCTTTTTCCATCACTTGCACCCAGAACTCGCTGCTATGGTGTTGGCTTTGCTCCGTGGGTTTTAAGCTTGGAAAGTCCCTTGTTAAGGCCCAGCTTTTGGTCTATGGTTGGCATGCTGAAGAATGGCAGGGCTGAGCACTTGTACCAAGGTTGGAAGCATTAGCTTCCGTGGTGGGATTGCACAGAGAGGTTCACAATCCCGTGGTCCTGTTTGCTGTCAGGCACATGATGTAGGCAGTCTGGGAGGCCTGTCTGCATCCTTGGGATACGTGTGTGGAATGTGGTGTTGATGGCTCAGGCTTTGCAGGGTGGCAGAGGGAGAGGAGGACCCAGATGGGGTGTGGGACTGCCAGGGCCATGCTGGAGCTGTGGGCTGCAGGCAGTTCCTGCCCTCGTGCGAGCAGCACTCAGGGCTGCTCAGGTCCTGGTGATGCACCAGATGGGAACCTGGGACTTGAAAACCAATTTTGTTTTAAAACAGTCTATGCCCCTTGGAATGTACTCCCTCCTTCTGGGCTGAGCATTTGCAAAATGTTACTTAATAGAGACATAATATAAAATCCCAGCTCCAGACGCATGTGGCTCTTGGTCCAAAAATAATCAAAATCTGAGGCTGGAACCACATGCCAGTTTTGCAACTGGCTCTGTGACAGTAGTTGAACTATAACCATGGAATCAATCAGCTCAGCTCTTTGGGAGGTTGAAATCCAGGCCAGATTTTGAAATCTGGGACCTCTCTTTAGTAATTTACAGCATACAAAAAGAAATTCCATAATAAGCCTGGTTTAGCTTCCCTAAAACCTTTGGGCTGACCAAAGAAGCACTTCCACATGTTCAGATCTATTGGGTCCTTCTGCTCTCTTTACATTGAAATGTCTGCACAAGCACAAAGTGAGACAAATCACTATTTTCCAAACTTTTTGCATGGATTTTAAGCTAGTTCCCCTTCTTCCCTCTAAGGAGGCATGGGTCCAAAGGAGGGGGGTTTTGATGGGCAAAGAGGCAGCTCTATACACAGACTGCAGTGACACAGTGGAGTGAGTGACATTTCTTTTCTGATCTCATTGACGAGCTGTTTCATTCTGGGTTTGTTTTCGCAGCAGTGGATCTTTCCCTTCGCCTGGGACTTCTGGGACCTTTGTCCTGAGAATATTTCAGAACCATAAAAAGCTTGAAAAACAAGAGTGACTGCAGGATATTAAATGCTTGTTGCTTTTAAATAAGCAGATGGTGCTTTTACCAAATGCTATCAGTTTGGCCATATTTTTCTTATGCTGTCATTTTTTGATGGCTTGTTTTTACTGTAGGAAAGGTCTGTGAAGCAGCTGCCAGCAAAGCGATGGTAACTGGATAGCGTCTGTACATTTGAAAACTTGTTAAATGATATGTGAGGGAAGTCTACTAAAGCATGTTTGTCTGGAGTTCAAAGTTATTTCACGCAGGGAATTGTTCTGTTGCAGCTTACATCTGCCTTTTTTATTAAAACACAAAGTTAAATTATTGTTAAAAGGAGCACTGGAAATGTTATTGGAACAAATACCACCAGCTATCCCGAGTGATGTGGTGGCTGTGCAGTGAGACGCAGACCTGCCTGCACTGTACATCTCAGCTCGTGGAGAACAGGCTCCTTTGAAGCTGCGTCTCAGCGTATCAGCTCATGAAGTGAAGTGGAGATGAACATTTATATCTACGTGGCATAAAAGTGATGAGAAGGACCAGCTTTTAGAGGTCAGAAAGGTTCCATGTGGAAATGCAAAGGATGCCGTGTGGAATGTTTCATTTCATATATTCTTAGCAACTACCAGTTTTCAGCACCACATGTTTTGTTGCCTGGAGGTAAGAGCTGGGAAGTCCTTCTGCAGCTCCTTTGAGAGGTCATAAATCTTTCTGATGGGAAGAAAAACTACAGAGAGTTTCCCACCCATCTTTTGATTGCCACTAGCCCTTTCTCAAATCATTTACTCCTTGTCAAAACACAAGTAGTCTTTAATAATGCTTTGCTATTTGGATACACTTTCAGGTGATGATCTACCTGGACACCATATCAAGAGGATATCAATCTGAGTTGTATATATATTTTGTAAAAAATTATGTGCTAAGACTGACAACATGCCTAAGAAATGGACCATTACAACCTTGCCTAATTGCTGGATAACTTAGGCCTAAAGTGATGTATCCAGATTTCCCAAATTTGAATCTGAGATTGATAAGAATGCCCACGTCCTTTTGTCTGAGATGTTCTAGAAGAAACCATGGAAGTGCATGGATGTATGTATATGAAGCTGGTTTTTGGTTTGTTTTTTTAACCAATTTGTACATACCATACAATTTACCATGATGTAACACTCTATTTTTAACCTAGCTATATCTATAGGAAACCCACTCTTTCACTTACCTCCTTTATTCAGAACATAAAATTGGATGGAGTATTGGGTTGGTTGTCCTGGGAACTGAACCCCTCTTTGTCCAGAGAACACTCCATGCCTTTGAGGTGAGCTTAAAGGTCACCTGTCTTGATCCCACTTGCAGTGAGGAGGCCTGTGCCTGCTGCATTGCTCATAGGAAAGCTGCCCACTTGCCAAGGCTGGGAAGATCAGTGAAGCAGAGTATGGAAAGCACTTTGGGATGACTGCAGGAGCCATCATTAGCTACTTGTGGGATCCTCATGTGTGGGCTATGTATGGTATTGAAGTGTTTGCTCAGGAGCAGTAAGAGTGGGGCTGCTCCATGAGGGAGGACAAGCTGGGAGCGGGGAGTGATCCCAGCACAAGGCATGCCATCCCTGACCAGGTGAAGTCACCAGTGGGACAGGAGCAGTGACCACTTCTGTTGACCACCAAGTGGCCATCGGACAAGGCAAGATCTGGGATCCATCTGGGCAGCCTGTTCAAGAGCAACAGGACATGGAGCCAGAGACAGGACTGGAGACAAGGCTACTCACAGCATGGGGGCAGAGAGGGCAGGCTGACCAGGTCAATTAACTCGGGGCTATGACTGCTGTCAGAGCCCTGGCACTTCTTAGTGCAAGCTCACCCGTGAGCGAGAGAGGCTGGTGGAGGCAGACCCTGCTCTGCAGGAGGGCTGTGCCATGGGTGCTGTCATATAAATCTCTCCCTGACCTTCACACCTGCTCTGCTCCTGTGACTTCTGGCCCTGTCATCTTGGCCTGAAATCTCAAAAGCCCTGAGCCAGCATCCTCGAAAGTAATTTGGATTCTTTCCACTGGCTTCAGTTTTGTTGGAGCCAGCCAGTTACTGAGACGGGCTTTTCCTGGTCTCACAGCACTGCTGATGAGCGTGCTGCTTTTTACACCCACAAGAAAGGCCATCATCAGTGGAGAGATTCAGGTCAGGTGGCAGCCAGGAAAGTTTGCTTGCAAATGGCTGGAGAGACTTCAACTATTAGAAAATAAAACCTCATGATGGAGGGACGGAAACAATTCTATCTGCAAGTGCAATAGGGTCTGTTAGCCAAAAGGTACTGCTCTGCTTTTGATTAATTCTCACTCTTTAATTAATCCTTTCAGTTTATTATCCTTCTTGGTACTTTTCTGGAATAAAAAAAAGACAAATCTAGGCAATCAAGTATGTTTTCGCAGGGCTTAACCTGCATATGTTTGCATCTGGCTTTCCCTGGATGCAGGGAGAGCAGTAAAAGCCGTGCCTCAAGTCATCAAAGTACTGCCTGCATGCCAGGGACTGCCCTGGGCTGGCCATGCCCCAAGGGAAATGCTCTGCCTTGTGGGAATGATCCATGTTCTGCCTTTTGGGCTTCCCATGAGGAACAGGCTGACCTGTGGCTGGACCAGAATTGCACCCCATATTTGTAAAAGGAGAGGGTTTGGGTTTCTAGAGCACCAGTTCCCTTTTCTGCTGGGGTCCTTGGCTCAGGAAAGTCCCCTCTCTACCCTTGAGCTCGATAAGCAGAAGGGACGGGTTTTCTTTAACAGGAAAAAGCCACTTGGCTCTATTTGTCATTCTTCATTAACCTTATCTCAGTCCTTCTTTATCCTCCTTTCTCCTGTGTTGCCTGGTCACTGTAGCTCTTAATACTTCCTCTCTTGATAAAGATGTCTTGTTCAAAGTGTATTTATATCATTAGTTCCAACTGCCTTACATGGCAATGCGACCCTTTGTTATTGGCTTGGTTGTTGTTTTCTCAGGCTCAGTCCGGGGGGGCCAGGGTTATAAAAGTGCCCTGTATATATGGTGAGGCCCATCCCTCCCCAGGAAACATCTCCAGGCTTCAGCCTGTGCCTCTGCAGCTCATCCCTGTGGGATCACATGAGGTCGGTGAGGCTGGGCTGGGGAAAGCAATGCCTAGCACTCAGCTCTCCAGAGCTGGCTCCTAAGGAAGCTGGGCCCCAGGAATGGCAATGCAAGAAGCAGAGCCAAGGAGCCCTGACCACCAGTTGCTCCCCCCAGTACAGTAATATTCTTTCAGGACATTGCCTGGTTGTGCTCTCTTGAACACACCTGTCACAGTCTTTGGTGTCCTTTGCAGTGATGGTGACACCGAGTGCTCTGGCTGTTTTCAGTTACCGGGGCAGCCTTGCTTAAGGGTCATGCTTGCAACAGCTCTGCAGCCTCTTGCTGGGCTGCAGCAGGCGCCTCACCCTCTGCCAGCATTCCTCACCCTTTTGGATGTTTAACTCTGAGAACTTCGGGGCTGATTTTCCTTCTCTTCCTGTCCTTTGTTACATAGATTAGATATGGCAGGGAGCTTTGTGAGCATAAGCCCTTGATTTCCAGTGTCACCCTGCAGAGATTTAAAGCTCCATGTAACAAGAGCATGTGGCTAGACTTATGATAAAATTTGATGTGGAAAATATGCTGTGAAAATTTATAAGTAAAACTCAAGGGAAAAAAATAAAGAAACAAAACCTGAAGAATTTTTAGAAATATTTGGAAGCTTGGATCAGTTCTAAGATGTGCCGGGGAGTCTCCAAGGAAAGTAGGACACAGTTTTTTGTATGTTTGGTTTCCAAGACTGGCTTTCATGGAAACAGCATGATACAAAGTAGTTTTGTTCAGGATTCTCATCCCTATCCCACCAGCACAGTGCAAGGTAGATAGTCCAGGCTGTCAGTGCTAGTGCTGACTCTGTATTTCCCTGGCTGAAGTTCTCACTTGGGTTTCAAGCCTGTTACCTATGGACACAAGGCATGGAAAGGTAAATCTTACCGCTTGAGGATGGGTTGTGTGTTGTCCATGTGGGCAGAAACTTCTGGCATTTTGCTTTGGGCCAGGGCACTGATCTCAGGTTTGGTTCGGGGGTACTTTGAGAGCCTCAGCTTCCTTGCTGTGAAGAACAGATGTGCAAGGGCAAGAGCATGGTGTGCATTGAGGAGTAACCCCTGTGTGGAGCTGTGGCTGCTGAGCCACTGCTGGTTTAGACATGGCTTGGGACACCTTTACTACAGTTACACAGATGGCCCATATTTTAACATCTGGTGTGGGATTCAGTTATGTGCTAAAACATGTGAGGTCTAAGTGTCTGTACTCCTTTTATACTCAATAGAGATCCAGGTAATACACACCATGGAGCCTTCAGTATAATTTAGTGTACCCTGAGTCATCTGGTCATTAGTCAGATGAGTAATTTCCAGACTCTATTCCCTATAACTTTATTGGAGGCACCATCCATATTTACAGTAATGAGAGCATAGTCCCTAGTTCACATGCAGACACCTGCAACTGGTGCTTGAACCACACCCCAGTTTCCTTTGCAGTGCACACTTCCACTGCCTGTTAAATTTTAGGAAATTTTGTAGATGTCAAAAGTAATTAATGACATTATTTTTTTACCGAAGCCCCCCAGAACAAAATTATCTTCTAAGCACCTGAGTTCAAGAATCTCGACCACTGTTGTTATTCTCAGATTTCACCCTCAGTTAGGTTTGTCTGGTTCTGGATATGAAATAGAAACCTAATACCAAAATATTTCTCCAAGCTTTGCTGGCTTCTCCAGGAATACCATAATGTGTGACTCATGCTCTTTGGCAAGGATAAGAAGCTGGATTTAAAATATGGTTTTGTACTTCTTTTGATTTCCAAATAAAACCTAATGGAAAATATTATTTATCCCTGTGCTTTATGTGTTAACTGATACAGTGACTTGGTTGCAATAAAAAACTGTTTAATTTGCTATATCCAAAAAGCCCCCACAATGTTTTTACCAAGCATTTTTGAGTCTGAAAAATCTGACTAGGTTTCTCATTACAGCAACCTTTTCTGATTAGTCCTGGCAGTGGAATACTTCTCTGCTGAACTGGTGTCCCAAAACTAGGCTTGTGCTACCTGAGAGGGTGTTTGGGATGCATCTCACCGGAGATTGGCAGGAGCCATAAAGTTTCTGACCTTTTAAACACCAAAGCAACACCCGAAATCTCCACTTGTAAGTATTCACAAGTTTAAAGCTCAGGCTGTGTCTTTAACCTTGTCTTTAATTAGACACCAGGGTGATATCAGAGCAGAAATAACCCGGTGTGTCAGCACCAGCGTAGCCTTCAGCAGTCGGCGCAGATGCTGTTTGGCAGCCTGGCTTCCTCCACGCTCACATTCCTTCTGTGTGCACTCACCTTCCCTGCTGATCTACAACACTTCACCCGGGGCTCCAGGGTGGAACAGAGAAAATCCTAAAGAAATTCATGAAGAAAAATGCAGCTTGGTAAAGCTGCATCTGTCAGAGTCAGAAAGAAAAGGAGATGAATGTTTCGTCTGTACATTTTCTAAACCCAGGTCAGACAAGGTTGGGTTGCTCATCCTCCAGACAGCAAGGTTTATCTTGCTGCTCTTCACTCCTGTGCCTTGTTTCCATTCAAGCAAGTGCCTGTAAATAACCTTCGGGATGTCACTTACACGCTCTTTCAATTCTTCCAAGCTACAGAATTATTCTCCCTGCTCTTTGCTCTTCCCTCTAGGTTACACCAGCCAGGCAGAGGGACACCACATCAGCACTAGGATAACTTGACTTCCATCTCACCTGCCCTGAGCCGTGGCAAGGGAGTTCACATCTGCCCCAGGTCTCCCAGGCAGATTTATCCAGAGTGACCTAGCCTGAAGATTGGAAGTCATTCATCTGTTGCACCGTGCAGGCTAATTTATCCTTCTTTACTGGGGGAAAATGGAGTGTGAAAAGAAGGCTTTTTGTCCAACTAAATTGAGCAGGACATTCACCTATGAAATACTTCAATCTCTGCAACATTAATCTCCTTGCTATCATGGGGATTGCCTCCTACTTTAAGGACTTTGAACAGTGCTTATCTCAGGCGAATGCTACTCTGAATTACTCTGTATAGGTGCTACTCTAAGACTGACAATTATAATACAAAGTTTTGCAAAGAATAATAACTTAAAAGCCCTTTCTTTCCATATTTAATGGCATTTCTCTCATTTCCTAGTGTTTAGGGAAGTTCAGTTTTTTTCTAGAGGCTGGTTTTAGGTTTACTTAGGAAGTTCAGTATGCAACATTGCCCCATGGGAACGAGTATTTAGATCTGTGCAAATGGTAAGTGTTTTGAAGGGAAATAAAAAGCCTTTCTCATTTGCCTTCAGATGGGGAATATTCATCATCAAAAGTAAACTGAAAATATTTTAATCCAGACATGACCTTGCAGCTGAGACAAAAACAATTGCTTGCAGTGATAGGGGCTGAGTCACCTTTTCAGAGAACTGATCTGGACAGGAAGGGTTTAACTTATTTCCTAAAGGTGCTCAGGGAATCAATTTGTCCAAAAGCCTCTAGCAGACAGGCTCCAGTCAGGAGAAAAAAAAAGTGCTTCTTTTTATGTCTTGAGCTTTATCCTAGCTTTTTTGTTATTCCCAAAGTAGCACCAGTATCTCAGGAAAGAAAAATGGGCTTGACCACTGCTACCAGAAGCTCCCTGGGAGCCAGTGGAGACATCTATGCTCATGGAGACCCAAAGCCTGGAGAAAGCAAGTTGAGTTGGACTTATATTTTCTTTACATTCAGATTCAAACAGGGAATCACAGCGAGTCAATGGGAGATATGGAACACTGAGGCCTCATCCAGGGGGAAATAAGGGAATTTCTTAGCTTGCCAGAGATTATATAATCATAGATACATAGAAAGATCATCCAGTCCCAACCCCCCCTGCCATGGGCAGGGGCACCTTCCACTAGACCAGGTTTCTCAAATCCCCATCCAGCCTGGCCATGAACACTGCCAGGACTGGGACATCCACTACTTCTCTGGGCTACACATTCCAGTGCCTCACCACCCTCTGAGTAAGGCATTTCTGACTAGCATCTAATTGAAAGATGAAAGAAGAAACATTTAGGCACTGTTGTCCTGTGAGTTCTGAGGACTCCAAGTTTCTTCAGCATGGGACTAGCAGGTAACCCTGTGCTATGGCCTGATGCAAGGTCAGTATCCAAGTGAACTCTCTAAAGTGCTCCACCCTTTTGACCAGCACCACTTTAGGCTTGCTTGGATTCATTTAAGCCATTTCTGCCTATAATGTGATTTGCAGAGCTCAGAGGTGCTTCTTAGAGCTTGTTAATGCTTATTGACTCTAGACTTGCTGTCTCAAACTGATAGGAAGGTGAGATGCAAACAGGAATATTTCCCAGACAGGGTCCCAGCAGAAGCCACGGTTTCAGCTTGTCACCTGACTGCTGAAGAAAAATGGTTGGACCACCGCAGTGCTACCTCATGGTGCCCTGAGGCACCCCAGAAGGCAGAGGAAGCCTCTCAGAAAGAGAGGCAGTCTGAGAAGAGGCCACAGCCAACAAAGACTGATTTTTTATGCCAATAGAGAAATCCCAGTATTCCTGATGAAGTATTACATGTTTCCAGTTAGTTTTGCTACTCTTATTCTCTGAGAAGTCTGCTTCCACACACAGCAAAAGAAGCAATAAAACTAAAAACCATAGCCTGCAAACTTTCTAAAGGTGTTTGAATAGATTATTTGCTGGTGTGGGAAGAGCCACTGCAGTCCCTGCTGTGGAAAGAAAAGAAGCATCAACAAAAAGCCACATCACAGCTCATAAATGAATTTGTCACATACAGACCAAAGCAAGGCAGAGAAGAAACCACTGCTTTGAAAATGGGAAAGAAAAATGGAAATAAAAAGGAAAAAAAAGGGGGGGGGAATGGAAATGGGAAGGAAAATGGAAGATTCTCACAATATTTGTGAGAATTAGAGGCGCTGAGCCAGTCAAACACACAGCCAGGACTAAGCAAACATTGACTCTTTCTTATCTGAGCAAGCTGTGTGTAGCTACTATTCTCTTGAGGCCAAGATGTCAGCTAAAGCCAGGGAAGTCTTCATGGCAGCAGGATGAAGGTGAGGATTGAGGTGCAGTTTTGTTCAACTGAAAGCATGCAAAACTTGGGGATTTTGCATATGATGGCTAGTAAGTGACTATGGAAACATGTACATGTGTCTTGCCCTTGCTTATACAACTCACTGAATTCCTGAGAGTACACAGGACCTCACTGACTGACTTGGTTGACTAAAATAGACTTGCCCTGCTTCTTCTCCTTGAGAGAACTGCAGGGACAACACAGGCCAAAGTGGGTTTCTGGTTTATGCATTATAAACACTTCTTTTTTTGTAAGTACAAACATTATCGATGGTGGAAAACTGAGAGAAAGTGAAACACAGTTTTCAGGTTCAGTTTGTAGACTGCAGGAAGAATCTTTGGGGTGAAATCCTGAAACCACTAAGTCATTCTATTGTGTTCAGTGAAACCATCATTGACTTTTTAATGAAAGTGGTTCTTGTGCTTCAAAGACAAGGCAAAGATAACCCTGAATTATTCGTGCCAGTAGCTGTGCAAAAGACAGCTGACTTTTCAGATGGAAATTTGTGACATATTCAGGTTTAAAACAACCAAAATTCATAGGGCAGAGAAAAATATTATCTTTGTCTAAACTGTATAGAGACCAGAATATATCAGATATGTAGTGAAGGCAGGATGGAAACCCTTCTCTTAGGTAATCCCTTCCCTTGCCTTGTCTTGCCTTGCCTTCCCTTTTTCTCATAGGGAGCATTTATGGGAATAACTAATCCAGAAGAGTCTGTCTGATGCCAGTACATCATTCCATAAGACAGGCCAAGAGGGGTGGTTATGTTCTTCAACATGTTGGCTTTGAGTTTTTTTAAAACTTGGTGTTACGATGCCATCTGTAACTAATAAATTTCCCTTTATTTACAGGAATCTCATCTTGGATTGTACTTTGACTTTGGTTATATTAGAAATTACTCCTCTTTTCAAGGACTCATCTCCATGTGATTCTTGGCCTTGCTTCCATCGCAGCCTTCAGCAGCGTTGTGGCTGTTCTGGCTTCTACACAAACTACTTTGACTTGTCCCCAGTTTGCATGGCTTTAATTCAGCCCAGTACTATCCCACACTGGTTTCACTGCAAAAAATTAATTGTTCCTTGTGTCATTTGTGGCTTCATCATTTTTCAGTATTTTTGCTTTCCAGTGCCAGTGATAAAGGGGACAAGGGAGTGGTGAGGGATAAAGAGAAGGGAGTGTTTACCAACAGCTGAATGCTATTCCAGCCTCATCTTGGCTTTTTCTCACACACACTTTGATTTTGTTGATATTGTCCCTCTAGAAACTGCTTCTTGGAAGCTGATTTGCCTGTATAGAGCAACACAGATCTCTGTCAGAATGATTGTGGAGCTGAGAGATATCCCTTTTTAGGGATGATTGTTTCACACCCTTGTACCATTAACAATTTACTGAGTGAGGGTTAGGGTATGTAGGGCAAAAGGAACTACTATAAAACATACAGTTATTGTCAGAGTCCCACAGAACTACATGAAAAATGGTCTAGACTGCACTTAATGGTGTTTTTTTCCGCTACTGTTAATGCTGAGACTGGTCCAGTCCTGGTATTTTGCTTTGTGCTGTTCCACTGTTGCAGAGGTGGGGGAACACTTGCCCTAAGACTGAGTGCATGCACTGGGAAGAGGAGGTAAAGGTTGCAAACGCAGCAGGGCTGAAGCACTGTGTCACTTTAAGAAAGAGTGGTCCCTGCCTTCACCCCAGTTGGAGTATCCATTTAATTGCAATACTTTATGCAAGGGGTCAGGAAAGTAGAAAAGTGGCTTGGATCCATATTCTCTCCCCACCTCTTTGTGTCCCAGACTCCTGGTGAGAACAGTGTGGCTGGCATCAAGAACTATGACCTTCAAGGCTGGTAACAGAAAACTTGGTGTCTTATCTGATGGAGACATGGAGAGGCAGGGCTAATATTTATATTTCTACTAACAGTAGTAGTGCTTCAAAAGACTCGCCTTTCACCTAGACTACAGTGACAGCAGACTAAAAGGTGACTGGCAGACAGCATTGAGAACCACTTGACATTTTCATTCTTAGTGTTTGTCTTCCTATTAAGAAAATATTTTTAAAATAAATACATTAGATTTGCAAGAGACTCTTTTGATATGATTAAAACAAACCTCACAGACCTGATCTGTTCATCTCCTGTCACAGGACTGAGGCTACCTGCTGTCATCCCAGATGTTTTCTCCAACCCAAGAGTGCAGGATGAACTTGTCAGCACAGATCAGTGGAGCGGGGTGCCTGACAGCTGGGAGCCAGTTAGCTGGCTCCAAAACTGGGAGTGTGCTGGGCAGAGGACATTGTCCAGAAGCTCATGAGCCTTGCTTACGGCAGGGCTCGTTGGTGGAGCGATTACACTGATGCCGAGGTCACATCGTGCTGCTCTGCGTCCCATGGATGTACAGGCTCAGGGGGTGCTAAATCATGGTGTCCCTGCAGTAATTCACTGCATCAAAAACCTGCACGCTCAGAGAGGACTGGCAAGATCTCCATGATGAGGTAATCACCATTGGGAATGGCCTGGCATCCAAAGCACCCCTGGGATATGCTTGAAAAAGTGAAAAGAGGAATGGGATGAAAGAGAAATACCATATATATCATAGAATCGCAGAATGGTTTGGGTTGGAAGGGCACCTTGGAGATCATCTTGTTCCAACCCTTGGCTGTGGCCAGGGACACCTTCCACTAGACCAGGTTGCTCAAGGCCCCATCCAGCCTGGCCTTGAACACCTCCAGGGATATGAACAGATCTGAAGCATCCCATTAAAAAACTGGGGATGTTTACATTTCTCAGATGGACTTAAACCAGCACTAACAGCACAGAAAGTCAAGACTGGCAAAGCAAATGTGTGTCAAAAGTAACTGTCCTGCTTTCACCCCTGCTAATGCACTGAGCAGCCATTTCCTCCAGGAGCTGCAGTGATTTTCAAGGATAACTTAGGCAGGGTATTTCATGCTAATCTAATCTGCGAGCGAGGGCTATCAGACACTGAAACCCCCGTTTGCCAAATTCAGACTGACTAATGCTTCCCTGACCTTGGCTTCTGTTACCATATGAATCCGCACAGTGCAGGAGAATTGGCAGCGTGACAGCAGGACAGGCACTTCATCTTCAAGGCATTTTATTTAGCATTCCTGTGAAAAGTGGGGGTATTAAGATGCCTGGTTTACAGAGAGGGTAGAGGTGACAAAGGACTGTGCCCTGGGCTGGGGGCCGCCTGCTTTTGGGGCTGGAATTCCAGCTCAGGAATGTCCTAAGGCGAAACCCTCCCTGCATCTCCTTCTTGTGGTCACAGAAACAACAGCCTTGTCCTTTTCTAATATCGCAATGCCTTTTTTTTCTCATATGGGAAAATAATCTCATCAAGGCAGGAATCACCTTCATTTAATGTTTTCTCACAGCTTCTGTGAGCCTTTAGCCAGGAATTATGTCAAAGCACATAGCTGGGATTAACTCCTTGTGCTCCTTTATCCTAATATAAAGCAGAACTTGGATTGAGATCTCCAGCAGGGTGGAGTGCTTTTTCTTAAATTTCTTTTAAGAACTGTTCAAGACTCTAGGATACCCAGGAGATGCAATTGAAAGAAAAAAATCAAAAGGTCTAAAATGTTTTTTTTTAATCCAGGATACTTCCACAATGGCTTGTTAGCACTGTGCTCCTTTGCCTGTTTTCTGGGGCAGAGGGAGGCAAGAATTCAATTGGGTTTGGTTTTTTTTTTGGTAAAGGAATAATACACGCCTATTACCCTGTGCTGAAAAATGAATTGGAGAAAAAGATCTCAGAAGCAAACTTCTTGTTGAACCAGACATTTATCCTGTATTCCAGATAGATAGGTGTCATCATGTTGTTGTTTTTCTCTTTGGCAGAGGGGCCTGGATCCATCCAGAGCAGCTGCCGTTGCTGCGTGTCAGAGACAGCCTCATCAAAAACTCTTCCTGAGTGGAAGCAGTTGGGTTTGCTTCCAAGGCTTCCTCCCTGGGCCTCCCAGAAACCAGGCTGGCCCTGGCTTAGTTTTCTTTCTAACAAGTGAACCAGTGAGGGAAAAATAAAAGCCGAGGTGTAAACAGAGCCTTTTCTTTTCCTCATATGATCCTGCAAAGCACTGAGTATTTTGACCCCGCTCTAATAAAACACTTGCTTAATGCCATGCACAGAGCAATTCCTTAGAGTTCACTGAGTATTCACTTAAGATTATGCAGATTTGGGTCAGTACTTTGCTGAATTCAGCCCAGGCTCCTGACCAGCAGCTGCGGGGAGCAGCCTGTCTGTCCCAGGGAGCACACAGGCAGCTCTTCTCAGCCGCTGTATAACCATTTATAGCTCAGGCTGGCTTTGATGCATACATGGAACTCCCTCTGGTGGATGCCTCCCCGGGATTTTTTTGTGGATGGAGCTACTTTGCTGAGGCCTTTTTCCTAGGGACAGATTGTTAGCAGCAAAGGAAGTGTTACATTTATCGTTGTAAAACATAGGATTGGGGGTTAGATTTCCATGTAAACCAAAGAGACTTTTCAGCACTGATTCCCAAGTTTTTTTACTTCCCCCCAGTTTTCCTCCAACTTTTGTGATGCTCAACACTGCTGTCACATGCTGTATAAAAATACTAACAATTAGTCAGGCCCATATTTTGTTGGCTGAGTAGGCAGGGGTCCTGGTCAGCTCCCAGCTATGGCTTCATTTCTGAAGGATAATGGCAAACACAGAGGCAAATCCCAGGGAAGGGGAGCAGTGCCCATGACTCCTGATGCCCAGGGTAGTATCCTAACCACTAAGCTGTTTCTGCTTCTCCTGTGGCTAACTCATGTTAAATTACTTGCCCGGTGGAGGTAAGGATGGAAACTGCAGCCTGAACTGCAGGCTGATAGTGGTGTACTTGGTGGGAATTACTGGTGTGGCTCTCCCCAAGCTGCACTGATGCTGGGCAGATATGCAGAGGTCCTTGGAGGTGTTGGAACTGCTCTGGGGTATCCCTACAGAACTTAGGCAGAGGAAGAAATGCAGGCTGATTATGTGTCAAAACAAACCTTCCTTTCTGTAAAACTAGGATACCACAGGTATTTAAAATGGAAGCAACCAACCCAAAGAGGTCAATGATAAAGAAGAATCAGAGTTTTTAATTTGCTATCTTTATTTAGTCAGAAACAATTAGGATGTGATGAAAGAATTTAATGAAAACAAAATACAAACCACAAACCACAGAATATTGTATATATATCTCATCAAAATTTTTCTGTTATTTTCATAGGTGGAGTATGGGACCTAGTGGAGCCCCAAGCAGAAAGTAGATCAGGGAGCAAGGTTTAGGGAACATTGTGCTCCACTCAGCATGCCTTTTGCCTAGTCTAGGGCTAGGGTAAGGGTTATGCCTAGGGTTAGGGTTCGGAAAACCACTAAGCCCAGAGCCCCAGGGACACTGACAAAGTGAAAGGAATCCCAAGGGGAGCGCAACGATGCCCAAACATTGGTCCCTGACCCTCTTTCTTTTTGGTGCAGGTCCTGGCCCTGTGCTCCACCCCAGACTAGTGCTAGGGTTAGGGTTCAGAAAACCACAAAGCCCAGAGCCCCAGGGACATTGACATTGCAAAAAGCAGCCCAAGGGGAGCGCAACACTGCCCCATCCCTGTGGTATTCTACCCTTTCTGTGTCACGCAAGCCATAGGCTACACCTTGGGTAAAGAATAGGGCTAGGGTTAGGGTTACATCTAGGGTTAGGGTTCAGAAAACAACTAAGCCCAGAGTCCCAGGGTCACTTACAATGCAAAAGGCATGCCAAGAGGAGCGCAACGATGCCCAAAACTTGTGGCATTCCAGTCTTTTTGTTTGGCATGAGCCGTAGGCTACACCACGGGTAAGGATTAGGCCTAGGGTTAGGGTTATGCCTAGGTTTAGGGCTCAGAAAACCACAAAGCTCGGAGCTCCAGGGACACTGACAATGCAAAAGGCATCCCAAGGGGAGCGCCACACTTCCTAAAGCTTCCTCTCTGATCTACCTTCTGCTTGGGGATTGACTCGGCCCCATGCTCCACCCCAGCCTGGGGCTAGGGTTAGGGTTACGACAGGGTTATGGTTCAGAAAAGCACAAAGCCCAGAGCTCCAGGGACACTGACAAAATGGAAGGCATGCCAAGGGGTGCACAGTGCTGCACAAACCCTTCTCCCTGATCTACTTTCTGCTTGTGGCCCAACTTGGCCCCATACTCCACCCCAGACTGGGGCTAGGGGGGCAAGAGGGCACTACTCTGGGGTGGAGCATGGGGCCAGGATGGGCGTCAAGGATAAAGAGGATCAGGGAGCAAGGTTTAGGCAGTCTGGTGCTCCCCTTGGCATGCCTTTCGCCCTGTCAGTGTCCCTGGAGCTCTGGGCTTAGTGGTTTTCTAAACCCTAACCCTACCCCTAGTCTGGGGTGGAGCACAGGGCTGAGTCGGGCCCCAAGCAGAAAGTAGGTCAGGGAGCAAGGTATAGGCAGTGGGACGTTTTCCATGGGACGCCTTTCATCTTGTCAGTGTCCCTGGAGCTCTGGGCTTTGTGGTTTTCTGATCCAGTTATCTAACTTGAAGATGTACTATTTAGACACCAGACCTGAAAGTTAAGATATATTGATTTAAGAGGTGGGTTATTCTATATTTCTGCAACTTTAAAATCTTTCTTTTTGCTTGTTTTTTGCAAGATGACTTCTTGGTGAGCTGAGATCCACAGCTGCAAGCAGCAGAATTCTGACGACCTTCATCAGATATACTTAACTGAGAATTCTTCTTTAATGCAGGAAGAATTGCCTCATATTTAACAAGAAAAGATGGAGAACCTTGTATAAATTCCATTTGAACTCTTTTTTACATGGCTATATAGTTTGTATTCCAATTCTGTAATGTTCCTTACAGCTTTTAGGGGGCAATCATTCCTGGCAGACAGAATTGAAGTGACCAGAAGTGGCAACAGTAATAAGGGTTATGCACTAGTTCACAAGTAATGGGAATGTCACAGAAAATGTGGAGTAGATAGGAGTAGATTAAAAACAATATTAGGGCAGGTGAATAATGAGAACAAATGGTCTACGTTCTTAGTCTTGGCTATGATGGGGAGCTAGGAGCATGAAAGTGATTGAGAATGTCTTTGGAAATGGCTGGAGGAGTCAAGCTCTGAGGAAGAGGGATGAGGAAATGGGAACACTGGATAGGGAACAGTTGGGGTTACCTCTGCACCCACCTTTGAGTGAACAATAATACACCGTGAACAGGATCTCTGATCCCCTACATACTTTCATAACTTCTCTTTGCATTCTTTCCTCTCCCCCTTATCCCTACAGCTATCACCAATTTTACAATGTTATTATCTTGTTCTGCAGCTTTCGTTGGTTTAAGAGTGAAAAATCACCTTATTACTGCAAAAAAACCAGTTGGGTTGCACAGCTCTCTCAGGGCTAGCATGTAAGCCACTGGACTGGAACATAGTAAACCTGCTCAATGAAATGCTAGGAACTACAATTTAGATGAAAGTAATATATTAAAAAAATATAGGCACACATGGTCCTAATGAATGCAAGTGGCCATTTGTCTCCTGATTTAGGTTTGAAGATTTTCTAGGTGGCTGAGTTTTGAAACAAAAAAAAGTCCTAAGTGGCTACTGAATACTGCTATTTTATAAAATTTATAACATAATTGATTTGCCAAGGACTGTCTTTCATCTGATGGAAATTGGCTCTTCAGTTAACTTGTGACACAGATACACAGAGCTACTGAAATACACACTTAAGAGGCAAAACACATCATACAGCTTTGACTTGGCAAAACAAATTTATCTGTTTTAATCACAAGCAGTGCTGATCCATTGCAGGTGAAATTTGGCTATGAATAATGGACTTCATTTGCGCAGTGATATCCAGGTCTGCATGCAGAGCTGCACTGCTTTTTGTCAGCCCTTTCCCGGAATAAAAGTGTTCTTGGCTCTTTTCTTCTTTGCTGTTGGATTAGAAGCACTAGATGCCCAAGGGGTGCAGATCAGATCCAAAATCTACCTGGCATGCATTGCTGGCAACTCTACTCACCAAAAAAATGTGGATTGGCCTGTCCCACACAGACAGGTTTTCAAAGATAAGAGTTTCTCTTTCAAATTTTCCTCATGGGCATTTCAAATATTCCATCTTCAAGCTTTTTTTTTTGCTGTAAAAACAAAGACCAGAATGTTTTGGGTTTCGTTTTAAAGGATGAGAGAAGACGTTGACATAAAACAAGGTCTGCTGGAGAGGCACATTTGTAAGAGGGAAAATACAGCTGTAGTTTGCCTCAGTGAATGTGCTAGTGATAAACAACACACATCTCAAAGTCTTGATGCAGGTAGGTCTCAAACAGGCCACCACTGAGATGTTCGCCTTTATTTACCTTCTGTAAATATGTCTATACATGTAAATATTATCTTATGTACTTCATTTGCTTTGTGAATGGCAGAGAAAACCCCACAATCAGCTGTTCCATAAAAAATGCTTTTCAGCTCTTCCCAGTCCAGCTTAAAACAAGATGACCCAAAAAGAGACATTCCACTGATATTTTCTTCTGAACTTCATTTTCTCATCTGGCCCTGGGAATGACAAAAAATGTCTGCTGCCAGAAAGCTTCAGAATAATTTTTTCTGTTTTATCCAGACATGGTTTTTTTTCCCACAGTTAGCATGGTTCAAACATGGTACACTCACTGACTAGGACATGAGTGGGAGAATATCACTTGCATGGCTGGAATTGTAACAGATGAGGGGTTTTTTAAACAGTCAGCATAGTTGTGGCTCTGATAGATGCCCAGTAGCATCTTGGTTACATGGCAAAAATGAAATGGCTCAACAGCAAAGAAAAAGTGACTTGAAAGATCTGTTAGTAACAGAAACGTGAGCATTGTTGGCATTGAGTTTAAAATCAGAAGATCAGCTTAAGATTAGAAGGTCAGAAGATCACTAGATCACCTGTTTTGACCTCTGATATGATACAAGCTGTAGTGTATGAAGTGTATGGATTTCTGTGTATGGAGAGCAAAATCTTGCCTTTGGAGTGCGGAAAGTGTGTCCAGTTTGTTTTTCCAATTTCGAAAGATAACAAATTCAGACACTTCCCAAGGTCTTTGGCTCTTTCTCTCTCTCACCAGGTTAGAAAATGGTAGCATTGGCAGAAGTCTGGAACCCCAAATACATTATTAGCTATGAAAGAAGAAGTGTCAACAAAAATGCAGTAAATCAGATAATGACAGAGAAGATGAAAAATGCCAAGGAATGCCAAGTGCTACTGGAAGTATTGTCTATAGTAGTGTTTCATCAGAAAACTTCAGAAGAAGATTCACTATCCCTAGAAAAATAGAGATACAGAGAGCACAGTATGGTAAAACCCTGATGTTGGATGGGGGGATGCTTCTTGTTACTAACCTCTGAATAACATGTCTCCACCTTCTGGGATTTCTTCTTGCAGATACTTCTTGTCAGAGCTCAGTAGATCCTCTGATGAGGTGACTTTAGACTTGTTCTTCAAACCTGCTGGGGTCAAGTCTTCTGTCTGGTCCTACTTGAGTGGCTTTGCAGCATCCAGAGCAGATGTACCTCAGGAAACACAAGTAAGCGCTCACCGATAGGACAGTGGTGACAATGACAATGACTGTAGCACTAAGAGATGGTGACACCATATCTTCCAAAATAGAGTAGTGTCCTCCTGCTGTGGGGAAGAAAGGCAACTCTGCGTTCTCACCTAGGGACGACAGAGTAGTCACAAATCAGAAATTGCATCAGGAATTGAACAAAGCCCACAACACAGGTGGTACTTAAAAATAATAAAAAAGAGCACAAAGTAGGACAAAGGATTTATCTCAGTTAACTTTAGACATTTGCAGTGTACGTGGGAACATCTGAGCTAGTATCTCTCAGCTTGCTTGCAAGGAAGAGCAAGAAATATATTTTTGAGGGCAAAATTAACTTGCCTAATTTTTACAGTCTTTACCAGGAGATAGTGGCTCTGCAGACAGTCTAAAGGAAGCTAGAGGGTGACTAGCTTGAAAATAGATGGCTGTATTTAGTCAAATGGTTCTCACGCCTGATGTCTTTCATTCTTGGAAAAAGAAACCATAAAAGAGCTATTGAATCTGATTCAGTGGAAATATTCTTATGGATGGCACAAGAATTTTAAAAAGAAATTAAAAATTATTGCTATGAATATGAGGATAGGCAGCTCTAACACTTGAATTGTGAGGGCCTGAAAATAGTTTTGGAGTAGTTCTATTCCTGAGAGAACTTTGACACACTTTGACCTTGATTTATCTTAATCAATTAATTGGGGCTGCCTGTGACAGTGACAATGACCCTTACCGTGGGGTTGGATCCCTGCTACATGTGGGCAAAATTCTCTAGAACTGTGGACACCCAAGATGTGTCACTTGGAAATCCACTCCAGACAGGTGATACTATTAAACTGGATTTTTGTTCATGATCAATTTACAAGTGGGTTTTTTTTTTTTCTGAGAATACTGCACAAAAGCAGCTCATGTGTCCGGCAGCACCAACTATGTCACTCTTTTCCACTCTTATCCAAATCAGTGCCAGGCACCTCCTGCTTCAGAGCTCTCTGGTACTGTCCCTCACTATGGGCCTCCATCAGGAGTGTGCTGAGCATGTTATGCACATCTGTGCTCACCCTGAAATCCTGTGCTTGGGTTAATAATATGATCAGATTGCTTTAAAATCTATGTCTGAGCCTGCTTTCTGTTTACCTTCCCAACTCCTGGTTTATCAACATTTCTGCGTAATTCACCACTACTTTATAGACAAATCTCACACTGGCATTAATTTTTTTAATTGTCTGCTCACTGTCACAAAGAACACCCATGCTTGATGCAGCATGTTTGCCCCTCTGCCTAAGCAGTGATATGTCTGATTTTTTGCACAGAAAGCCATATATATTCTCTCAGCAGAGGTGCGATGATTATGCAAAACCTGACTGCAGAGTCCTACTCTCAAAGTAGGAGCAGAAACAAGACACACACTCAATTTTTCCTGGTCCTTTTTAACCCTAAGCTTGTTACCTTTCCTTTGGCACAGATAATTATTTACATATATGTCTACATAAATATATATATATGTGGTGTTCTGCATACCTGTATCTCTCAGTTGACTCTGTTAGCAAAAAGAATACCAAGCTGTTATGTTTTTCATATGGAATTTTATCTAAGTTCAAAGGACAGCACATTATGCTTTCTAAAGGAGATACCCTTATGTACATTTCCAAGGGGAATCTACCAAAATGAGGAAACAGGAGCTTTAATTAGGATTCTCCTTTGAAAACTGCATTAAAATCACCATTTTTCTTGTGAGTAGAACTGTGATTATGATTAAAATTTTTAGAAGTCTGAAATATGCTATGGGGTTTATTGGTGTTTCTCTTCTAAGACTTCTTTCTTCAGGGCTCAGGCTACTTTAAATGGGAGGTCTGGAAGTGTAGCCACTACTACTGTTTCAATATCGCACTGATTTCAAGATCATACTAATTAGAGGTTCACCCCTGTTATGATGCCAGACAAAACCCTCCCCAGCAAAGCCAGGCTGTGAGAATGCCAGCCTTGATTTTTGCTACAATTAGTATGCTTCTAACTAGGTAAATTTATGTTAATTTCACCGTTTCTTTGTCCTTTTCAAGTATTTTGTTTTTCCTTGCCCTTTTGTCTGGCCTTGTACATGGGCTGTAAGCTCTGCTTTGCCAGCACTCATTAAATGGGAGCCCAGTGCCTCAGAATAAGGAAGGTGGGTGGGTGAATGGGGCTGCTTCTTGCTCCTCAAGGCAAACAAGCAGCAGCACAAAGGCCGAGATCAGCCCTCACATTCAAGGAAAACAAGGCCAGTGCAAAACATGAAGTGCTGCCAAAGAACCCAGGCGGTGACACCAGGGTGAGAGGCGTCTGGGAGTGCCACCACCAGGGCTTTGCATCCTTTTGTGTCGTGCTCAGCTGCTCCCAGTACGAGTTACTTTTTCACCTAACTCATCTGTTTGCTTCTGCATCTCAGCGGCTGCAGCGATGGGTGCACGGCAACGCCTCCAGAAGAGAGAATGCAACTTCATGGTGGTGTCCATCTGGGCTGTCACTGCATGCAAGCCCTCTCTTTCAGTGAATAAATGGCACTTAAATAGCACATCTGTCCTCCCCACACAAGGGCAGGCTCCCGGGGAGCCAGGCTCTCTGCAAAGGCACAACAGAGGGCTGTGCATGCTTCTTTCTCTGCAGGACAGACTTTTGCTGTTCAGTCACACTGCCTCCAATTTTAATGGCAAAGGGATTGGCAGCTCAGGTAGCCACAGTGCTGGCTCTACCCTTCCTTGTCAGACTGATGGGGAGCAAGACTGTAGGAGAGGGAATGAGGCTGACATCTCTGCACTTCAGGCTTCTCTTCCAACAAGCTCCAGCTATATGTCCTCAAGACCCTCATAGCTCTGCTCTGACTGGCCAGCTCTCGTCTCTCCTCAAGTTGCTTCTGATAAAGCCATCTTTAACCTGTATTTGTTTATGTTTCCCATGATCCTATTTACATTTTATAGCTCCGACTTAAACTTACAATTTTTCTCTGGAATTCCTCTTGAAGGCCTCATTCTCTCTTCTTTTGTAAGAAATCAGCCAGCACATCCCAGAGGGACTGCAGGACAGTTTTGTTTCATTTACAGCATTTAAAATTCAGCAGTCCACAAACATCCTGATGTCCTCATCTTTTATTATAGCTGAATAAAACCAAGCAGCTCTCACACCTTTGCAAATACAGGCTGTTCATATACTTTGAATGGTGTGTGCTTTGACTATGTCCTTCTCACCTACTCATGAAAAGCTTTAAAAATTTTTGGGACAAAACTGCCTTAATGTATTTGGTGTGTTACAATGCAAGGGTACATGTATGCAGAATTTTATGGGACTTCTGCTATTTTATCCTTTTATACAAACAATGCACTGAAACTAATCTTCCCCATGAGTACATGGAGTGATTTGGAAAGAAGCTGACATCAGCATTTGAGGGCATTTCTATAAAAAATCACTGTGAGTACTGTCTACTGTGGGCGGGATCAACATGTCATTTCCAAATCTGAGTGTGCTAGAGTGTCTCTCTGACTGAGGTTAAGTGCTTGTCCTCTTAAAAGATGTCACTTCTATCAGGACAAATTGACTTGAATGACCCAAGTCCAGAAAAGTGGAGTGCTTGGCTCTTTGCAAAGCAGAAGGGATCACCTTATGCAGGCGTGCTGCTGGAACAGGGCTGCAGGGCATGCAAACAGTCTGGGCACCTCAGGATTTTTATCTTTTCTAGGGGCTGAAAATAGTGGTCTGACCTGATATTTGGATCTTCCTGACCACAAGGATGTGGAAGGCTGCATGTTGGCTCTGTGAGAACTGAATCTCGTTGCTGGGACTTTGCTGAAATAGCCACGTGGTAGCAAACAGAGTTCATACCCCAGCCCTAAGGAAAAGATTATGGGATGTTGTCTTGAAAATAAACTAGAGAGGAATCACTGCTTAAATTCTGAGTCACTGACACTAGTAACATGCTTTAACTGAGATACAACAATTACTGGTGTTACCCATGAAATAACATTCAGTAATCATGACAGAGCACATGGTGCAGAGACCACCAGCCCTTCTTTCACTCCCTATAGGTGCCAGACAGTGTGAATAAGTCCAGGAAAAGGAGTCCAGGAAAAGACTGCAAATTCATCCTGCAGCATCAAATACAGTATTTGCCCTACATTGTGGAATTGCCAGCTGCTGCTGGTTTGTTAGACAAAATGAGATGTAGGCCCTAGCTTTGCAAATATCTTTGTCAGATAGCTCAGTTGGATTCATCAGTTTGGAATTTCATTTCTTCAACTGTTTTCATAGTTCTTCCTATGGACAAGAGGGAAAGGGTAACACAAGCAGAAGTGGGGCTAGATACTATGAAAACACAGATCTGGAAAACCCACCAGGCTCATTTTGCAGGTGTATGTCTGGCTTTCAGATGGGAATCATTTCACACGTTGAGAAAACTAGGGAAGAGTGGCAATTCATATGTAACAGATTGTTTGAATATATACACAAAGATACGGTCTTTGTATACTTGTTTATATGTGTGTGCTTAGCTGAGGAATGCAGATTTTCTAGCTTTTTTTTTCTGATTGAGGACAAATGTACCATGTTTATTGAATGTTTTTGTTTGGAAACCTTCTTGTGCACAAAGACTATACAAAAAGTCCTACTTTACTGTAGAAGCAGAAACAAAGACAACCCATTAGCCATTGTTTGAATTAAAGACAATTGAACAAATTTGTTCAAAAATTCAAGTACTCAACCCACAAGAAGTCTGGCTTTCAGCCGCATGCTAAGGTCAGGTTTGTTGCTGCTCTCTTCCTCTTGGCTTTGTTTTGCTTTGGGACTGCAGCTTTTCAAGGCAGACCCAAGCACACCAGTTGTGCTCATGCCAGCCCTTTCCCTGTGCTGATACTGATACAGGGCTGGCACTGACTGGAGCTCTGGATGAGTACCAAGGAATGTACAAGTGACATATATTACACAACTGTGTGCTGTGCCAGGCTCAGGGGTCATTCTCTGAGGACAGGCAGATGTCTTTAGACCTGGACTGTCACCTTCTTAAGTGTTACCATAAACAGATTCCAGTTAATCTTCCTAATAAAAGAGATAGATGTTTTAGCTCTGTTTTCCTCAGACTGGAAGAGGGAAAAGAAATGAAACCCTGGGGACTGGTAAATGTCTGTAAGGTCTTGCTGTATTGCAGGACTGAGCTAGCAGACTTGCATGCCCAGAGGACTGGGTTATGTGCCAAATGAAATCTGACAACCACATTTTACTACAAATCATGTGATTTTTCATTACTAGGAAATGAGCTTCAGGAGATCTTTAAGAACACACCAGGTCAAAATTCCTTTGGTGCTCAGTGGAAACATACAGGCTACAGTATGTACTTTACTCAGATGTGATAATGTGAAGACCAGGAATTATCTCCCCCCTTCAATGCAACAAAGGTATATGGCCCTGGAAGGTACATACTGAGATCATGTGGCTCCCTGTAAGCAATTCTGTGTGCCCCTAAGCCCTTTCCCACACAGAGGGCCTACGAGTCTCCCATTTCCTCACACAACGTGGATTTTATGCTTAGGCATTTCTGGCTGGTAATCAGGCACTGTAATTCCTTCTGTCACAAAGAACAGAACCAAGAACATCTCACTAGATCAGGCAGTTAGCAGGAAAGTCTCCAGCTGTTCTCAAAGGTCTCTGTCTGCAATTTTCCCTCTCCAGCCCTGAAATTCTCTCTGCAGCTCATCAGAGCCAACCATAGCCATCCTTCTGTTCATCAAATCTTGCACAGTGGCATGGAACCCCTTCTTAGCCTGGGCAAATGGCTGTCCTCAGTCATGGGTAATTTCACAGAGCCTGGGATCTGTAAGAATGTACTAGAGGAGCAAAATACAGTAACTTCAGGTAGCAGATTGCCCAGAGCTTCATCCCACACAGCTGGCAGAAGGTGGCTCTCTGTGTATCTCCACTGGGTGTGAGGCATTCAGTATAGATAAAGGCAGAAAAATAAAGGGTTTTGTCCCAGATGCGAATCAGCTGGATCTGAGCAAACAAGCTCAGCAAGGAGGAAATCAGGAAATATCACCAAGTTACGGTAGAAACAAAGAAGGGAGTGAATGTACTTGGAAAAGAAGTACCAAGTTCTGTTTGTGGAACCAAGATGAGTGCTCAGGGCCCACGTTCCATCAGGCTGGTGGTACTATGAGTAAGGAAATACAAAGATATTTAGCTGCACTGTGCTGCATTCGGTGATTGATACCTAAGCACATTACTGCAGAAGTAGGACATGGGTTCATCACTCCAATTAGCACTGAAATACAAAGGTAGAGCCCTCACCCAGAACTGTTCACAACTCTTTTGCCTTTTACTTAAGAGGGTAAAACATAAAGTTTTCATGAAAGTCATTAAACATCTTATCACAACTTATAGTTTCTGTTAATGATTCTATTGTGCATTTTTACACTAGAACCTGGTACCACATTGATTTGCAGATAGTATTGTAAAAGGTGAACTCTCCACAGCTGCTACAGAGGGAACAGAAAAAATAGAGGCTCCTCCATGTATCTAGCTGAAGTGGAATTTAATCTTAATGCTGAATAAGTTACCACAGCTTTATGCCCATGAGAAGCACTGTTGCATTCTAATGGCTGGTAGGCAAACAGCAAAGATGCCAGGACAAACATTGGGCAGCAGTAGAGATTTTCCTGCCCTTTCTCTGCAGCCATCTGTGACACAAGAGTTCTCAATCCCACAAAATATCTCTTTATCTTTTTATCTCCATATTATTAGCTGGAGGAATGAAACTGGCTTCTTTGAAGTGAAAAAAAACCCCAAAAAATCTTCCAGAAAAGAACTGGAGAAAAAAAATTGACCATCCAAATGTATCTTATTTACTCAAGATACTAATCTTAGAATTCAAAAAGGACCATGGATTTCTGTAAATTAAATGATAATTTGATGTAGGGGGTTGTTGAAGCAAAGCAGCTGTCTTTGAAGAGTGTGACTTCACTGCTTTTTGCCTTTTGGCTTCATCTTCATCTCTGAGGCCAAATTTACTTATAATAGGATTACTTACGATCAGGCAAGCTGCAGCTGTAGAATAATAGCATTTTGAGACATAAGTACCAGGAAGATTTGCCAGTTTCCAAAGACCAGGCAGCACCAGGAGAGCCTAAGCTCTGCAGGGTCCTTTATAAACCTGTGTATTAGCCCAAATCTGTGGACATAGAAAGTCAGGACTGGTTTTCCAGCTTGTGTGACCCCACATGCCAACTAAGGGCACTGAAGACAAACAGAGGAATCCTAATCCAAGCTTCCAGCAGTAGCTTGCTTCAGTCTGGAGTAAGAGAGTGAAATGTATGGCTACACAGGTGAGAAACAGCAGCCAATGATTGGATTATTTATAGCAGCCTTTCAGTCCTTCTAGCACCTTCCAGCACCTAAAGGGGATACGAAAGAGACAGAGAGGGACTTTCCACAAGGATGTTTAGTGACAGGACAAGAGGGAATGGCTTCAATCTGAAGGAGAGTGGGTTGAGATTGGATATTAAGAAGAAATTGTTTACTGTGAGGGTGGTGAGGCACTGTGACAGGCTACCCAGAGAAGCTGGGGATGCCCCATCCCTGGGAGTGTGAAAGGTCGGGCTGGATGGGGCTCTGAGCAACCTGGGATAGTGGAAGGTGTCACTGCCCAAGGCAGGGGAGCTGGAAGAAGATGATAATTAAGATCCCTTCCAATACAAACTATTCTGTGATTCTGTGATTGATTCTATGACCACCAGAATGCATTAGATAGCTGCTAGGTTTCCAACACGAATAAGTTCTTTTTTGGGTCTTATCTCCAGGAATGAAGAATTGCCTCAAGAAGAAATTTTGCAGTGCATAAACTTCCCAAAGATGTTTTTGAAGCCTTATCTTTCCTTCCAGTGTTACTTTTCCTCTCAGATCCTGTAGATAAATTGCTATTAATTTTATAAAACCACACACCATATATTGAAAAATAATCAGATGCCACAACATTAATTCCCATGGAAGTATTCAAACCTCAGGGCTGCTTTCAGCTGTTCAGTCTAGTTTCAAATTGCCAAATCTTTCCAATTATCCACTCTGTATAATAACCTTTCTGCTTAGCCTAGCACCTAAAGTAGTTCCTCAAGGCATTCAATACATGTGAGGAAGAAACTACCTTTGTGTTACATTTTTGTGTGGATAAACTGTGCTCCCCCAAATGCAATCCTAGGTCTACTCCAGAGCCACTGGGAATGGGTTCTGCAGCACCCTATGGGATTGACTCATCTCCCTCACTTTAGCAATTAAAAAGGGTATTAAACAGTTACAGAGCAGCCTAGATTCTAAGATTACTATTTTTGGATTACTATATTCAGGTAAGGAAAACAAGAACTTTAGGACTATATTTTATATAAGATAAATCAAAATGTTACCAAGCAATAGCATTAAAACTGCAGAGGCTCTTAAGAAATTTAAGCACTGAGTTCTTTACTCCACATTTGTATGTGATTCATATTTCTAGCTTTACAGGCTTACAAGCTCCCTCTGCCCTGCACCTCAGCTTCAGAGCCACAGAACTCCCAAAATGTATTCCTTACACCAGGAAGCCAGGACTACACATTTCTTATTCCCATGAAAACCCCCACACTGAGTGGCTTTACCAGAACTGTCTAGATCTTTCAACAGAGTAAAAGGGAAGTATTGTATTTCCTTGCATGTCTTTCTATCACATAGGCTCAATAGAAAGAGAACTTTAAAATCAAACCAGATCAGGCATATCTTGGTGAAAATAATACAAGGTACAAGCCAGGGAGAGTCAGGGCTGACAGATGGACATAGTCTTGTGTATATGTGAAACATATACAAATATGTTTCACTAGCAAAAAGGATATTGAATTCCAGTAGAAGTATTCATCAGTGAAATCATAATCTTATTTTTGGATGCAATTATGATGAAAAGGAGTGGGGCAGGGGGCACAGCCACTGCCACAAGCTTCACTGTGTCATGATATCAAAACAGAATGGTCATGATAGTGCCCAAGAATAAGTGTAATAAGGAGCTCATGTGGAGCTCAGCCTTCCTAAGAGAAGAGGCAGTTGTCCTCTATCCCCAGCAGTGGACAAAATTCATTTAACTGGAGAAAATCAGTGACTTTGAACATCAGTTCTATTAAAGCAGCAACAGCAACCAAAGAAACAAACAGCCATCTGAACAGGCATTATCTGATCCCTGCCAGACTTTCTCTGTTTCCCTTTCAGACTTCAGCAGCATAAGGTACAGACCTGAATGAATCAGAGAGTTTACCCTGATGGAAAGCAGAGGGATATATGTACTTTGCCAGGTGGGAGTCACTGCATCCTAGGAGGGGTGTTTCTAACACAACTGATGCCAGTGCAGTGAGGTGAGATGACTAGCACAGAAATAAACATCTAGAGCAGGGCTGCCTGAAATTGAGATAAATTCCAAACTTACTAGTACAGAGGTACGAGAGCAAAAAAGTGATTTTACAAGAGTAGCAAGAATCATCACTGAATGATGATTCAATGGGTTGGAAGGGACCTCTAAAGGCCATTCTAGTCCAATGCCCCTGCAGTGAGCAGGAACATTTTCAAGCAGAACAGGTTGCTCAGAGCAGTGTAAGTGCCTGAGACAGGAACAGGACATGCTCTTTTCTCACAGTTATAGCAGAATTTCAAAGATGCAATGGAAGAAAAGATGAAGAGCAACTTACTCTGGGCTGTTGATGGAAGAGACAAAAAGGAAGGACACCCAGGCATGCTCTGACTGACAGCCTCAATTACCCTTACCTCTTCTGTCAAGCAGGTGGTCATAAGGGTTGCACATTGAACTGTGGATCTAAAAATAATGCACTTAACTGTCTCGCTTTTCCACCAGCCCCTCTGCAAAATAACTCAGAGTACTTATTTCTTGCGTTTTATCTCCTCTGCACCCTTAACTGAAAAGGATATTTGTTTCCTGTGTGTGCCTCAATATCAAAATAGACAGTTTGAAGCATTGATAGCTGTTTTCTGTTATTTTTTACTTTCCTTTCAAATGTAAAATTCTGCAGAGCCTGTTCACTCCATTTCAGCAAAGACTCTGCTTCTGGTTCACATTTAAAACAGTTGTGAAGGGAAGAAATGCTGTGCAAGAGGAAAGGTAATCATCTCACACTAGAAGACTCAAATGGAGTCTAGGAAGGGCTACAGGTTGAGTTGCCCCTTTTAAATGCAGTGCAAACCAACAACACATTTGTTTAGGATTGTATGGATTTATATTGCAGCTTTGTTGCAGCACTGGTGCAGTGAGCAGTCCAGGTTAACACACTGCTTATGTGGGCTGCAACTGAGCAACACAAAGGCAGTAATGAACTACCAGAAATAGGGAGTAAACAATTCATTAATTAAACATTAATGACCCAGTAATGATTATGTTAAAAGTATTTTTGAAATCTAGCCACATATAATGTTATCTAATGGCAGTGCTGTGGGAAATAGAAAGTAGCTATGTATGTATTACATACACAAAATATGTAATTTTAAATTTCAGAGGGACCATGTGCCATGAGGTAAGACTATGAGTAATAGGATGAAGTTATGTAAAGGAAACTTTACAATAAATTACAGGAAAAATTAATTAACTCTGCTGAGGTAGTTTAGAGTCATAGGTTCCCAAAGGAAGCAGGAAAATCACTATTTATTTGTCATCTAAGAACAATGTATTATACATTCTAGACACTGGATGTTTGAGACAAGTCCCTTACTGGCCTCTGGATTACAGTAGATATCTAATAGAATATTTTAATCAACTCAGCTTTCCATCAGCCTGTTTATTTACAGGCTCAGACTTTTTGGCACATCTGCGTGCCTAAAGAAACATGGAGCTGCCTAGTGGGATTTTAAAAATCACCTTAGAAGAAACAGCATGTGCCCTATCTGCCTTGTTTTTGGAGTGTAATCTCTAGTGCAACAGTGAAGAGTGTATGAGTGCCATTAAACCAACCGTCCAATGAATAAAATTATCTTGGTAGAAACATTGTTAGGGAAATGATAAACAAGACACTGTGGTGGTGCATCCCCCCTGACCCTCCTCAGGTCTGCTCTATGATCTCAGGAATTCCTGTTAGGCCTTGGCCTTTGTCTAATGAGCTGGGTGGTGAAGTGTCCCTTGATCATATCAGGTACTACAGATGCCTGGCCAAATGAAGGACAAGAACAGGAATCATCAGTCATCCCCTGACAATCCTGGAACTTTCCCCACCTGAGTCACAGTTTCCAGTACCATTGTTATTGCCAAACCCTTCTGCACCCTTCCTCTTTGCACCCTTGCCTTTTTTTGATCCCTGACTGCTGTGTAAATGATTTTAAACCAATTCCAATCCCATTTTCTTTTGTATGCTTCATCCATGCAATCAGAAAGAGTGAGCCTTGCCATCAAACTATCTTAAGTCACGCTTCCACAAATTTGTCTTAAAACCTGCTTTTCCTAATACCTTTGAGGGTGATTCTTTAAGTGGCCTAAACCACTCATTTGGAAGAACTGGTGTAGTCAGAAGGATCCCAAATCAGGATTTGTTACAGATACTATACTTGAAATATAAATTTGGAATTTCTGGTATGACAGCTCATTGCTATCACATAGAATAGTGAATAGAAAATTTCAACTGGAATTGAAGACTGTTTTCCAGCTTTTCATTTCTCAAGCATGTGGCAGTAACAGGTAGGCAGTTATTGCTTTGGGGATATTTCTGGGTGTCATCTCCTTGGTGGCAAAAGATAGAACGGTGTGTTGGTTTAACAAAGCCTGGTTTGTGGGGGCTGGGAAGAAAACAGCTGTCTGAAACTTCTATATCCAGCACAGAAACAGACGCTGAAGGCTCTGATGATGGGCAGGTTACCAGCCCAATTAGACAAGTTGGTAACACCTCTGTGATGACATATTTAAGAAAGGAAAAAGCGTGAGAAGTTCTCTTTCTTGATCCCCTCTGAGGGGTGGCGAGGGGGCCCCCAGGCCTCTTCCCGGAGAGGGCTGCTGGGCCCTTCCTGGTGGCACTGGGGACCGTGTGGGCAGAGCCCTCCTGAGGCCGGGACCATGTGGCCGGAGCTCTCCTGAGGCCGGGACCGTGTGGGCAGAGCCCTCCTGAGGCCGGGACCGTGTGGGCAGGGTCCTCCTGAGGCCGGGACCGTGTGGGCAGGATCCTCCTGAGGCCAGGACCGCCCGTGGTGCCGGCAGGGCCCACGTGGCCAGCAGCGAGAGACATGGCCAGCAATGCCCCGAGGCAGAGGCCAGATGAGATNCTCCTGAGGCCGGGACCGTGTGGGCAGGGTCCTCCTGAGGCCGGGACCGTGTGGGCAGGGTCCTCCTGAGGCCAGGACCGCCCGTGGTGCCGGCAGGGCCCACGTGGCCAGCAGCGAGAGACATGGCCAGCAATGCCCCGAGGCAGAGGCCAGATGAGATCAAGATCTCAACTGCAGCTCACAGACACCAACTCTCTTCCAAGCCAGAGGACATGAAAAGTGAGGACATGTGAGGAAAACTAACATGGCAGCACTGAGGTCAGTGAAAAAAAAGGAGAGGGAGGAGGTGCTCCAAGCGCTGGAGCTGAGACTGTCCCACGGGCCGTGGTGAGGACTGTGATAGAACAGNCTCCTGAGGCCGGGACCGTGTGGGCAGGGTCCTCCTGAGGCCGGGACCGTGTGGGCAGGGTCCTCCTGAGGCCGGGACCGTGTGGGCAGGGTCCTCCTGAGGCCAGGACCGCCCGTGGTGCCGGCAGGGCCCACGTGGCCAGCAGCGAGAGACATGGCCAGCAATGCCCCGAGGCAGAGGCCAGATGAGATCAAGCTCTCAACTGCAGCTCACAGACACCAACTCTCTTCCAAGCCAGAGGACATGAAAAGTGAGGACATGTGAGGAAAACTAACATGGCAGCACTGAGGTCAGTGAAAAAAAAGGAGAGGGAGGAGGTGCTCCAAGCGCTGGAGCTGAGACTGTCCCACGGGCCGTGGTGAGGACTGTGATAGAACAGTTTCCCTGTAATCTGTGAGGTGTGTGAGGGGGGCAGAGATCCACGCACAGCCCGTGAGGAAGAGTGCTCACGCTGCGGCGTGTGGATACCGAAAAGCTGTAATCTAGTGAGGAACTCAGACAGAGAGAGAGATGACTCTTGCTTTTAGAGACAGAGGAAGAGAACCTTCACTTCCAAATGAGAACAGCTCACCCTTAGAGGACTAACCTCCACAAACTAGGCAGTTGTGGGATGATTGCTTGGCCTGTGGGAAGGATTTCACATTGCAGTGGGTTCGGGCGGGCTGTTGCTTGTGAAAGTTAAAACCACGATAGAAAAGTTCACAGAGAACTATTTCCCGTGGGAAGGAACCCATGGCACAGCAGAAGAAACTCTTTTCCATATAAGAGTTTTTCATACTGATGAAAGACTTTTAAGAAGTGAAATACTGACCAAACCCCCATGTTTTGTTTCCTTGCGTGGTCGATAGAAAGAGGGAGGGACTGGGGAAGAAAGGTGTTCTAAAAGTTTGCTTTGGTTCTCATTACCCTTTTTACTTTTAATAATTCTGTTAATAAAGAATCTTCTTTATAATGGTTAAGTTTTGAACCTGTTTTGCCTGAAAGTGGGGTTTTTTTTCCTATAATCCTTATCTCAACTCATGAGGTTTTAATTTCCCCTCCTCTGCTTATAGTTAAGCAGAAGAAAATGAGTGAATAGTTTTTTTGTGGGTGCCTGGCGCATAACCAGTGTCAAACTGTGACAAATGGACAATAATTTCCACTGAATTTGGATATTTATACTTATTTATAAATAATTACTATTTAGTTTTCCTTTTTTTTCTTGACCAGAGAAAGCTGTCATCCTGATTCTATCTAACATACTCCAGCTGAATCCTGGTTTATTTTTTTGGGGAGCCATTTAGGCAGCTAATAATTAGTTTTAATTCCCAGATGACTGAGAATAAACATTACAAAGCATGACTCTCAAGAATATGTCATTCTGCAATGAGATTTTTGTAGAGTTCCATATTATTTCAATTTAGGATATGAGGGCTATGGTATTTCATTCTTATAACAATTAAAATAGTGGAATAACTCCTGAAGGAGGGCTGAACACTGCTTGTGTTCTGATCTCAATTCTAATTAGGAAAACAAATATAGGGATAGGTATGATGTCCTTATCTGGTATAAATCACCTAATTTTACTGAGTGCAGTGGAATGACATCATTTTACATCAGCTGAGGATCTAACACAAGTTTGCAGGATGATTAACCTTCCTCAAACACTCCAAAGTTACTGCAAAACACATTTTTGTATGTAAGCCCTCCGACAGCACCTGCCAGAAAGGTTAACAAACACATTCATCGTGTTGTAACTGTGATGCTTCTTTTTCCTATAACATATAACATCTGGTGCCATATGTCATTCTTAACATCTGTCAAACATATTTACTAAATCCTAAACAAAGATGCACTTTTTCCAGTGATGTCTTTTTCTAATTATTTCCTTTCAAATGCTTCTCCGAAACTATTCTTTCCAGGGCCAGTTCCAGATAGAAAAGTAAAATCTGGCAAACAGGATTAAAGAAAGCCATGGCAAGTCAAGTATAACCCCAGAAGCACCCATGCCAAATAAAGTTGAAAAAAATGAAGCAAAGGGTCCCTTTGCTCCTACAGGAAATCAGTGGAAGCAAGATTTCTGAACAGCACTGTTATCAGAGTGAGGAATTCTAGAAACATCAGCTGCTGTGCTGCTCATGCTATGACCATTTTCATTGTGGCTGCCCACTGTCTGGAGTGTGCATGGGCCTACATGTTCATCTCACTGTCCTGGGTTCAGCTGGGATAGAGTTAATTTTCTTCCTGGTACCTGGCATAGTTCTGTGTTTTGGATTTAGGATGAGAATCTAAATCTGATGACTCTGATGAAGCAGAGATTCCCAGTAATTCTTGGATGTTAGAAATGATAAATAAACAGTAAGGCAGGCTGAGAGTGATCAGAAGCTTTGCAGTTATCTTAAGTTAATCTGTGTAAGGTCATTTGTTGTAAATTTGCTTGTTCAGCTGCACTCTCTAATGCTGTTTCATATCTGTCTAGTTAGGTTTCTTTCCAGCCAAGAAAGTCATCTGC
Source organism: Rhipidura dahli (assembly GCA_013399225.1). NCBI lineage: Eukaryota > Metazoa > Chordata > Aves > Passeriformes > Rhipiduridae > Rhipidura > Rhipidura dahli. Next base: position 37,515 of record VXAC01001104.1, on the reverse strand, counting down.
TAGAACATGGTTCCTTTTATTTACTCAGACCCTTTTTTTCCCCTAGCCCAATATTTAGTTTATTTGATAGCTTCTTTATCCAAAATGAGATTTTTCCTCCCTCCCCTGAAAGCAAACTGAAGAAGATCATACACCTATGGCTGAGTCTAAATGATTTTTTCTTCAAATATGCAAGGAACATAAAAGATAACTTTATGTAATTAATCTGCTTTATTTTACAAAAAAAAAAATCTGCTATCTTTTCATAGTTTAAAAAGTTTAATACTTTTTAAAAATGATGAGTTTACTTCTGAATCTACGGTGGTCATCAAAATAACCATTAAACATGTTTCTGTGATGAAATCAAGATATACTGCTGCAATTCTTTTTCATAGTAAGTGGCAGCTTAGAAGACATCCTTGAAAAGCAAGGATAACACAGGGACAGGACTACCAGCAAAGCAGTGTGGTGGACCAAGTGCTCAGTGCTTGAGCCTGAATTCTGGTACTCCTTTATTTGGGAGTGTTGGTGTACCCTTATACAAACTTCTAATATGACCTTGGACATATCACTGAGGAAAATGAGGTACCAAGACTCTCACAGGACAGTTCTTCTTTCATTGCAAGGGGTGTTGAGGGTTACAAATCACACATAAAATGTTGTGACAGCTGAGATGGGCTATACAAGGGGATAGAAGACTTATACTCCCAGCTTTCCTACCTGATTTGCATGAGTCAGATTAACTAAGGATACTTTTAAAATCCCTTTGAAAGTCAAAAATATGGTTTGAAAGCAATGAGAGATTCTTGTTTCTGAGATGCCCTTCAGCAAATGACTGGATGTCAGAAACTCTTCCATTTTTAAGATGTTAGCACCCAGCCTTGAGACGCAAGGAAAGAGCATCCTGGCTTAAGCACAAAAGTATCCTGGCCTGTATCAGCAATGGTGTGGCCAGCAGGACCAGGGCAGTGATTGTCCCCCTGTGGGTGAGGCCACACCTTGAATCCTGTGTTCAGTTTTATGTCCCTCACTGCAAGAAAGACATTGAGGGGCTGGAGAAGGGCAATGGAGCTGGGGAAGGGTCTGGAGCACAAATCTTTTTAGGAGTGGCTGAGGGAGCTGGGTGTGTTTATCCTGGAGAAAAGGAGGCTCAGGGGGGACCTTATAGCTCCCTACAACCCCTGAAAGGAGGCTGCAGCCAGGTGGGGATTGGTCTCTTCTCCCATGCAACAAACAATAGGACAAGATGAAATGGCCTCAAATTGCAACAGGATTGGATATTAGGAAAAATTTCTTCATGGAAAGGGTGGTCAAGCACTGAAACAGGCTGTCCAGGGAAGTGATGAAGTCACCATCCCTGGAGATATTTAAAAGATGTGTAGGTGTGGCATTTAGGGACATAGTTTGTTGGTGGATTTGGCAGTGCTGGATTAACAGTTGAATGTAATAATCTTAAAAAATCTTCCAACCTAAATGATTCCATGATTCTAAAACTCATTGTTTTTATGGCTCACAGAGCATGGTCTTCAGTTCCAGAATAAACTAACTAGTTCATTACATATAGATTACATAATACATAAATACATAAAGTTATTTCTATGAGTCATGCAAATAGGTGAGCAAAAATGTTTTATATAAAAACCACTTTTATTATGAAATTGAGCAGATAAAACCTCTGTTCATCATGGATGGCAGCACAATTTGGCCCTGGCACCAGGATCAGCCCAGCTCTGTCTCTCTGATGCTGTAACTGAGCTAAGCAGCCTTGTCCTGGCCTGGGCTCTCTCTATGGATGGACAAGTGCCATTTCTGCTCAGTGCTTTCTTGGGCCGTTTAGAAACACCACTGAATTATCCTCTGTATTTTCAACTGTACTCATGTGTCTGGAAAGAGTCATCCAGTTAACATAGTAAGGCAAAATCCTGTCCCCAGTGAAATCACTGAACATGTCAGCACAGATTTAGATGATTTTAGGAAGCCAGCGCAGTCCTCTCTGCTCAGATCTGCCACATCAGAATGAACTGCAGCATGCTGAACCCTTTAACTACTTGTCAAAAAAAGTGCACTATGACAGAGAAGTTTATAATAAACTATGTACAGGATTTTGTTTTCTTAAATAGTAAGACCCTTTAACCTGCTGCCAGATAAGCATACAATAACTGGGACTCTTGATTCCCTGCATGAGTGGAGCATCAATCACCTTCAGAACAAATTAGTCCAAAACCAAACTCCAGAACCAATTAGTCCAAATAAGGATTTATTTCAATGTAGAAAATTATCTCTGTGAGTAGCACTGAACAGAGGTACTTTCTGTAATAGATGCTCTAAATTTTAGCTCTCTGATGATCTGGTACTGACAGCACTTGGGCTGTAGGTGCAAGTGGAAGGGCTCATGGTGCACCAACAATTCTGTAGCATTCCTTTGGCCAGTTTAATAATCCAAGCAGTGCATACAGCATGAAGAAAAGATATGTGTCTCTGACACAGGGTACAAAGGTGTTTTCTCAATTTACCACTCTCCATAAACATTTTCCAAAGCATGCCACTTGATTTCTTCCTGCTCAAACCACAGGGCTTTGACTGGCCCATTGATACAAACCCTGCAAAATTCTACTTTCTTGGAATAGGCATCAGAGAGAACAGTAAGAGTCTAAACTGATCTTCTCTTCCACCAGGTTTCCTGAATGAATTTCACTGAGCTGTTAGCACATCTGCTGGGTTTATGTCCCAGCTGCTGGTTTAGGAGGCCAGGGCTGGTTTGGGAGCCAGGGCAGGTTCACCCCATGCTGTGTATGCCCTCATCACCTTATCCCCGGCAGTTTCCCATACTGGCTTTGGGGAACGAGCAGGGAGGGAGGGCAGCAGGGGCCAGCTGGAGGCACCTGCTCATACTCTCATGCAGAATTGCAGGGTGTAAACACCTGGTCTACGTATGGCAGAGCCCAGCCAGTGAAAAGAGAGAACCAATGTGAGGCATTGAGACTTTGCCAAAGAACACATGAGCATTTCCAAACAAAATGTCCAAATTAAAATGGATTTTCCTCCACCTAAGTTCCCCTTCCAGGCTACTCCAGCAGAAAAGGCTTCAATTTGTAAAAAAAACAGGAAAGAGAAGAAAAGAAGGAGGGAAGGAAGGAGGGAGGGAGGGAAGGAAGGAAGGAAGGACCCCCAACACATCCATTGATTATTCTGTACATTATTCTGTTTTAGCCTTCTCTAAGCGCAGCTGCACGACTCCTCCCTCCCTCCCAGGAGCGGGAGAGGCCGCAGGGCCCCGTCCCTCCCCTCCCGCCGCCGTTCCCGGTGGGATGCGGTCCATGCGGTCCCTCGCACTCACCCTCCGGCGCCAGCAGCAGCAGCAGCGGGGCAGCGGCGGGAGCGCGGCCGGGACCCGCGGGGCGCAGGGAGCTGCGGCGGCAGGGCGAGATGTGTGTGTCCCCACGTCCTCAAGGCTCTGGCGTGCGAGCCGTATCCCTCTCCCCGTGCCCCCCAGCCGGGGGATGTTGGCGCTACTGCTGCTACGGGAGGATGTGTGAGGTGTCCCCGCTCCTGCCCCTAGGCACAGGGTGATGGGTGGGCTGTCATCTCCAGCGAAATGCTGGGGGGAGGGCAGCAGCAGGTCCTCGCTGCTATCCCGCTCCCAAGGACGAGGGAGGGACGTTTGTTCCACCTGTTCCTTGCACTCCCTGGTTCGTGTGGCGAGGTAACGACAGTCACATACCTCTGCTCCCCCTGTCCCAGGCTCCCCGGGGCTGTGAGGTCTCTTAGAGCTCTCGAGAGGGAGAGCAGCTGTGCTGATGGAGGAAAATGAGTGCTCCCTGCAAAGACAAGGTGTCAGGAAAGGCGAAATAGGCTGTAATAAGGCAGGAAGAATGAGAGTGCACTGCATTCATTCCTGGGGGTCGCCAAGAGCTGATGGACAAAAGTCTTTGCAAGAGCAGATACGTCTCCACAAAGAGGTCTGTGAAAGGTTTCAGGAATGAAGACCCTGTATTAACCCATGGCAATAGTCTTGTTGATTTTCACAAAGTTTCAGAAAGACGGAAGGACACCCAAGCTCTGAGAGCAGGCAGCAGGGCAGGATTTACTAGCTTTCCAAGCAGTAGCCATGTAGAAACAAGGAGCTTAATTCCTTGAGAAATGGCATGAAAGAAACCATCACTTTTAGGGAGGAAGAAGCCAGTGGGCAACTGGATCTGAGACCTGATAGCCACTATCAAATGGAAAATATCTCGAAAGGACTCTACACATTTGAATTTAATAAAGCAAACCTTCAGGAGTCCCAATGTCCCCCCATGTTGCAGACCTTTCTTTTCCCCTTTCATCTTCTCACACTTAATAGCATGTAATGCACTAGGATGTCACGGATTCCTAACATCTATTTATGATCACATCCACAAAAGTCCACCACTACTTTTCTCATGGACACCTTTTTCTTCAAGAAAAAGCACTGTAAGCAGTTATAAGACACTGTCAGAGAAAGTGCTTAAAAAAAAAAGACTGAAATCTCATAGCAAAGTAACCTGACATTTCCAAAGAGCTTTTCAGGTATTTTCAATCCAAGCCAAGAAATCAGTGGGGACAGAATTACAAACAGCTCTTCGCAGCTGATCCATGTTCGAATGCTTAAAAGCTAACACCTCCATCCCAGCAAGGAAAGTGCAGTCACACCTTAGTCCCTCCCTTCTGTTCCTACAAAGCAGGGCTGTGCGAACTTTGCGGAAGAGGCTGAAGAGGTGTTTCCCCTATTGCCGAGGGGGCAACCCGCAGCTCCGCATCCCTCCAGCCCCACTCGGAACGCGGCGGGCGCTGCCCATGGTGCTGAACCACCGCCCGCGGGCCTTAGCTGGGCTCTGCCGAGCCCGAGGGAGGCTCTGCCCTGCCGGCGAGCTGATGGCTCTTCACAAACAAGAATGAGAACATCTTTCCTAGTGTTTCCCTGTTTTTTCCCCTCCCCTCTTTCATTCCTAAGCTTTCTAGTTTNGGTGGTTGTTTTGTTGTTTTGTTTTTTTTGGGTTTTTTTTTTTTTTTTTTTTTTCCCATTTTCCAGTAAGACACTGGATCAGGTTGGCCAGAAAAATTGTGGATATCACATCCCTGGAGGTTTTCAAGGCCAGGTTGGATGGGGTTTTAATCTGCCTGGTCTAGATTAAGGTGCCTGTGCCCATGACAGGGGTGTTGGAACTAGATGACCTTTAAGGTCCCTTAAACCCAAGCCATTCTGTGATTCTGTGACAAAATTTTCAACACAGAGTGTGGCTTGTTCACTCAGCCTACCTTTCTGTTAATTAGGGGTTTTGTTTCAAGAATTCAGAAAGAAAGTCTAATCGCTAAAAAGCATCTCTGATGAGACACAGAGATAGAAATGATCATTTGAAGATACTGCAGCCATGCTTCAGAGTCTCCAGAGTGGTCTATCTTAGTGAAATAAATTGCCTCGCTCACTATAAAAATTGACAATGTGTCAGCTGTTTGCTTGTGTACCAAGTGCATAGCAGGAAAAACATGAACTCAGAATGTTCCAACAGTACTTCGTTCATCCAAGTGAGTCAATGTTGGAGTAAGAGTAGATATATATATCCATATATATTTTATGGATTTGCCTAGTATTAGACCATTTTTAACATCTAAGATGATGCAGCTGAGTCTGAGGAGGAAGGAAGAATGATGTTGTTGCCTACCTTGACTTCACCAAACCTTATGACACAGTCACGGCATCCTTCTTTTCAAGCTGGCTTCTTAAGGTCTGACTCGGTGGATTACGGTGTGAGGCTGAATAACCAGCTGGGCTGTCAAGTTCAAAGAGTCTCAGGGAAGGGTTTGTTTGTACTGTTCCTGGAAGCTGGTTAAAACTGGACACAGCCAGATCTTTACCTTGAGATGTGTCCTTTTAAAAATCTCTATCAGTGAGCTGCAAGAGAAGACAGAATGTACCTTATCAACTTTTCAGGTACAATGAACCACGGGAGGATCAGGGGAAGAGCAGACCAGTTGGCATGCTTGGGAACAGAGCTGTCAGTCAGGAAGTCCTGTACAGGTTGGAAGAACAGGACAGCAGGAACCCTATGAAATTGAACAAAGACAGCTGCAAAGTCCTGTCCCATGGAAGGAAGAATTCATTGCAGTGGTGCAGGCTGGACATGACTGACTGGGGAACAGCTCTGCTGAAAAGGTCCTTAGAGGCCTCAGTAGACAACAACCCTGATGTAAGCGGGTGGTGTGCCCTAGCAGTGATGGAAACCAGCAAGATATTGCACTGTACTAACAGGAGTGTAGCTGGATACTGGAGAGAAATGACTATTATTCCTTCTACCCATCATTTGTTAGACCACACACAGAACATTGGGATGTGACCAGTTTTGGGGCCCCCAGTAAAAGAAAAAGAGTGATGAACTTGGGCAAGTCAGCTGGAAGGCCACCAAAATTTTAAGGGTCATGGAGCACATGTTGTGTGAGGGGAGGCAGATGAAAACAGGCTTGATCAGCCCAGAGAAGAGTAGTTTTTGGGGGTGCCTAACAGCAGCCTTCCTATATCCATGAGGAAGTCATCAGGAGGACAGAGCCAGATGATTCACAGTGATTCTTGATGGGAGGGCAAGAGATCCTGGGTGTCAGATGAAAAAAGAGAGGGATGGTCTGGTCAAACATTACTCACATAACATAAATTTTTGGGTTAGGGTATCCTGAGGTTTGGCACTTTCTTTTATTTGCATATGGCATTCTCTTAGTATTGTAAATCAATATTTCAGTCCAAACAAAGTGTTGCTTTTAATATCCAAGGGGCAGCACTGGAAAATGCAACTTGAATAGGATGCCTTTTTTCTTTCTTTTTTTCAAAAATAACAAGCAAGAGGAAAAGCAGTGACTTTAAGAAAAATGTTTTTATAAGAGTTTTGACAATTTGGGCAATCAAGTGTCAAATTGTTTTTGTTTCTGGAATAGGATAATTAAAAAAATTCTACTTACAGGCTGGATATTCTGTGCAAAATTGACAATATGCTCACAGCATTAACTTCACCAAAGAGTCTGCCACGTGCATTTGATTTCAACCTATTGATTGGTTTCTGATCAGCACTTGAATTTATGTTCCAGGACTATAGAAATAAATTCTCAGAACACCGTTAGAACTTCTGGCGACCTCTTGATGTTATTTTTGTGCCAGAGATTTGGTTGTGCAAAGTACTCATCATTCTGGCCCTAGTTCAGCAAAGCATGTAAGTACCTGGTTAACTTTGGCCTCAGACCCCTGTGCTTTTCTGGATCAGGGCCAAAGGGGCAATGTGCTGAAAATCCATCCCAAAGGTATGCTTTATGCAGCCAAAAAGCGATGCAGCCTTTTTAGTGGCCCTCCTCACTTCCATTTTTGAAGTAATTTTTAAATAAATAAGCAAACAAATAAAATGAGCCATCCTTCTCCAGCTATATGGCAAAGGCATCATGTGAAGCTTTCTCTGTAAGGACTTGGAGTAAGGTTGTACTCCCATATGGAGAGGTAATAAAGGGGTACACAGGCAAGTGATTGTGATGTTGCTGGGAGTGTGCTGTGAATTCTTGCAGCAGTGTCTCCTCCCAAGGGGTAACATAATTTTATGTGTTGTTAGCAGCTATTTTGTTTTAGTTCACGTTTTTATCATACACCTCAGCATTGCAATTTTGTAAGACAAAACTACAAGTGGTCTTTTTGATCAGCTTAGTTCACAGCTTCATTAAAAGACAAGTTTGTTGTAGATTTTTATCCTCCACACATACCAAAGTATACAAATTATTACTGTCACCTCTAGCCCGTGCACATAGATACCTCACTTCTGTGCAATGCAGATATACGCTGTGGAGCTGCAAAGAGCAGGAGTACAAATGCTTCCTGAAAACACAGCTGCTCCTGAAGCACTTGAACAAGGCAGCCTTACTCTGGAGCCAGGAGAGTGATGCACAGGCTGATGTTTATTCTTATATTTACAGCTGAACACCACTAGATGTCTCCTGCTGCCAGCCCTGCAGCGACAGCCACGGCTGGGGTGCTGCTACAGAGCCTCTCCGTGCAGTTACACCCCTTGCACTGGAAAACACAACATAGTGCCTGGAGAAGGTTCCAGGGAGACTTTATTATGGCCTTGCAGTACTTCCAGAGAGTGTATAGGAAAGATGGGGACAGATGTTTTAGCAGACCCTGATGCAAGAGGACAAGGAGTAAGTTTTAAGCTAAAAGAGAGGGGGTTGAGTCTAGATATACAGAAGAAAATTTTCAAATAGAGAGTGGTGCCTAGATTGGTGGTGGATGCTCCATCCCTGGAAACATTCAAGTTCAGGTTGGACAAGGCTCTGAATAACCTGATCTAGTTGAAGATATCCCTGCCCATGGCGAGGGGATTGGACTAGATAGCCTTACAGGCTCCAGCCAACCCAAAGTATTCTATGATTCTATGATTATTTCTGCTTTGTTAAAAAGTGCTATATAACAAATTTTAGAAAAGATATGATTGTGTTATGTCCTGAACACCTGGGCAGAGCTATTGGAGGTTTTCAACTTTTCTTCCATTCTTTGGCTTTGTCTTCCTACTCACCATTATCTCTCTGAGGACAAGAGAAATTAGTGGATGAAAGTTCTGATATTTGGCTCTATGCTAGCAAAAGATTGGTCAAGCTCAGATCCTTGAAGAGTTCTTTTTCCCTGAAGGTCATAGAAGCATAGAATCGCCTGGGATAGAAGGGACCTTAAAGATCATCTAGTACAAACTCTCCTGCCAGGGGAAGGGACACCTTCCACTAGACCAGGTTGCTCAGAGCCCCATCCAACCTGGACTTGAACACTGCCAGGGATGGGGCATCCACAGCTTCTCTGGGCAACCTGTGCCAGTGCCAGACCACCTTCACAGTAAAGAATTTTTTCTTAATATTTACATTGATCTTTCCATGCTGACTGTTGTGTCTTGTCTTTATACCTCCAAAACTCTTTGGTGTCTTTTGCAAGCTGGACCTTAGATCAGAGCTAGACCAAGCCTGCTAAGGGATTTAAATGGCCTTGTCATTCAGTGAGTTCACAGTCTGTACAGTAATGAAATTCATCCATGTGAATTTATGAAAGCAACTTGCTCTATGGTGAATGGGACGGGACAGACACATGGTCTGATCAGCTCCTAAGTACCTCATGAGAGACGACAAGAGAGTTGTGTGTGCAGTCAGTGTTTGTGTTTATAGAGAATAATACTGTTTTCTCTTATTTACCACTACAAGACTTTATCTGGTCAAGTACATCGGAGATGCAAATATTGCCAAGTACAGATGAAATCTTAGCTAATAACTGCTCTGAGGATGCTAGCCTGAGCGATACACAAATTGCAATTAGATTCTTTCCTATAGAAAAAATCCTTTTAGAAGAATCCCATAGTTTAGACAAGCTATAAGGAAGGAAACTTCTTTCCTAGCTCACTAAAAAAGTAAGTTAGGAAAGAAGTTTCCTTGTAGTTTGTGTAAACTGCCACTGACATTCCCTTTTTCCCTAATCAGCGATTGCATATTAGATAAAGCTTGTCACTGTGCCAACCCACTTAGAAAGGTCTTGGACAGGAAACAGAGCCAGTGAGGGACAGAAGTTCATGAGAAAGAGTTTCCAACATTTTTCCATCTGACAGGAAACTACGGTTACCGCAAAGGATTTCTTGACGTATTCACTCCAAAACGTGGGTCAATAGTCAGACATTCAGCTCGTGACTCAGGCATGAAAAATGTAAAACATCTGGCTCAAATCTATGCTATGAACAGAGAGATTCATGACTTTAAGCTAAAGGCTCATTGGATCCATTTTTAAAGACAATTAATTTCATTTGAAAAACAACTGTGTAGAAGCATTCTGCAATATTCCAGTTGTTAGGACTGAACCAGTGAAATGCCTTCCTTTCATCAAGTGTAAATGGAGGAGTTGTAGAATATAGCACAATTATGAATTATCCAAAAATGAAAAGAGGTCTTTATTTTTGCATTTTTAAAGTGAGTCTGAAGCACTGATCATGCAGACAAATTGGTGGTAATATCCAAACTAGACCTCAGAAGATAATCATAGAGATGGATACAGATCTGGCACAATAAAGTCACATCCATCTTACTGATACTTGGCTACTTCAGAGCATACCAAGGCATGCTCACATCTGTCTGTGTGAGTCTGAGCAGACATGTCCACAAATTCCAGCTTTGTGCCTAATTCTCTTAGTTGCCATCAAGGGTGATGCAGGAACATGTTGCTGCTACCATTCCTCACCATCACTCAGACACCAACAAAGGAATGCAATGGAGCAACTTTATCAGCTCCTCGTGTTCAAGGCTGATTCACAGCCACAGAATTGTGATTCTGAGGCATCTGGAGGAACAGCTTGAAAAAGTGCCTATAAAAGCTGCCTGCTTATGGCCAATCCTTACCTCCATTTCTTTTTGTGGCCTTGTAGCACAGGAAGAGATATCTGTAGCGGAAACTGGGATGCAGTAGTGATGTGATTTTTAATTACTGATGTATTCTTTTCATAATCAACTAGCTTTTTAATAATCAATTCTCAATTACTGGAAGAAACATTCATGAAGTATCTCTAGCTAGTGAATTTTAGACCAATACTGTAGACATCTTGTGAGCCTTCCTTTACATGGCATGGTTTTGTTTGGAATTCCAAGGTCTTTACCATAGCTCTTCAAGCCAATCCATTTCCCATTGTTCCTACTTCTCACAAAACCCCTTTTCACAGGGGACCTTTTCAATGGCTTTCCCAGTCCTGGAGAAAGTAATGCTTTTCTTATATTAGTTACCTTTGATTTCCTTAAAAACTGGGGGCAGTGGGGACTGAAGTCTGGGGGTACAGAAGGGCTCTGTGCTGGTTAGAGGGCAGCACACAATGTGAACAATAAATAGGACAAACTCAGGAAGTGCCCTTAAACATGTATTTTGTTCAGGATGAAAATACTCCCATGGGAACCAGTGTATCAGCTGCTTCCAGCCTGACAGGGAAACATAATTTGGATGAGAACAGGTGGAAATCTTCCCAGTGTGTGAGTCATTTTTTCTCTGGCTTCCCTTACGGACTTTGGTAGAAATCCTAACGCAACTCACACTATTCTTTTTAGTTCTTTGTTTTGCTCAAAACCCAATCAAATGGACAACATGCAGGATGACTAAGCTGGTGAACAGAACTGTATTTTTCAAGGTTGTTTATTTTGGCAGGAAATCTTGGTTTTGTCTCTTTGCTCTAATAAAATACAGATGGGTAACTTGGGCTGCAGATAACCTTTTCTCTTCCAGAAAAAAAAAAAATACACCTCTATGGATCATGAGTGCTCTTCCTGCAGATGGGGAGAAGGACCAAGTGAAATCAGTATTATTCAGTCACTCTTGAGTAGTCAAAATTTGATAAAAAACTTGAAAATCAGATTGCAGTCTAAGTTCAAGAAACATCAGGAATGTCTGTTTTTTCATTTCAGGTGAATTACAGGCCCTGGGGAGGCAAAAAAATCCTGCTGGAGAAATACATTAAATAAAATTAAGTTTATCGTGCTTCTTTGATGTGCCCACCACTGTTCCCCTAATACTGTTTCTGCCAAGGTCCCATCATTTCTACGTAGAAACTGGGAATAGTATAGGTGCTACAGCACAGTACAGATGAAATTTAATCAGAAATATCCAACACACCAAGACAGCCTGACTGCTAGAGTCAGGAGTCTCTCTTCTGTTGACTAGCTTGGGGTTAGTCCTGCTAGAAGCCTTTTTCTTTATTGATTTTTCTTATGTGGATTTTTCTCTCAGGCAAGAGAAGCAAGCAACATCCTATACTCAAATATTTCTGAGATAAACAGAGGGGGAGACCTGCATCATGACGCTTCTTATGTTTGTGGTTTCTGCATGTCTCTCCTGCTGGCTACCCCTGTAATGCAATAGAGCAAAAGCCCTGATTCTTCCCATCAAATGCATTTTCTCCAAGGTTTGACGGGAAGTAGCATATGAATGGTGAATGCTCAGACTGCTACAGTGTGAGTTTTCTTTGTTAGGGGCAGGAGGAGGACCAGGAAACATTGGTAGCTAACACACACAGTAGCGAACTCTCCAAGAGCAGAAATCACCTTCCTATGAAGAATTTCTCACCTCAGGTTTTTGTCATTTGCTCTAACAATGTCTTTAGGTTGTTGTGCCAGTCAAAGTTTCCATCTGCTTCCAAAGGTGCTTGTTTTGCCTGAGTGAGAGTTTGGAAACATTTGTGAACCATGAGTATTTTCTCAGGGAGCAGGAAAAACATTTCCTGGCCAGCCTCAAATATATCCCACGGCTTGAGGTGAACTCTATCTCAAAAATCCTCTAGTCTGCAAACATCCAAATTGGAGAAAACAAGCTCTTCTGTCCCAGTTTAGTAGGTGACAGGTGCAGATTTTGAAAAACTTACCTGAGATGCTGCATCAGTGCAGCATTTCATAGGCTGCTGGGTGATTTTGAAGGCTATACCAGATTTACATGTAGAACAGCTCAGGAATGGTCCAGGCTGTCTGATGGGTGATGTACATGGCACATGGGCAGCAGATGGGGCAATTGCTGGGTGCGTCGTGCTTACAGCTGGCCCCATATCTGCCCACAGATCTGCCCTATATCTGCATGGATCCTCTGTGACAGTCAGAATTTGAATTTTCCCATATAAATTATATGGATCATGAGCCATATCTAAAATTCAGTAGAAGAAAGTTTTTTTCCAGCTTATAAAAATGTTCACAGTTTCACCAGCCTCAGGATGAAACCAACACCTTCGAAGGTATGACAGGGCTAAATAAAAGCAGCTGCTATTGAAAGCCTTGAATTCCCTGGGTCTTCTAGCATGCATGTGGGAAGCCTTTCTTCTTTATTTGAAAAACACATGGGTAAAATATGTATTTATGTGCAAACATTTGTATTTATAAACATAAGTCCTCTTAACACTGTTGAAATTGCAGGGATGTTGATACCTAACCCTAGGGCGATTGTGGCAAAGAATGTCATCTCTGGATACAAATGTTCTTGCTGAACATTTTTTTTTCTCCAGAATAAGTAAAACGGATAAATATAAAATTTAATAAATATAAAACAGATAAATCCCTAGTGAAATTCTCCTGAAATTACATCAGAGATTAAATTTTGTCCCATGTTCTTCTGTGTTAACAGCTTTCTTCTGACAGTGTTAGCTTCCTCTAAAGGTGGAAAGACAGAAAAACTGTTTACCACACCAAGTGCTTCTTGTGTTTCTCGAGCACAGGGATATTATAAAGGCTGGCATTAGAGAGGTTTGCTCTGAGGACAATGAATCTTGATCTGGGTTTGTTGGTCCTTGTCTCCATCGTTCAACCTTCCTCAGGGGCATTGTGTAAAATTCCACAGATAAGCAGGCAGTATGGCTAAATGAATAGAAACACAGTTAAAATGGAAGGAAGACACAAACCCTGCCCAAGGCTCCCATTTCACATTTCCATGACACCAGTTGTCTAGCACTGCAGCCTGAACTGCCAGGAAAGGAGGTTTTTCTCCAGTCTCCTCTATGATCATGGTTGCCACAGAGCAACTCAGTTCTTTTGGATTATCTTTATTAGATAATTATCCTTATTGAGTAATAAAAGGATTATCCGTAAGTGTTGTGGTATGATGCAAAACCTCTGCCATTGCCAGCCTTCCTTCTCACCTGACTCAATCTGCTCTGACCTCAGATATCTCATTAAACAGGTATTCTCACGTGAGAAGCTTGCAAGAAGGATATTCATCCAAATCCTTGAGGTCTTATTTCCTTGGCAAGGCTTGTCCCATCCCAGCAGTCCTAGCAATGCATCTTGAGCATGATCTGCCCAGATGCTTTTGTCTCACAAGCAATAAATGTTCAAATATTAATTCTAATTCTCTTTCTCACAGGGAATCAGGCCAATCCACATTATGCCAGCCTGTGAAGCAGACTCTCCAGAAGTTTACACCCTCATATCAAGAGGTTCTAGGCAAACATGACACAGTTTCAGCTTTGAAAGATGCTCTTAGGCTTCCTGTTGAAGGCAGGAGGAATTGTTTGCTTTTCATACATTGTGGGTGTTATTAATTCAGGTTGCGTTTTAATTTTTCTGCTTTTGAAATTTTGGGTGGATGTTGGTTGTGACAATTAGTGTCTGGTATCTTGGCATTCTGGTATGTTTGCTTTTATGGCTCATGGATGGGAGCTAGTTGCATTTTACAGAGCTGTCTGTTGCAAAGTTGGGGGGTATAAATAGGATTGAGGGAAATAGTATGCCAGTCTTTTCTGCTTGATTCACCATGTAGAGTAACAGTGCCATGAACTGGAAATGTATGCTTCAGGCCTTCTAGATGACTTTGGGGTTTAAAATCATCTATCTGGGATGGTTGGGCTGGTCCTTTAGAGCTATCTTTGAAGGTTTTCTTCTCAAAGTCAATAGTGCTACCTGTGTAATTCCAATGGTATGATTTTCCCACCTACAGAAACTGAAATCTCTTAGCTGATGAAATATTTTAAGGTTTGGCAGATCCTTGGGCATCCTCTGGGCATGAAACAGCATTCTGGTTGGCTTGCAGTGAGACTGAGAGCTATGGAGACATGGAAACTTGTATTTTGAGGGACTTATTTCCAGCAAATATATTTTGTAGCAAATGTTGCAACATTTGAACTTGTTTGTTAAAAATTTGAGAGTCAGCATCTCAACTATATTCCCATTTTATAAATTCTGAGGAAATAAAATGGGTTTTTGGTTAATAATCTCCCATCAGGGATAAAACTAACATTTGGAGTTTGCAATGAAAAATGAGAGTGAGGTCATCAGAATAATCAATAACTTTGGGACTGACACTTTCCTCAGACTGGATGGAATGGCCTAAATTTAAACTCTCCTAAAAAAAAAAAAAAGCTCCAAATAAAAGTCTGACTTTGTGAAGTTGAGGCTTACAAGATACTCTTCATGTCCCAGATACACGGTATGGTCAATCTGTTGTTCTGGGTCAAAAGTCAGTCAGTTTTGACCAGAAATCCCATGCTGAAGTTGAGAAGAAGTTTATCAAAAATTTTGAGAGGTTTTGGGATTTGATAGTGCACATGCAGCCCTCAGATCATTATCGTGATCATAACTGGGTAACTACTGACTTGTTTGAGTTCTGTCCCTGGGTGCTGCCAGAAAAAACAAACAAAAAAAAAAAAAAAAAAAAACAAAACCACAAATCTTTGTTTTACTCACGGATAGGATTTTGCAGACTGCAAATAGCACAGGGACTTGAGATAAGCAATGATAAAAACTCCTGAAGGGGTTGGCTGCCCACACTGGAGTCTCTGAGGAGAGCTTGAGCATTTGTATATTGCGTTTTTCATTGTTTTTGCCTAATGTGAGGACCAGCTGCCTTTAAAAGGCATAATTAATTTCTAAATATGTAAGGCTGTGCTGGTTAAGCTACATTGTCATAGAATTCATAAACTCAGTCCACATGTAAAATGCATTTCTTCCCAAATATTTTGTTGAGTTTTCTTGTAGACAGGTATGTTTAGCATCATCAGTGGCCACATTTCTGCTTTTTAAATCATTTCCTAAAGCTTTGTCTGACGTAAATAAGTGAAATGGATGGAATGACTCATAAGTGAGAAGAAACACATGAATATTTATGTAGCAAAGTTCAACAGACTTCAATTCTAACTGTCAAGTACTCCATATAGAAAGCAACCCTGCCCCAGAAGGCTTCCTGCTGCAACTTTAATTGCAGACTTCTGACCATTTGTTCCCTGAGTGGAGTACAGCGAGTTCTGCTCGTTTTTCCTATCCCTCTAACACTGCCTTCTGTGCATTTCCCGTGTGAAGTCATCCAAACAGATTTGCAAACTCTCTTGTTTTCACACAAAGATAGTGCCCTGGAATCCTGGCTCCTACATGAGACAAACACCCACCAGTGCTTCCAAACCAGAGGAGTTTGCTGTGCTTTCTATCAGATCGCTGACACACTTGGTGGCTCCAGCTGGGACTGCACCAGAAAAAGAAGAAAAAGCCTGACAGATAAAAAGGTGGTGGAAAGGAGGAGCAATGCTCAAAGGTACAGTAATATTAAATGACTGGCTGGTGTTCCCCCCTTACCAGGACTGTGAATAACACCCAATTTGGTGCACCATTCTGTGATCAAGGCAGCAAACCTCCTCTTGCAGTCCACCAAAGGTCTTGGCAAAATGCCATAAATGGCAAACACAAATTATTGAAGCTGAATGCATCCTGTGCTTGCATAGTGAAATGACAGCCTGCTCTCTTCTTTCGTTCCACAGCTCCTGTCCTTGTATGCCAATTCACAGTGAACCATAGCAGTGAGCTTATTTAGTG
Organism: Rhipidura dahli; assembly: GCA_013399225.1. Taxonomy (NCBI): domain Eukaryota; kingdom Metazoa; phylum Chordata; class Aves; order Passeriformes; family Rhipiduridae; genus Rhipidura; species Rhipidura dahli. Next base: position 21,207 of record VXAC01001104.1, on the reverse strand, counting down.
ACTCTTGAGTGAAAATTAAAACTATTTTTCATTTCATGAAGTTGTCATCAGAAATTATGTATGTAATTAAAAGACAGAAAATCTCCTAGGCTGGCTGAAGGCTTATGCCAGGATGCAGCCCACTGTGCGCTCCCTGTGCTGACTTCACTTTTCTGAACATGGTCTAGTAACTGAGTGGGCTCAGGAACTCCCTCTGAACTGACAGGAGGATGGGAACAAGTGATACTCAGGCATGTCAAGCTCATCTGCTATTGTCATCGTGATTCCTGTGGTGCCAAGTCTGTCTGATGTTGCACAATGGAGGCTAAATTCACCCATGATGTAACTCTGCCAAAGGCCAACAAAGCTCTGCCGCTGGAGGGATTAGTCCCTCCTAAATCTTTTTGAGAGTGTTGGATGTGGTGCAGCTGATGTGTTAATGACTCCTGACATGTGCTGCAGGACTGTTTTTGTAGAGCAGCTCACAGGGAATCTCTCATGCAGCTCAATTGCTATTAATTTACTTTACTGGAGGTGGTGTGCATTTCCCACATGTCATCTTGAAAACAGACTCCCAAAAAAAGCTTTACTAGTGAAGCAGATCACAATGGGAAGCAGCTGATCCACACAGCCTCCCACTGAGGGTAATCCCAGCTCCAGCCGTAGAAAAGTAAACAGAGGGGCTGGCTGAATGTGGGCATGTGGATGGTGCTAAAAGAGAGCAGGAGACCTGTGGGCTGCTTCATAGCAAGGAAGAGAAAGCTTCAGGAATGGAGTAAGTGGGCTGCCTCCTTTCTCAAGGACACAGCCTAGCTGTATGAAATCTCCAGCATAACCTGGCTGAATGCTTCATGATATAAACCTCATACAGCAATGCTTTTAGGGACCATTTCTCTGAAACACTGGTTTTGTGGTCTGGGTGGAAATTAAAGTATGTAAAGCATTTGTCACTTTACCTTTTGTGGAGAAGCAGAGTACTGTGGCTTAACTCCTGCCAGCAGCTCAGTCCTACACAGCTGCTTGCTCATCCTCCCCTGCTGCAATGGGGAAGAGAATTGGAAGAGTAAAAGCAAGAAAACTCATGAGTTGAGATAAAGACAGTTTAATAGGCAAAGAAAATGCAAAACAAGAATTCATTCACCACCTTCCATGGCCAGGCAGGTATTCAGCCATTCCCAGGACAGCAAGGCTCTGTCACACATGGCTTGGGAAGATAAGTATTGTAACTCTGAATGTCCCACACTCTCTTTTTCTCCCCCAGCTTTATCTGCCGAACATGACGTGGCATGGTCTGGGTTATCCCTTTGGTCAGTCAGGGTCAGCTGTCTTGGCTGTGCTCCCTCCCAGCTCCTTGTGCACCCCCAGTCCTCTTGCTGGTAGGGTGGGTGAGGAGTAGAAAAGGCCTTGACTCCTTTACATTCCTTACACTCCTTACACTCCGGTTTAAATCCTGCTGAGCAGTAGCTAAAACATCCCTGTGCCATCACCACTGTTTCCAGCACAAATCCAAACCATAGCCCCACACCAGCTACTACAGAATAAACTATCACAGCCCAAACCAGCACTCAGTGCTTAAACACGGGCTGTGGAAGCCCATCTTTGGGAATACACCACAGGAAGGGAAAGAGTTTAAGACTTAATGACACCATTGTGGGACACGTGTGAAACTTGACCAGAAGCACCTGCTGCAACACCCATTAGTCATGTGAAAGAAATACTCATTTTCCCGGAGCCTGTGCACAGACTGAGCACTGGGACATCTGGGGAATGTAGACCCTGTTTATGAGATGGTTTGCCTTGTGAATACACTTTTTCAAGTCAATCTGAAAAGTCAGTCCTTTACCTCCAATTCCCACCCCTTAGTGTGCTGTGCTGAGCCAGCCCATGGCTCTGGTGACACACTAAATTCTCCCACCTTTGGACTCCTCCGTGGAGGAAGGGTACAGCCAGGCTCGGGCTCAGGCTCCTCCCCAGGGTTTTTGTCAGTACTCTGCGGTTTCCCGCAGCTGCCAAGAGCGGAGGATCTTGGCTGCTTCCAGGGCAGCGGGACACGGTGGCTGCTGTGGGACAGCCGTGACACCTAGTGGTGACACACACGAGATTCTGGGCAGCCCGGAGCTGCTCCCACAGCCGGCCTTTGGAGACTATCTCACAGGTTTTTAGATGCCACGAAGTATAAAGAAAGGGCATCAGCTTTCTCTGAGAGCACCAGTGGGAGCACCAGAACACATTTTCAAAGGATCTCCACATATTTGCTCTGCTCAGACTCCCTGCCGACCTTTTGAGGAGTCCTGCTTCCCTGTGTCACCCTCCTGATCAACACTCCGGCCGTCTCTGTGAGCCAGCCCCCCTGCAGAGGGCGTGTGGCAACCACACAGAAACCCTTCTGCACACCTTGAAACCAGTTTACATGATGAACAGAAAAAACTAATGGACCTAGACGCAGCAGTGCTGGGAAGTGAAACATTAAACTTCCAGTTTGCAGGCATCCAGAGTGGGTTCTAAAGCCCTGTTTCAGGTCAAATGCTGTGGTCATCTCCAGTGATCACAGAAGCGTAGAATGTTTTAGGTTGAGAGGGATCTTACAGACCATCTAGTTCCACTCCCCCTTCCACAGGCAGGGACAGTTTCCACCAGACCATTTTGCTTTAAGCCCCATCAAACCTGGCCTTGAACACTTCCAAGGATGGGGCATCCACAGCTTCTCTGGGCAACCTGTGCCAGTGCATCACTACACTCTGAGTAAAGAACTTCTTCCTAATATCCAATCTAAATCGCTCCTCTTTAGCTGGACAGCTGGGTGAAGAGCTTCACATGAGCCATGGACAGAGACTGGACATTATCTCTAGGTCTGGTTGTGTTTCTTACCATAGATCTGTTTGGGTCACAACAACCCCAAGCAGCACTACCAGCTTGGGGAAGAATGGCTAGAAGGCTTACCACCAGAAAAGGACCTGGACTGTTTGTTGACAGCAGCTGAACATGACCCAGCTTGTGCCCAGGGGGCCAAGAAGGCCAATGGCATCCTGGCCTGGATCAGCAATGGTGTGGCCAGCAGGAGCAGGGCAATGATTGTCCCCCTGTACTCAGCACTGCTGAGGCCGCACCTCAAATCCTGTGCTCAGTTCTGGGCCTCTCACTGCAAGAAAGACATTGAGGGGCTGGAGCATGTCCAGAGAAGGGCAACGGAGCTGGAGAAGGGTCTGGAGCACAAGTGTGGTGAGGAGTGGCTGAGGGAGCTGGGGGTGTTTATCCAGGAGAAAAAAGTGTGAAGGCAGACCTTATCCCTCTCTACATCCACCTGAAAGGGGGTTGCAGCCAGGTGAGGGTAAGTCTTATTTCCCAGGTAACAAGTGATAGGACAAGAGAAAATGATCTCAGGTTGTTTTAGGAGAGTTTTAGCCTGGATATGAGGGAAAATATCTTCACTGCAAGAATTTCAAGCACAGGAACAGGCTGCCCAGGGAAGCGGTGGAGTCACCATTCCTGAAGTTATTTTAAAAGTGTAGATGTGGAGCTTAGAGACATGGTTTAATGACCTGGCAGTGCTGGTTTAATGGCTGGGCCCGATGATCTTAAAAGTCTTTTCTGGCTTGAATGATTCTAAGATTCTGTGATTCTAAATAGGGCACACACCCAAAGCCACATGCCAATGATCTGCACTGTTCCATCCACACAACCTACTGCCCACTTTGCACTTCCATGTAAAGTGTAAAATGTAAATTCAAAGTTTATGTCCAGAACCCTTCCAACACAGCCTGCTGTACTAAAAGTGAGACGTGAATGCTGATGCAACCAAGGGCAAGGACATCTGCATGAGATACCAGAAAATTTGGGATGCCTAAACCAGAGCAGAACTGCAAGTGAGCTGTGCATGCCTCAAGGGATATTCAGTGCTCTGCAAGTGCTGGTAAATCATTTACAGCCAATGGCAGTGTAATGAAGGTGCTGCAGGAGGAAAGAGACCAATTAGACCATGGGGAATGATTGACTACAGGTGAAGGTCACAAATCTTTGCAAATATACTGTAGAGTTAATGTTGTGAAAGATTTACAAGGCCCGAATAGGCATAGGAAGAGGGTTGGGCATGGCAAATTTTGAACCAGTACAAAAGTTGACAGCCAGTTGGCAGGAGATGAGCAAGCCTGTCAGATCCTCAGTAGCAAAGAATAGAAGGGAATGACACCTTTGGAAGCCCCAGCTGGGATGGTCTGTGGAAGTCTTCATGTCACAGATTGTCACAGACTTGAATAACTTTTAAAGCATCTCCTTTTGTGTCTCCGTGTAGGATGGCCCTGCTAAGGAGGTGCCTCAGAACCTTCTCCCCAGAGACCCAGAAACTGCATAAAGTAACGTAGTTTAAAAGTATGAGAGCAGAAGGGAGTAAGAGCATCTTGGGAACAAACTTGCATAGGGACATAGTGAAAAAGCCAGCAAATGGAAGAAGTGGCTGAGGCACAGTTCACACCAGAGAGAGCAAAATGCAGATAAAACGAGTTGGTTGTGAGCATGGCAGCTTGCCAAAGTGCACCATGTGCAACTGACATGCCAGACTGCTTATCAAAGGTCCCTTATCTGCCCAGAGCCAAGGCAGGGGGTGCATTTGTGCTGCTGGCACAGAACAGGTAGAGGGATACATGTCAACTCCCTCAACAGGGGGTCCCAGCTGTCAATGGAGTGGATGCAGGTTTTAGAGCCAAACACACTTTTGCCTCTGACTGACCAGTAGCCAAGTGAGCTCCTGTGTGCCCTGGGTGGGCAGTTAGCAGCACAAGTCTACAAAATGCTCAGCCCTTAGAGTTAAACCAGGAGAAAGTAGTCCTAAACCACCCTGAATCAAGAGATGTCAGAGATGCCTGTTCTTCAAATACTATTTTCTTTTAGCTGTCTTGGGAGGAATAAAAACTTCTCTTGATAAGTTTTGTGACAATTTTTAAGACTTAGAAATGTTCTTTCCATGTCAGAACTTACTCCAAAATAATTTTTACTTCTAAGCAAAGGGTGTCTGGAGCTGAATGCCAAGAACACAGAAAACAGAGAGGCAGAGGATGGCATCTCTGAGCAGTCCTTCCCTGCTTACAGACTCCACTTGCATACCCTGAAACCAGGTGAAATTCCAGGCATTCTTACTTTATTGGACAAATTCTTTCCTCCTTCCAAGTGTTCAGGCCTGTGCCTTGGGATAAGGCTGTCCTTTCACTCCTGAGGGGCAACCTCTTAATTTATTTCAACAGAAAAGCTTTCTACACAATCTATCAAACAGAACATTTACAGCATTTAATAAAAATTTGAACACCCTAGGACTTGGAGAAATGCCCCTCTTGGTTCCTTCTGTAGAGAGGACAGGATAGGATTGCTGTGTTCCTGCCTGTAGAACCACACTGCTTATGCACAGCTAAACTGACAGCAGAACAGGTTCATTATTCCTCATCCTTGGATTAATGTAAAGGCAAAAGGATCATGATGGATGCTAACTGGAACACAAGGTCTAATCCTATTTTCAGTTTTCAGATCCCCACAAATTTTTAACACATGATTCAGGCTGCTGCTGACAGCAGACTTGTTTTGCTATACTTGCCCTTGCAGGCATGGTGAAGGTTACACATGGGATTGAACTGCTCTGTGTCCACCAAAGGAAAGGGGCTGCTTTCAAGCTCCTCTTGAACTTGCAGCTCTTGCACTCTGATTTGGTGTCAGCAGGGTGAAAGGAAGATTGACCTGGGAATATGGAGAAAGTCCTGTGTTCATCATTGGGAAATTCAGTTTTCAGGGTGGAAATGGAAGATTTGTCCTATTGTCAGAGCTGCAGACTTGTCTTTGGCAGCTGTTTTAGACTCACAGAATGTTTGAGGCTGGAAGGGATCTCCAGATGTCGTCTCATCCAACTCCCCTGCCCCAGCAGGGCCATCTAGAACTGGTTACCCAGGAGCATGTCTCACTGGATTTTTACTATCCCCAAGTATGAAGAGTCCATAGCACCCATGAGCAACCTTTTCCAGTGTTTGGTCACTGGTTTTGTTTGGAGAAAAAAAAACAAACAAAAAAAGTTGTTTCCTGATATTCAAGGAACACTTCCGGTGTTTCAGTTTATGTCCGTGGCCTCTGGTCCTGGCACTGGAAAGAACATGGGTCCATCCATCCTCTTTGCACCTTTCCTTCAGGTATTCATCTACATTGATGAGATTCCCCCTGAGCCTTCTCATCTCCAGGCTGAACAGCCCCAGCCCACTCAGTCTTTCCTTACAGAAGAGCTGCTCCAGTTTCTTTATCATCTTTGTGGCCTTTTGCTGGACCCCTTCCCAATACAGGGACATACTGGAGAGAGTCCAGTGGTGGTTGATGGCATGGGGCTGCTCTGGCTCTGCTGCTGAATGGTGAGCACAGACTTACAGGGGTTGTTTTCTCCAGACTGGTGTTCCCAGAAGGGGAAAAACAATCACTCCCTTTCCCACTGCAACTGCCTTGATGAATGAGCAATGGCAGGTTAGTGAGCAGTGAGGTCTGTCGAGCCCACATGCTGGTTTCTCACGTTTCAGTCAGTTGTGTTCACCTTTCTGTCAAGTAAAAATAACATATTTCCAAGGGACTTTGAGTCTGGTGATGTGGGAAGAACCACCTGTTAAAAAAACACCAGGGAAGTTCTCCTGATAATTTGTCAAAGGCAGAATTTTAATCTATCTTTGTGGGAAAAGCACCCCTGAGAACCAAGTCCTTGCTGGGGGGCTTAACATGTGGCAGAAGTTACGGGAGCAGTCAGGAAAGTGTGGTGGTTTATTATTAATGAGAGCAGCAGTTCACTGAGGGCCCTGCTAAGGTCAGAGATGTTTTTTGCCTCTTACTCCAAGGGAGTGGTATCAGGGGTTACAGAGGAATAAAGCTTCCTGTGGCTCTGAGACATGTCTGGTGGAAAGATCCATCTCAGACTGGGCAGGCTGGTGTTATCAACTGTGTAGGGTAAAGCAGCTGGACAGCTCAGGCTGGAGGACTTTTGCTGCTTTGGGATACCCTTCTGCACCTGTGGGTAGGTGGCTCAGCAGGCAGAAAGCCTGGGTGATGGACCCGTGTGCGCTGTGCCTGGCAGGACCATGCAGGAGCGTGGGGAGAGAGCAGGGCTACGGCAGCAGGAATATCCCCAGTGCCCTGGACATCTCCCCAGCACCCTGTGGGCCTGAGCAGCCCACTGACAGCATTCTGGGAGACTCCAACCCACAGCCTTCCCTAACAGGGAACAGGGCAGAAGTCCTGCCCCGCAAAGGAGCTCAGAGCCTCCTACTTAATTTAGTGGGAGAAGTACAACCATCCTATTTTTTCTCAACAGGAGAAGCGGAGAATAGGAATGGCTGAACTCCATGGTGGATCTCTAAAACGTCCAAAGTCTGGGAAGCATTCTGCTGGTCTTCAGGATCTAAAAATGAGTTGGAAAAGACTTTCTGTTTAGAAACAGACAGCAGTAAAAAGTCCTGCTCTGGAGCTGATAGGACCTGATATCTGTGGGGTATCAGGTCTCAGCCAGTTGTTTGTGGTGGTGATGTGACATCCCTGTGTGCTGGCAGACCTCAGGCAGTGCTGCTCAGCCACAGTTCCCACTGGCATAAAAGCAAGCAGGTCCCTATCCCTGCAGAATGATGTTCCACTACAACTGTTGCAGTTGGAGGTTTGTTGTCTTTGAAGAGGTTATGGAAATCCTGCACAAGGTTTTCATTAGGAGAACTTCAAGTTAAAACCACAAATATTTATACATATATATATATATACACATATTTACATATACACCCTGGACTTGCTACTTACCAACTTACTGTGTCTGTCCTCAGAAACAGAGGCTACCATACTCAACTATTTCTCAGATAGACCAAGGAGGTCTGCCCTGTACCATCTTAACCTCATAATCACCATGCAAAATAAACCAAGCCAAAACAAATGCAGATACAATTTCATGGCATATATAAAGTTAACACTAAAAATAACACATAAAAAAGTGCAGATGCCAGATGCTGGCTATCTGGAATATTGTGCTTATTTACACAAATAAAAGTGAGGTTTCATTTCATAGTCCAGTGCATGCTTTCTTTTATTTTTTTATCTACTCCAAAATCTGTTATAAATGTTTCATGCATATTTCAAATGACACACTAACTGTTGTTTGAATAAACAAAGTGCGTTTTCCTTCATCCCTTTGTCTGAAATGCCAATGAGGAACTTTTGTTTGCAAAACTTGTCACAGAAAGATGATGGTGTGAATTCTGTCCAGCACTGTTTGCACAAGCACCGGCAGCAGAACTAACACGAATACTCTTGAGAATTTGTTTCTGCAAGGTTAATGTCAGAAATGATTTATTGAGGTCTTCCTCCTGCTTGCCAGTCTGGCATCCATCAAGTGAGTAAACAGCCCCCCCCCTCACCCAGCCCCCCTCCCCATGATTTCAGAGTGCTCTGAGACTGATCACTGAACAAACACTTCATTTCTGAGTCAATATTTTGGGAGAAATCAATCAAATTGTATTTATTGCGACAAAATTTAGTTTTAAATACTTTGAATCAAAGTCAAAATCAGACGATTTTGAAGAGAAATGGAAGGGAAATCCATTTTTTCCTGCTGACATGCTGAAGTTCTTCAGCAAAGTTGGTGAGATAGTTGATCCTGCTAAAGATATATACACATTATATAGAATAATTTAAAAAAAACCAAAACCAACCCAGTGGGGTTTTTTTGTGAAATGACAGAAATTAATATTTCTGTCCTCATGTGCTCCCATTTTGAGAAGAAATAGGATTTGCATGGAGTTGCCACATACTTGTGCTATGGAAATGCCCCTTCAAATATTTTCACCATTAATTGTTGTTCCTGAGATTTCTTTTCTCTTTTCTTTTCTTTTCTTTTCTTTTCTTTTCTTTTCTTTTCTTTTCTTTTCTTTTCTTTTCTTTTCTTTTCTTTTCTTTTCTTTTCTTTTTTCTTTTCTTTTCTTTTCTTTTCCTTTTCCTTTTCCTTTCTTTCCTTTTCCTTTTCCTTTTCCTTTTCCTTTTCCTTTTCCTTTTCCTTTTCCTTTTCCTTTTCCTTTTCCTTTTCCTTTTCCTTTTCTTTCATCTGTTTTCTTTACAAAGTGCACACTGAAATGGATTACTTCTTTTCCATCCTAAGCAGTAACTATAGAAATCTGGATTCACAGGGTCCTACTGAATTGCAGGTAGAGCTCCCAAAACCAAGGTATCTGTCAGAGAATTCAATTTATACATTCTAGTCACAGCCAAAACCACTTTCCCTCGCTCTCAACAGATTTTAGGTGGTTTAAAGTTACCAAAGAACCTGAGATAGAGGATTGAAACTGGCAATATCTCTACATCAGTACCAGATGCAAAGCTAATTTTGCTCTGTTCAAATGCCAGCTAAAAGTGTTCTTGTTAATGTGAGAACATATTAGAACCTTAAGCCATAAAAAATGGATAAAGGGTGTTAGACTTATGGTTAGACTTGATGATCTTAAGGGTTTCTTCCAACCCAAATGATTTCATGAGTCTCTGATCAGCTGTGAACAGACATGCACTTGGCAAATAGCTGCATTCACTGAAAGTCTTTTGCTCTGCAGGCAGCTGCTGACCCTTCAGCTCTGCCAGGACCTGGGCACTGCCCCATCTGCTTTGTGCAGTGGTTCCTAGGTCAGTTTAAACACCCTGCACCCCAGGGGTGTTGTGTGCTGTCCCTCTGCTGGCAGCCCTGTGGGAGTGCTGAGCAGCCACAGCTCGCCTGGGACAGACCTCTGCCCCCACTCTGGGGCACCCTGGGGCTCTCCTCCTGTGATGTTCTTCTTTCTTCTCGCTGGTGTCCTCCTCCTGCCTCTGCCCTGCAGTTTGCCTTCCAAACCCTGAGACAGGAGTTTCTGTGGGCTGTCTCTGTGCATGTCTGCTTCAGTTACAAAACACTCTTAGCCAAATTTGTGTGCAGATTCATAGAGGAACTAGAGAAGCTAGATGGAGAAAGCACTTTGCAGTACTTTTTAAAATAAGGCAAATTCTTCACCTCCTCTTGTGGAAGAACTCTAGTTCCTTCCTTAGGTGTGAGGTGATGAGCCAACAGGTGAAGTAGGGAATGGGATGCAAAGTGCCAGGCTGCTTTTTTGCTGTGAATCTCTTAATGAGGTGATTCTTCTCCTGCTTACCCTACTCTGTGTGCCTTTTTGGACCAACAGATTTTCAGACTTCTTAGTCTTTCTTCTGTCCCCTGGAGGTTAGTTAGGTTCTTCTACACATCATTTAAACACCTTCAGGGATTGGTAACTCCACTGAGAAGTTGTAGAGAAGCTTCTTCCTGGGAAGCTTCTACCAGGGCTTGGAAATGAAGAAATTTTTCCTAATATCCAATCTAAACCTCCACTGGTACAATTTAAGACCATTTCCTCGTCTTATCCCTCATGTCCCAGTAGCCATGGCCACTGCTGAATCCTACTCTCTCTCTTGAGCTGCCATGTCTGGGTCAGTCCCTCTGGGACACGAGACAGCAACTCAGTAGTGGATTTGGAAAGGGACTGCAAACTCCTGATGGGAGCCCAGGGTGCAGGAGGGAGTCATGGGGCTGCAGAGAGCAGCTACTGGAAAGGCCACCCAAAAGAGGAGGATTGGGCTGATGGCTGTGTCTCTCAGACTTGACTTTTCACAGCCAAAATAAGGAAAAGCCCCTGATATTCCGAAAAGAGGGAGAAGAAGGGATGAGGCCCTGTGCAGTGTCCCTGTGAGGCTCTGGTGCATCCCGAAGGTGGCAGGACTCCAGCAGAAGCTGACACTGCTCTCTAGAGGGAGGAACCTTGAGAGCTCGAAAAAGTGACACCCAGCTCATCCCACGACAAACTGAGGGCTGGCTTGGCTGACAGGGTGAATTACTGGTGTCTCAGAATAAGGGCTGCCCTTTCCCTGCTTTGGTTATAAAAGCATTCTCTGGGGAGGTATGGATGGCTCCTCATTTCTTTTGGCTCTGCTCAGGCCACAGCTGTAGCAACATGATTGTTTTGTGAGTGGAATGGTATTATTTTTTGTCATAACTTTCATGTGCTGGGGCCTCTTCAGCTGATTTTTTCATTGCTATATATATATATATATATGTATATATATTCCCTCCTGCTCTGAAAAGCCTCTTCCCAATCTCCAGGCCTCTCCTGCACCCCTCCTTTCAAGATGTACCGTTGTGTTGTGTGTCCCTTGCGCATGACTCTGCAAATGCTTTATGCTTTCTTCCTGGGGCTGACAGCCCTTCCCACACTGCCAAATGGCAGCAGAAAGGAGAAAGGCTGTCAGCCCAGGCTGGAGGATTTCTTTTCTGCTGTGGTCCCCCAGGTCTTTTTCTTATAAACATTACTAGTGTGAGGCCAAGGAAGAGATTGTGTTAAGTCTTTCAAATAAACTTTTTGGACTATATGTGCTGCTGGCTTCTGCCAAGAGCAGCTTTCCTCACTGCAGCAGGGGACAGATGTCCCACTGGCCCTCTAGCCATGCTACTTTACCAGATCTTTTTTCTCTATGAGCACTGTTATCAACCCTCCTGTAATCATGCCAGTCTTGAGCCCAGGGCCGAACAAGGAGAGATTAATAAAATCATAGAATCTTTGAATGGTTTGATTGGAAGTGACCTTACAGACCACCTAGTTCTACTCCCCCTGCCATGGGCAAAACACCTTCCACTAGAGCAGGTTGCTCCAAGACCTATCCAGCCTGGCCTTGAACACTTCCAGGGATGGGGCATCCACAGTTTCTCTGGGCAACCTGTGCCAGTGCCTCACCACCCTCACAGTAAAGAATTTCTTCCTAATATCTAATCTAACATCTTTCAATTTATTAAACAGTGGGTGAGCTTGTGACTTTCTTAGCTGATGCACTTGGTACAAACACTAATGTATAGCCCAGAGCTGGTAGAATGTGCTGCAGGACAAAGCCTTCACCATCAGTAGCTGAGGTACCTGCCCTGCTTTTTGGAATGAGTGGAGGGCAGGGCTGGGAGAGACTTCGAGCAGCTGGGGCCAGGGTGCAGCTGCCACTAGATGTCAGCCATTCCTTGCTGCAAGGCAGAAGACCTTCGAATGCAAGAAAAATCCTTGAAAAACCAAATTTCTGCTTTTCCATGGCACTCCACTTATCATTCCTTACCAAGTACTTGAGCAAGAGTGCCTCTGAGCTGCTTCAGGAGAAAACACTTCATCCATTAAAACATTTACTGTCGGGTTGTTTCTCGGCATAGTAATGTTTTAAAACTTAATATTGTAGAAGCAGAAGCAGTCTGCTGAATGATTTGCATCTATTTTGCAGGACGGATGTTTTCCCCTTCCTCAGAGTAAGCTCAGGAAATGAAAGAACCAGACAGGAAACTAGCTAAATGCTGATGGAAATATAAGATGAAGATATTTTTACTGCCTGAGTATTGACAAGCCATGGATAATTGTTTGGGGGTTTTGTTTTGTTGTGGTTATTTTTCAGGTTTTAAGCTATTGATTTAAAAATGGACACTATTTAAGTAAAGTATCCCTTTTCTGAGCCCTCCAAGTAGATCTAATTAATAAGCACTTTCCCCTTTGGAAGGAAACACAACAACAAAATCAAAGTTACAAATTACAGTAAACATTTTGGTGCAATAATATTTGTCTTTGGCATTTAACCTGTTTTCTCTGGTGTTGTACCTAACATGTGGCATACAGGAGGTCCCTGCTCCTCCAAAAAACTAGGAAGAGAAAATAACAGTTTCTCAGTGATACCTTAGTGTGTGAGTCCTCATTTGCTGCTGCTCCCCTCTAAGTCAGATTTGTGCTCTTCCAGCCCCATGGTGACTTTTGGTAGGCTGTTCCCAGAGCATAAAACAAAACATCTGGTTGCTAACAACACAAAGCTGTTACAACAGCTGGAGTCTGCCAGGACATGCAGGACCTCTGGTCAGAAATAATTTCCCAGCTGCAGGAAACAGTTAGTGATATGGGATCTATTGCACCAGCTCAGCATCAGCTGAGAGCTGCCTGACCTGCAGCCCTGCTCTCACCCATTCCTTTTGGAGAGATGCAGCAGCATGGCACAACCCTGCTCCAGGCAGGACCATGCTCTGCCTCACTTCTGTTGCAGGCAGTGTTGGCTCTGCAAGCACACAGAGATGCTTTGCTCTGTACACAAGCCACATCAGGATCTGGCAGTCTGGTCAAGCCATCCCAGCTTGAGAGAGAGGCTGCAAACTCCTGGCCTACATTATGAGCCAATTAATCCAAGCATGCTGGAAAGGGCACTATGGAGCATCGGCAACACAGCTGCTGTGGGGCGTTCACCCACAGGTGAGCAGTTCACATCTGGACTCAGCCATCCCAGATAAAGGATGAGGGACTTACCAATTGTCCTACTGTAGGCTTTGCTGTTGTAGTTGAGGCTGGGGAAGCTGGAAGCAGTCAGGCAGCTGTCACTTTGCTCTCACCCATTCCTACAACCTTGCAGGCAGACACAGCTCTGGCCTGATGGGGATGATGGTGCAAGAGGGCTTGGGAAGCAGCTCCACGGGATGATGCCTGCACCATACCACAAGTAGTTGTACTGGCAAGTGAAGGAGGAGCTGAAACATGGCACCATTATGGGAATGAGTGGCTGAGGAAACCACTACTGAAACCAGGGTCTTGGTGATACCATATTTTTTATATTACTGGAGCTTAGGCTGGTCCTGACTGATGACAGCAAAACTCTGGCTTCCTTCTCTACAAACTCCCTAACACTTGCTTTCTTTAAAGATACCTTAAAAAAAAAAAAAACAAACAAAAAAAAAACCAACCAAAGTGAAAAACCAACCAAGAAAAAAACCCCAAGCCTAAATATCAAAACAATCATAAAAATTCCTCATAAAGGCTAATTTTCTGTGAGCATTGTGTACAGCTACATACTTCCCTCAAAAGGCAAATCTGAGTTGATTTGTCATCCCCATGGCTTGGGGAGCTCACTCACCGTTCAGAGCCACTCCAGCAATCCACTGTCACTTCATAGGTGATGCCCTGAGACAACTGAAGTGAGAGAAGGCGAGCACCTGTAAGAAAGGCCTGGAGCAGCCAACACCATCTGGAATGCCACACCTGAGGTTTTCGGGTGGTGTGAACAAGAGGGAGATCCTGCTGCCTCTCCCAGCTCTTTTATGTTTGTTACAGTTAACAGCAGCTTTATTAAAGAGTCATTAGGAAAAGTTTGAGAGATCTCATTAATCACCAGCCTGAGAACATTACAATGATGAGCTGCCAAAGGCATGAGAAAATCACTCATAATTACCAGTTTTAGATGCTGCTCTTCAAAACTTGATTAGATACAGATACACAGGTGATAGTTGCTACTCTTCTTTACAGCACACCCTCACTATTATCCACTCTAGTCTGATTTAGGTTCTTATTAGAATAACATTCTGCTAATTAAGTAATCCCACACACAGAATGTTTCATGATGGCGACAATTAAATAGGTTTAGATGATTAATATTGCATACTGTTCTATCAGTGTCAAGAGAAACTGGTGAGGGATACACACAAAAAGCAACTCCTTGCTGTCCCCATACATCCCAACTGTGAACAGAAATGACAAACAGGAATGAAAAGTAGAGCATTAATAAGCTGAAGTTTTTAGAAAACCATTGCTAGAAAATGTAGACATTCAATTGAATCCCTCCTCTGAAGGGCTGAAATGACTGAAATCACCCATAGGAATGAATTCATTTCAAGCAGGTTATTAAGATTAGGATTTTCTCCTTCCAAAAGCCACTAATAGTTCCCACATACTGAACAGGCTGGTGGTGGCATTGCCCTTCTCCACCATACGCTCTGGACCTGAACGCTCATGCTTTGGATGTGTGTATTCCATAACACCTGAAATAAAAAGAACCTTCCTTACAGGAGGTGCTGATCTTCTCAGGAGCCACATCACAGCTAGGGCTAGAGGAGCAGTGGGCTGTGTTTCCATACTGCCTTCCCGTTGGGATTTGAGGACATGCTCCCACAACACCAAAGCTCCAGCTGCATCCCCAGCCACTCAGGACCTGTGTGCTGTCTTTGAAAGGGTTTCTGTACACCTCGTGGGCAGAAACACAAATATACTTTCCTTGTTGCCTGATGATGTCTTGTTCTCAGCTATTAGATCCAAACCATCCTGGATTAACCTGTTCAAAGCATCCTTTCACCAGAGCATGAACATTTCAGTCCATCCTTCAGGGGGGAAAAAAGCACTTCCAACAATGCTGAAGCCTATTTAAGAAACAAACTCACCAAAAATGTGAAGGCTGCCAGGAATTCTTTAGTTATCCACAGAGGTTAAATTTTTATTTTGATATAAAAATTAAATAGCAAAGTTGTTTTGTTTTTTTTTACAGTGATAAATTAGAAATTTACAGTACATACATTGAAGTAGATATATTTTCTGTACACCCCAAAATAATCAGTGTCTATTTCCTTAATATTCAGAAAAAGGAGCTAACTTGTCTGTTTCATATAAGAGCTGAACTTGTACCTCTCTTGGCAACCTGCAGTGCCAAGTGCCCAGGCTGAGGGGGGAGATGGGAGCAGAGACTGCGCAACTGAAGGAAACTCCTGTAAAGATTCTGGTTGTGTAAGCACAGCAACTGCACTTCTGAGACAGGGTCAGTCACACCGGTTTGGGCTTTAGGCTCGTAACGTTGAAACAAGGGAACATAAGGGTTGCTGGTACCTGCTCTTGGCAAGAGCCAGTTTTTAGGCTGTCTGCTGTGACCTCCCACCTGTACAGCCCCGAAGTGCAGCCAGGTAAATGCATGTGGGTGACTACATCGATGGAATGGTTTAATTAGTGCAACATCTGATTTCACTTTGGGTCAGTACAGTGTTCCCCCAACTGCTGGGAAAAGATGTTTCTTCAGAACAGCAGCTGGTGTCTCCCCCCAGCCCCTCTCTTTCCCACAGCATTTGAATCCCTCACTTGCTTTAATGGAATATCCCCCCACGTCCCTCCTAGGGCTACACAGTGCCATCCTCTTCCAGCCCACTGTGTCTCACATCACCAGGGGCATCCCTCTATCAACAGGTCACAGACAGAGATGCAAGGATTTGATAACAAGGCACTATTTAACATTCGCTTCTGTGTACGTAACAAGGTTAAAAATGCCATTTATTGAATCAGTCTGCTCAACATGGGTCTTATTGGCCAGGAGAGTATCCAAAGCATTTCAGAGTGAACGACACCTTGAGTGAATGTGACACCTTGGCACAGCCAAATAGTAGGTTACAAGAAAAGGGTCATACTGCACCCTCACTCCTGGAAAGCCAACATACAGCTGCTGACTTGACATTCCTCACTGCGGCAGCAGAAAGGCTGCACGATGGAGAAGCTCAGCCATCTGAAGATCTCACACTTGCAAAACTCCTTGTCCACAAAGGAATAACCAGATCCAAACACAACACTAAGAGCGAGAGACTTTATGGAGAGGGTGAAAAGGCCCAGCTGGAATGTGGTGTTGGCCAAGACAGTGCTTGTGTGTCTTGAGCAGAATGTGTCAAGTTGTCACTTGTTCTGCTGGAGAGGGAGCCCAACCGCAAAGACTGCCATTAGGGTTTGTTTGGGATCTGGTTTTTGTTTTTAAAAAGAAGAAAAAAAGTTCTTTAGCACATGTTTCAACACTGACATTGAGACAATACATGCTTCTGGGACAGATTAGTGCTCACTTCCAGAGCTGGAGTGAACTGTGGTTTGGGAAGCACATGGGCACCTGTGTGAAAAGCAAGTACTTTAATAAAACAGCATCTGTTCCCAGCTGCCCTGGAAGATCATGGGAGTTGGGGCACCAGGGGGATGCTCTGCAGCTGATCAGGTTCCACACAAACAAAGGATGCAAAAGCTTGGGGCACACAGATAAAACCAAAGGCCTTTAAAAGGGATAGAGCATCAGAACACTGTTCTCTTAAGTGCTTCTGGGATATTTGTATTTGCAACACCTTTCTTACTAGCCAAACAAGTTCCTGACACTATGTTCAGCTCCCCACAAGCACAAGCCAATGCCTCCTCAAATAAAAGGATAGGAAAACTCAACAGTTGCTTTGAAACAGCATTATTCCAAGAAGTTGGATCTCTTGGATCCCTTTACAAAAACTGGAAAGGTCTTTGTTGCTCCTGAGGACTGAATGCCTGCTCACATTCTGTCTGTAAATATACATTTTAAAAAGTCTCCATAGCTGTCAGTGAGCAATTGAAGCATCGTTGTGAGGCAGTCAGCTGTACTGCAATGTCATGGGCTGAGAATGCTCTTTTAATTGCAACTGATACACATAATTATACAACTGTTCTGTGCGAAGATGAGGTTGCCAAGGAACTTAACATGTTGCTTTTCCCCAGACTGGCGTCTACAGAGAAGATACCATCACACTGAATGAAATACATTAAGACTTAATTGCTTCATGCAATGAGTCTCCAGAGAGAGACAAGTAAGCTTGCTTGGAAAAATACGGCATTGTTTGAAGGTACCTTCAATTAATTTTTCTCTTTCCTGAAGGAAGGACCTATATGGTTAAGACTTTTTTTAAAGCTTATAAATGCAGCAGAATAAAGTGGTCTGCTAGAAATAGCAGGAGCACCTGAAGGCACAGGAATGGAGGCAGGTTGATAACGACAAGAGATGCAGAAGACCATACACAGCTTCCCACTTTGAGCTGATTCCTCTGCTTTTGAGGATGGCTTTGAGTAAAGTTTTTGAAACTTAGAAACATTGATAGAACCACAGAATAATTCAGGTGGGAAGAAATACAGGGAGGTTCAAATTCCCACAAGGCAGAATCAACTCTCCACTCACACCAGGTTACAAATGGTAAAAAGAATGAGTCAAAATTATTAATAAGCCATTAGATGACTTAAAAGTCATCCTCAGTAATACCTCACCAAATCCTACTGATCATGGGTAAGACCTGCAAAGTCCATTTGCTATTTGTTTCAGGATGTGATCCCTGACTGAACTGTATAGTGTATTGGAACACCAGAATTCACCAGGGCATAAAGACAGAACCCTCATCAAGCCCTTCCTTCTCAATGCTGAACTCAGAAAGAAGACACCTAACTGAGGTCCTGGGTGCTCCATCTTCTTGTAACTTGGTAACTGGACCCTAATTAAGCCCAGAATTTGGCCCCAGATTCCCTTTCCTCCATCAGCTATAAGATGATGAATGGAAAACATCATCTCACAGCTCTGGGCTACAGCACCTCAATTTCTAAAGACTTCAAGACTTCAGTAAATGCATCCTGCTTTAAAAAATTTTTTACAAAAAAAAGGAAGATAACGTTCGGGTATTTCACAGCTTTTAAAGCCTCCCTGGGCTCTCCTATTTTGGGCAGCATGGTTTATGGCTATTGTATCTGCAGCATGATCTTTTTGCTGTTTATTTTTTAAGGCTTCTTTTTTTCCCCCGTCCCCAGAGACAGGTTGTGTAACTGTCTCCCCACTCTACTCCCAACATTTACATAGCAATGCCTTCACATGATCAGTCCTTCAAAGGAGAGCAGTCAGACCACGGGGATGTTGTCCTTTTCTCATACCACAGTCTCGTTCCCTTTCCCGGGTTTCACCCAACCGTCTGCTCTCTTCTCCCGCTTCACTTTCCCTGAGTTCACCAGCCTGTTGGAGCACTTCTGCCACGTGTGCAGAGTTTTGGCTGACCAGATCCACATACCTGACGTAATACCCACCAGAAGGGACATGAAAATTTTGAGCATCTCCACTGCCATATTGGAATCATCTGCTGAGTAGCGGAAAATGGCCCAGTTGGAGATTTCATAGAAATAACAGGCGATGACACATGTTGCTGGGACAGTGTAAAGCACTGAGAAGACCCCGATTTTGACCATCAGTCTTTCCAGTTTGTCAGTTTTAGTTCCATCTTTCTGGAGATTAGACCTGATTTTAAATAAGGCCACGAGTCCTGCTGCAATGAATAAAGTCCCAATGACCAGGTAGGTAAAAAGTGGAGCCACAACAAAGCCTGTCAGCGCATCCAGGTTCTGGTTCCCAACATAGCAGAGGCCGGTGAGCTCGTCTGCATCTACGAGTCTCATAATCAAAATGACAATGGTCTTCACAGCCGGGATGGCCCAGGCTGCGATGTGGAAATAGGAGCTGTGCATTTCGATAGCTTCGTGGCCCCACTTGAGTCCCGCAGCCAGAAACCACGTCAGTGTCAGAATAACCCACCAGATGGAGCTAGCCATCCCGAAAAAGTACATCAGCAAGAAAATTATCGCACATCCTGTGTTCTTAAGACCTTCTTGGATAAGAACAGGTTCTGCTGCCTCTTCAAAATCACAGGATATCCTTTCCCGGCCCACAGTTAGCCTCACAATATAAGCAATGCTATAAATATTGTAGCACATGCTCAGAAATATGATTGGCCGCTCTGGGTAGGAAAATCTGGATGAATCAATCAGGAAGGTCAGGACTGTGAAGGCAGTCGAGATGAAGCAAAGACTGGCCCATATGGCCATCCAGATATCTGTGAATTCCTTAGCTGACCTGCTGTACAGACCAGCATCGTAGCCACACTTCAGGACACAGCTCAAGCTTCTCTTCACCCAAATGTACTGGTCCGAGTTAGATCCCATGCCGTGGCACTCTTCTCCAGGCTGCAAGGAGGTCTTGCTGTGAAGGGGAACCTCTTCGTCCCCTGGGCCCTCCATGCACATGTGGTTGTGATCATTCTGGGGTGGGAATTTGCTGCAGTTTAGGCTGTCTGGCCAGGCAAACCCAAATTCTTTTAAAACAGGTTCACATCTTCTTTTGACAGAGAGGCACATGCCTCCACAGGGACCTATGGGGATGTTAATCTTCTCTGTGCACATCGGGACATAAACCGAACACAGGAAGAACTGGAAGAGAGAAACAGAAATCACAAGTGTGTCAGGGGAAAATGAAACAGGTTGAAATACAACAAGTTTTCTTTTTTTGCCTTTTTATCAGTAATATTTGGTCCTTTGCCTTAAAAAACCAGGAAGCAGCATAAAACAAATAAACCAAGAATAATAAAAACAAAAGAGAAAAAAAAACCCAACCAACGTTGTCTTCTTTCAGTTCAAATGTGGTCTGAAGCCAAAGCCTGAACATTTTACTCCCTAGATTAGCTCCATGTAAATTTAGCCCATCAGTTCCAATGAAGCAAGTGGGATTTAGCCAGATTTAAACCTCAAGGGTACAATTTAAGAAAGCAGAAAACCAAATTAAAGTGGTTTAAACAAATACATATATCTGTTCTGAGCACTGCCTGGATATTCCAGCTAAGAATCAAATAGGAGGGAAAAAAGCATTTATTGAAATACTTTGGTTCACGATCCTCCTAGAAAAATGTATTTCTCTTACAATAGGTCACGTATGTATTTACAACGGTAATAAAATATTGTAGTTTTCTCGTCTTTTGAATAACCATAATTCGGCGACGCGACACCGTGAGAGGCATTGCGTGCTGACTCGGGAACTCTGCCCCGAGAAACAAGCTGGGTTTTGTTTGAGGAAATCCATGCCCGTGGGGAGGACAGGGATCCGGCCGTTCGCCTGGGAAAGAAACTTTGGCGGTGAAGCTCTCGGCAGGGTCCCGAGCTACCCCAGCTCCCCGCGGCCAGCTCCGCTCGTTCCGCACGGAATCGGGCGCGGCACCTGGGGCTCGCCCGGGACGGAGGGCAGCGGCCGGGACGGGAAGCTCGGGGAGTCGCCGCAGCCTCCGCGAGCGGGCTGGCGAGCGGGGGGTACCGCGCTGCGGCGGGTGCTCCTCGCCGCGGGCAGCCGGGACACCGCCGGGACACCGCCGGGACACCGCCGGGACACCGCCGGGACACCGCCGGGACACCGCCGGGACACCGCC
>VXAC01001103.1:171060-207345 GCA_013399225.1 Rhipidura dahli | reverse complement strand
TTTCTATGCATAGGCATTAAATAAGCAGGGAACGGGACCAAGGAAAAAAAAAATCTATAAAGAAAGTGATTTATCAGTTTTGAGAAGAGGTGCCCTTGAAAATACTACACTTGATACATTGCTTGGAGTCTGTTTGTCTTCTAACTGCCTGCTTCTCTTGACTTTTCCTTGAGTTAGGCCAGCTGTTTTTCTTTCTGGCACTAATTTTGGCTGGATGTTCAGATGCCTTAGTAACTTTGCCATTTCAAATACTTGTCCCTGTACCACTTGTGCTTCATCTCATGCTGTGTAAAAAGCTTTCAGGATGGCTTCCTACAGGTGTTGAATAATTTAGCTGAAAAATGAAACTTGCTGAATGCCACAATCAGTTTTAAGTATATAGAAGAGTTGCTGGTAAGAATGACCTTTTCAGAGAAGGACTTTTGAGGAAGGTTCTCTTCATCCCTACAGCTCATTAGAGATTTCATTGTCCCTTTAAAATTAATAATAAACATTAGGCTTATCTTATTGCTGCAGTAATAATAAGGCTTTAGAAAGATTGATAATGTTGTTAACAACAAGATTAATAAAAGAATGAACACTTGATCATCAAAGAAAGAAGTATTTAAAGATAATTTAGACACCAGCACAACTAAAGTTGTCCTGAATTCCATTTTCTCAGGATTTGGCAACTCAGGTTAATAAAACTGTAGTATATGCTGCAGGAAACTCAGCATTTCTCCTTAGGCTCTGTGTTTCAGGAGGTTTATGATACTCTATGGCAAAAATTCACTGTGAGTTAAAGACACAGTTTCTCTGTTCTAATTATCAGAATATTCATTTTAAGGAGGAGGGGGTAAATAGTCTCTTAAGTGTGACATAGAGATTTTATTATTATGTTTTGAAAGTTTTAGCCAAGTATGACTTGAAACCAACCTTCATTAAAAAAAAAAAAAAATTAAAATATGTGGTAGTACAAACGTAAGTCCACAACCTGACATAATTTCCTCTGTTATTTCAGTTTGGAAAGTAGGGGTGTCACTCACCTGTTTTTAATTACATATAGTATTTATTCTTCATAAATATTCCTGATACATTGCAGGTTTTGTTTTGGGGTTTTTTTTTTATATCTCACTTATCCATATTTGGAAAGCAGACTTACAGTTTCTTCAGAGCTCTGCATGACAACAATGCTCATTTTAAAAGCATGTACTTTTAACTCATTTTGGTATAAAGCATGCTGCTGTGTGCTTCACATAAAGGGAATAAAACAGAAATTAATCTGGAGGAGAAGCTGTTCATCGTGAACCTGTCATCTTCCAAAGTATCTTATGGATTTTAAAGAGGTATTTTGAGCTACATTATGAAACAAATAATATCCTTCTTCTGAAGGATAGCAGTGAAAAAAATGTTCTTTAAATAGTGCTGTGTTGTCATGAAATATGTGCTTAGTCTCAGACAAATCCACTTACTTTTAATAACACCCATGTTTTTATAATATGCTGCCTTCATGAATTCTCTGCAGTCGATGAAGCTCCACTGAGGCCTGTGCTGATGGATGGCATTGTGAGGCCAGAGCCAGTTTTACCTGGCTTTACCGAATTTATCTGCCAGATTCCCACAGCATCCATGCTGTGTGATGAAAGGGACACCTGGAAAATCCCCTGCTGCCTTGCTTTGTTGAAAGGTGGGTAGAGCATCATGCATCCCAACTCAGCCTTTAAACTGTTGAATGGGTCTTCTCCCTGTCTGGGCGACAGCTTTTCTGCCAATAGAACTGGGGGGAAAATGTCAGTGATGGTCTTCCCTGTGGGTGCTTTGGATCTAGGGATGAAAATCAGAACTGGAAGTGATGGGCACAGAAACATCCTTCTGTATGTCAGCCTCCCACAGGGGATATACAAATTCTGGCTTTTGCCAGCATCCATGGAAAGTGAATACCCTTAACTAGAAAGCTGAACATGCTCTCTTTAGTCTGGGGCAGGAGCTGGTGTGGAGACAGCTGGGACAGAGATATCTTACACTGCCACAGCCATATGGTGGCTTTGGGGAGCACACAGCTTTACCTCTCCCCAAGCTGAGACAGCCACATGGTGGTATTGTGAGGGCATGTAGTGCCAGTGGGGGCAGATCAGCTGGTGTTTGGATTAATGTTAAGTTGAAGGTGGTGTGAAATCAGTCAACTGACCCTTGAGTCAGGAAAGGGAAAAGGAGAGCAGATGAGTTTGTTGCCTTGCCGCAGGGAAGGAAGTTGCTGTAACTACAGATGTAATTCTTGGTGTTTAAAGTTTTCCTTTCTGCCTTACTTTTTTTTTCTTGAAGGTTTTGTTTTAGTACCTTTTGATTTAGGACTGAGTATGAGCAAATAGTAACGCCTGGAGACAAGTGCAGGTAGGAGCAGCCTTGGCTGAGGGTGCCATTCAAGCAGGTCAGTGTGGGTTAAATATTTGCCAGGCCATTTTTATGATGTCTTCTCTTCAGTATAAAGGATGGATAAATGCCCTTGCTGGCTTCATTCTCCTGGGCCACTTTATTTTATTTTACAGTGACTTGTGACAGACAGTTATGAGATGAAGAAAGGGAGATCCTGCTTGTAGCTGTGCTCTTGTCCTGGCAGATGCTCAGAGAGCTCAGGGACAGCAGTGCCAGCTGTGCTGGGAAGGGATCTTTGCTCATGCACCATAATGCATGGGAAGATCTCATTTGTCAAAGTCATTCTGGGTTATTATTGGGTAATTAATTAATTGGTATGTGTTTTCTCCTCTCATTTGCAACCAGAGCTCCTTTCCATGAAGAACTGTGGTGTTACCCCATGGCTCGAGCAGGCTGTTTGTAACCACTGAAGTAAACTATGTGCAGCCAAAACAAAGTCTAAATCTCTGCTGAAGCTACTCAAGGCAGTGATATTTCCATGTGCAGCACATGAGTTACACTGCATATCTCTGCAGGAAGATGTTGAGAAGCAAGAAGAATGTGGTATTCCTTACAACTTTTAAACACTTCAGTGCCTTTTGTATTGGCAGTTGTGTGATTAACATGAATACAGTCCTGCAATTCATTTGCAAACTCTAATGGTGTCCTGGGTTCAGCAGGGATAGAGTTAATTTTCTTCCTAGTAGCCAATACAGTTAGAGCTTTGGATTTAGGATGAGAACAGTTTTGATAACAAAGGGATGTTTTAGGTTTTACTGAGCAGTGCTTACACTAAGTCAAGGATTTTTCAGCTTTTCACCCCACCCCACCAGCATAGAGGCTGGGGGTGCAAGAAGCTGGGAGAGGACAGAGCTGAGAAAGCTGACCCCAACTGAACCAAGGGATATCCCAAACCATGCTGGGTCATGCTCAGCATATAAATTGGTGGGAAAGCTGTCCAGGGGTGGCTGCTCGGAGACTCAGCGTCAGTTAGCTCATGGTGAGTGATTGTTTTCATTTGCATCACTTTTCTTGGATTTTTAAAATATTTTTTGCTATTTTTCTTTTCATTGCAATTATTATTATTATTATTATTATTAATTTTAAATAAGTTATTAAGCTTAAGTTATTAATTCAACCCACAAGTTTTCTTTATTTTACCTTTTCAAGTCTTTTCCCAGCCCAATGGGGGAAGTGAGTGATTGGCTGTGTGGGGATTTTCTGTCTCGGGTTAAACCATGACAAGTGGGAGCATCGGCCAGTGATCAAGTGGAAAAGGATGGTTGGATCTGCACTGATATGGATGAGAACATCCATCTGTGGCTACCAGAGATACAGACACTGATCCTCTTGAATGTTTTCCTCTGAGCTTTGGGCAGCAAATCCTCTCATGCCAGGGACTGCTCTCACTCAGTCTGGAGCTCAGTGGAGCCCAGTGGAGCCATTAATGGGATGGTGCCCCTGGTGAGATGTAGCTGGCTCACGGGGGTGAGCTGCCAGCTGCCAGTATAGGTTTGGGGGGTAGGTGAAACAAAGCTGGACTGGGAAAAAGAGCTGGAAAACATGGAAAAAGTCCTTAGCACTTCCAGCTCCAGGAATACACCTGCTACCTTTGGCTGCAGTGTCACATGTGGATACCTGTGTATGCCTTGGGAATGCTCAGGTGTGGCACTGGCCAGCAGTGCTTGTCTCCATTTGAATCTGGCTGGAAGGACAAACAGTTTTCCTTCCAGTCTGGAGTCTGTTGTCACTACTGGGTGCTTGTGCTGGCTTTAAACCCTGCTGCTGTAACACACGGGATGTGGCTCAGAAGGTTTGCACAGAAGGCACGTGGCTTGGGAACTAATTCCAACACTGTTGCATCCGTTTCTTGAAATCAAGATTTATATTTCTTAAGAGAGCTCCAAAGCCTGGATGTGGCTGACCTTCCAGTGACAGCATCTGAGAAGTAAAAGGTTTCTTGGCGTTTCTTTTTGCAGAAACTCCCCCTCCAGCAGTTTCTCTCCTTTCAGCACTCACTGTGCTGAAGCCCAGTCCCTTTCCACCCTGACCTTCCTTGTGAGCCTGGAGCTACAGTTCTGGAGAGTCCCATGTGCCTGCATGATAGGAAGTTCTTTTCCTCTCTTATCTTAAATGGTCATAAGACCAAGCTCAATCCAGTATTAAAGAGGTGATGTCACATAAATTCAGACGAATATTGAGAGACAGTGGCTTTGTCCATGTGCCTGCTATTTTTATTGCTTCCTTTACTACAACAGATGAAGCTAGTAACGAAAGAATCTATTGCTTGTATTTTAGCTCTAAGACTTTGGCTGTAAAATGTCTGATAGAAATTTTACAACACAATTGAAAAAGAATACAGTTTTCTTAATAAGAATTTTAGAGACAGTTGCATCTCTAATGTGTGTCTTTCAACTTCTGCTTAATATCACATAAATCAAGTAGCATTATGAGAGTGACAGTAATATCATGGGAGGGACTATGTGCCCAAGTTGTTAGCATACAGTATTAGAAATAGATTAATCTGATTAAATTTTAATATAAAATAAATTGCATTTGCAATTTATTAAGATTCTCTTCCTGGGCTAATACTCTTCATCTGTAGCATCCTTCATAACTGATCTTTATTTAATCAACAACATGGCCAACTAAAAGAAAATAAATGGGAAAATATTCATGATTGTAACTGTGTATCTCTGAATATTATTTTCATAGATTTATTTGCTCTTTTTTTTCTGCTTCAAACGCCCTTGACCTCCTGAATTCACAGTTTTCACAATATGTGCGATCTTTGAATCATCAATGTGAGTAACAGAGCATCACCTTGAGCTAGGAAAATGCAAATCAAGTAAAAAGGCATCAGCTGGTCCCAATCTGGCCATCCTGCACTACACGTTGTCCCACACTTGGGACATGGGGGTTTGTTAAGATGATGCTTTTTAGAAGCAGCTTTTTGACCAAAACTCAAGTGTGACAACGACTGCCCCAGTAAAAAGGACTTCCCAAGTGGTTCTCGTGTGAAGACTTTTAACCTGGAAATGGCAGTCAGTAATTTCTAACCTGTGATCCTTTTAACTGAGGTTCCTGCCATCTCAACAGGAATTTGATGGAATGCAAGTTTTAAGGTAGGCAAAATCCAGGAACTGTCTACTGAGCGTGTGACTAAAGCTGAAACAGAGCTGATGCCCCATGTGGGTTTCTTGCTTTTTGCCTTGACAAATGCAGGTTCCTTCATAACTGGTAGGCTGTTTTCCTCTGGAAATCCCCCTGCCTACACTGATCAATAAAATGGAAAATTTTACCATCTCAGCAGCACTGGGGTAAGTGGCAAAAGGGAACCAGGCACCATTTCTTTTCCTAGTTGCAATTAGAAAGACTTGGCACTGTGAGGAAGCAGAGTTTATCTGTTACAGGAATTTCCAGGCAGTTGTGACTATTTAAAAAATATACTTTTGACTTTTAGTTATAGACTGTACAGAGGAAACATTGGTAGGGGTGGCTGGATTCAGAGAGTTCCAGTCAGAGCTGAATCTAATTATAAATACTGAAACTCTGTTTCAATACCAGTAAATTAGTTTAGCCAGTAAAGCTAAAATATATCAATACATGTTTCTTAAAAACCACAGTCTTTTGAAGGTTTGTATTGGATAATAGCCTCTTTTCATCATGATCATAGTGTTTTTTTCCAGATGCCCATTTTTTCAACTCCATCACACCCTTTTTATTTTAAGTTATCATATCTCAGGTTAAATCTACTACATCAGCTGCAGAGATCACAAACTGTAGTGCCTGAAGCCAGTTGTGAATGCCACTGTAGCAGAGCTGTCACCACTGTTTATTCAGGCTGGGAAGAGGGAAAGCTTGCTTGAGATATGCAGCTCAGACAGTCTAAGTTGTCTTATTGGCTTTAATCTATTTAATTTTTCACAGTAAAAATATACAGTACTCATGATCTCATATTTGAGTAGAAGAAACACGTGAGTGTGTTTTCACTCCATTAAAATAAAGGTACGCATGAAGTACAGCAGTTGAATATCAATGTGTAGATCAGTCATATTTTTTGTGAAATTTAGGTAGCAATTTATGTTCAAGACAAAAAAAGCCCATGGCTGCTTATGTCATCCATCTGCATTGAAATGTCATATCTTCAGGATTCTCTTGCAGAGCTTAAAAAAAAAAATACTTAATTGCAGAAGTGTAACAGCTACTAAAATTACCTTTTTGATGTGATTGTAAAAATCCCTGTTTATCTACTGCTGGAGCATCTATCCATCCAAAACCAGCTTATGCCAGTAAAATTTCATGTGAGTACACACTCCTCCTGTTGCTAAGTGCCTTTCAGTTGGGGTGGTGGAAGGCAGCAGCTCTGTGAGTTCCAGCAACCACATCTATTTTACTTTGCTTAAATTGGAAACAAGAAAAGAAAGATCTGAGTAACCAAGCAATTCAGAGAAAGCTTAATATTGTCTTCGAACACAGTATTGGTTGATAACATCATACTTTCCTGGTTTTCTTCAGTGTTTTGTTTTGATTTTTTTAATAGAAATGACCTCCTATAGTGAAAGTTGTCCAGCACAAAAATATGAGCCCTGCTTTTGCTAGAGAAACACTTGTTTTGGCCTGGTGCTTAACACCTTATTTTAAAAAAAGATAAAACCCTCAAAGAAAAAGAAGAAGAAGAAGAAAAATGATTCTCCAGGTTTACTTGCAGGAAACAGAACAGCCTGACTTGACAACATGATATCTGACTTTCTTCCTAAAACCAGTGATCAGTGTTTTCAGTACAGCTATAAATGTTTGCTAGTGCAGCCGCAACATCTACTTCTGGCAGTTTAATTTTTACTTTTCAGTTTCATTGACTTATGCAAGAAAAAAATATCAACTGACAATGTAAAATTATTTTCTGATATTAGCATCCAGTGACAGAATATAAATACAGAGTACTTAGTCCAGTGTTTATCAGAGTAAAGTTCTCAAAATCAAAACCTACAGCTTTTTCTCCGAGGGAAGAAAACTGTTCTGAAATACTGAAGGAATCAGTTGAACAGCCATATAGAAATTGTCCAGATCATTCTCCTCACCTTCTTCCCACCTAAATGGAAGTGCTTACATTGTAAGTCTCTACACATGAAACTATCCACGATTTTGATAATTTCAAAGTAAGAAAAGGCAGCGAAATCACTACTGGATCTGTAATTTTATGCCTAGATTCTTGGACTTAATGTGCTCTGCTTTTGTTTTTCATTCTTCAGTTGTAAAACTATCCTCTCCTGCTTTGTTCTCTATTTGCATTATTTCACCTGTTGGTTTTTTTTTTTTCCCCGAGGTCAACATTGTCTGCCTATTGATATTTGAAGCAAATTATTTGTCTTATTTTCACTATGTGATTTATCCTATGTCTAATAGGGAGAAAAAAAAAATTATTATTTCTTCAATGTCTGCCTTGAAAAGCTGAAGAACTTTCCTCCCGCTCTTTTTTTTATAAACCACCCATCTCAGTGTGACTCTGTGCCTTTGTTATCTCTGCAAGACATAACTTATGTGACTTCATTCCACTTCTGGTGACTAATGGTTTTTATTACTAGCTGTTCCTTATTGGTCCCTTATTTCTTTCCTGATGTAGTTACTCAGTTCTGTCTGAAACATCTTTCCCTACTACAAAAGAAGCTCTTTTGAGAAGGCGAGGGATGGGAACAGCAGATACCTCCTTCTCCTTTACCTCTTCCACAGTCTGAATTCCCAGGTCTGACTGCCTTTTGCTGACTAAGGTAACTAGCTAAAGACCTACTTTGCTTTCAGTGTAGCATCCCAAGCCTGAGTCGTCCTGGACAGAAGGTGTTGCTTCCTGCCCCAGTCCATGCTGCCTCTCCATCCCTCAGCAGCTCCAGTCTTGGAGCCTCATGTCTGGTTTCAGTTGCAGGGCACCAAATCCAATCAGTCACAGTAGATCTAATTAGTTTGCACAAGATGACTGCATGATGTGGTTATATTTTTTTCCTGGTCCCAGGCTGATTAGACCACATGTGGATTTTGTTGTCTTGGAGTTCAGGGCACTCTCTGCACCAGTTCTTAATAAACAGAAGTATTTAAGGATTAAGTGCTGCTGTTTAAATTCCTGCCAGTATTTCATTTTTATTGTAAGTCTGTGTAACAAAGACACGCATTACTTCTGCAAATGGAAGCAGCAGCCATGAATTTGTCTGAGGGATCTGTGCAGATCCATCCAGTGCAGCCTGTAACTGTAGCAGAAGCCCAGCCTTGACAGCGAGGCGTGAATGCTTGAATAAGAATTGGAAGTCTGTGGGGAAGGATCAGTAAAATATTGATTTAATTAGTACTGCTAATTTCTTAAACAAGCATGCAAACTTTTTAATGAAAAAATGTACAGCTTTTCAGACTGCTCTTGGTATAGTCTGAATAAGACCAAGCTACTGGCATTCCCAGCTTTATAATTTATCTGCAGAACACATGAACTAATGGTTTGAAACCAAACAAGGTGTTGGGTCCTACAAAAAAAGAGTAATCTGAAGATGAGCTTTGTAAAATCAAAAAATCTAAAGAATTTTCTCAAAGTCAATTTATTATAAGTTTTGAAGTGTGTTTTCAAGAAATGATTTACTGTATTTGGTGATGCTGTGGTTATTGACAGCCTTGGTAATGCAATTAGGCAGCCAGTGAAGCACTGAAACTGAACAATCAAGTGAAGTCACATTAAAAACCAGAATAAACAGCCCACATTGTTGACTGTGGTAATGCTAAGCAGATATGGGTCATTACTGGAGAGCTGAAGAGGCAATGGTCCAGCTTTGAATTTGCACTTCAGCTCAGTTATGACTGTGAAACCGACAGGAACTCTTAAGCCCTTCTCAAGCCAAAAGGGTAACATGAAATCCTAACAGGTACAAAAGTAGGACTGTATTGAAGTTGCTTGACAGGTGTAGCTTTGTCCTGCCCTAGTTTGGTAGTTTAGATTGTTCACATATTTTTGTTAAACTTAATATTTGACATTAATCAGGTTTCTTGCATTCAAAATTAATATATTATTTTTGAGGGTTGATTGTAATGTGACCCCAGAAAATTTATGTGGGAAGTTAACATAGCTCAGGATAAATTTTATTTTAAACTTGAATGAATACTCCCTTCCCTTTCCCTCTATTCCCTATTAAAATTATTTTTGTCAATTCTTCAGCTGTATTCATGCATTAATCAGACTATCAAAAAAATTTGTTATTATACAAGACCATGGAGACTGTGTGAAAAATATTCCATCAATTTCACTGTTACATTACACAGATGTACTCTAGCTACTCAGTATTTTTTTTTTTTTTGCTAGTGTTCTTGATTTGCCAATGTCTTTATTGGTTATTTTGTGAACAGGAAAAATTTCAAATTGTCATTTGAAAAATTCCACTCATTTTATTTCTTTACAGTCTACCACATTAGAAAAAATGCTCTTCATCTAAAAATGGCCCAACATAATTAGAAACTGAGGAACCTTTTTTTTTTTTTCCAGGAAATAAAAGCTTGGCATTTTTTAGTGTTATATCTTTAAAAACCATCTGCTCTATCTGCCTAGCTATGTTCTTCAGTTTAGGTACAGTCGATGTGTTGTCATTCATTTTTCAAAGTTTGCAAATATCAAGTGGTCTCCTTGAAGTATCTGGCTTAGTGGAGACAGGTATTTATCAACTGACATGACACATGAAAAACCCCATGGAAGTACATTGACTGAGGCTGCTTTGCAAAGTAGCTTGCTGGCTCTTCCATCCAAAGTGCAGGAAGGAGATATTACCAAGTTTTTCTGTGGAATAACTCATTAATAAAATACGTTTAAAATGAAACGAGCCCTTCAGTGTCTTTGTAAAAGAACAACTGTAACTATTTGGGAAAGGGGTGTGACAATACTATTGTTGCTTCTAAGGTATGTTGCTTGCTAAGGATGTTGACAATTCTAATTTATTTCTGTTCTCTGGAGCATATTCCTTGAGCCAGCAAGACAAGCAGGTGAAGCTCTGCTTTCCTGCAGGATGAACGATTACTTTAAAACATTTTGATTCTGTGTCACTTGTCACCGACATATCACATTCTGCAGATGTATGGGAACAAACTGAGGAAGAATTAGGCAATCTTTCATCATTTACAAGCAATGTGATGCTACTCTTTGCTGTAAGTGCTGACAGAGAACTGACAGCTTTGAATTGAAGCACTACCCAGGGAGACCTTAGTGCTCTCTTCACTGTTATTAAAACAGGAATATCAAATGCAGTCCTTGATTTCCTGACCTTGAGGGGCTTGGGGATGCTGGGCTTAGCCCAGCAGTGATGGGACATCAGCTGGTGATCCCCTGGGCTGTTGCAGAAGTGATGTTGCAGAGGTACAGTGCTGAAGATGGTCCTAATGTACAGGCTGGAGCAGGCAGACACAGCCTGAAAGTTCAGTGCATTCGCCAGAGTTGTTGGGTATCGCTCATCTTGGAGTGCAAAATCAGCATTTTGATGTGAAAAATACGTAAGGAGGTCTTGTCCTTGAGTGAGATATTTAGAAGGGACTGTTGTCTCAGTGGGAGGGCTTTTTCCTTGTTTTCCTTTTTCCCGTTCTGTGACTATTTTTTTCTTAGTCTTAGCTCAAAGGGAAGTTGGGAGATAAAGGCAGCTCTTAAGTATTGAAGAAGTGGGTTTTTTCCCTTCCATATTACTGTAATTTCCTTCTGCTGAAGCCAGTGGGGATTTCTTGGAGTCATTCCCATGCTGAGCACCTTTCCCATGTGTCCTATGCCATCCCTAGCTTCTAAGTAAGAAAAAAAGAAAACAATCTATGTTTCTCCTCAGAATGTTTTACTGCCCATTTTCTTTCTTTTAATGTTCCCACTTTAAACCTTTATTGGCTGAGCAGTATGACCTTAGTTTTTCAGTGAATTTAAACGATATGATCCCATTAGATTTTGTGATGGCAATTTGAATTTTTATTTTACAGTGTAGATAATCTAAATGTTAAAGGTGGTGTGGGTTTTTTTAAAAGTAGGAATGTAAAATGAGCCAAACTGAAGGGTTTTCCTTAAGGAGAAGGTCTGCCTAGGTGCAAACAGATAAATATGTAACTGCAAGAAGACTGAAATCTATTATAGAGGATGTCAGAGTGATTAAAGTAATCCTGGAAGTTATTAGCAAAATCATCATTACAAATACAATATTTTAATTTTAATTTGACCTATTTAAGTCTTGCATTAAAAAAGGTTACACAATGCAAAAATAGGCAAGATATGTCTGTTTGTATAGTGTGCTTACTGCCTTCGGTCTTTAAACTCTCCTTCTTCATCAAAGGTCTAAGATAAAGAAATAAGGCCATTCAGACAACCACTTGGTGTTTTGTTGATTTTTGCAAAGCACAGAGGATAGACACCCTCTTCTGTTGGTATCAGAAACTGTTGGGTGTTTCTGGTGCAGCAAAGCAAGCACTGAAATTAGTGTAGAATTCTGAAAAACATTGCAAGTTTTGTCCTTGTGGATAATGTGTAAACCGCTGTCACTGTTAGCATCAGCTAGTCTGTAACATTGGAGTTGTTGCCTCCAAGAGTGCTTTTCCCTGTTTCTGTTCACATTTTCCTCTTGAATTCCCGATCATGAAAGACTTTAGAGACATCCATGAAGTGTTCAATTTTGGATACACATCTCCTAGCTATAGGAAAAGAAATAAAAAGCAAAATATTGAATAAAAAAAAGCAGTAGATTTTTACATCAATGTTTAGGAAAAGGAACGTGGGCACGTGACAGGGAGAGGGGATTAATAATCTCTTGTTTCTGCTACCCTTGTGTGCTCTATTCTCCATTACATGTTAAACATTCCCCTTTTGTTAGCAGGGAAGTTCTGGAGAATACCCTTTCACAGACCCAGTGCCCAAAAATCTGTGCAAGTATCATACTAGGTCCTGCTCTACCAGCAACTTTGGGAGGAGTTGGATCATAAAGCATCCTATTTTAAAATATAAGGTACTTAGATTCTCAGTGGAGTGCAATATTATAGATAAATGTGAATTTTTCCCTGGCATAAATTTTCAGTTCTGATTGTGCTGGGATACTACAAAGGAGAACTTTCACATCTGGAAATGCAATGACATTTAACTCTGCAGGGGGTGGGGAAGGTGAACAAGTAAAGGGCATTTAATGTTCTGGGGAATGGGGAATAAATACTTTTGTAGATTTATAGTAACTTTTCTGGGTATTTTTAGTATATAAATTATTTGGCTGGGTTTTCATCTGGACTGTGAAATTTCATAAAGTTATTGAATAGAACATTTCACAATAAGGAATTACTCCCTTTGTTGACCAATGCATTAATATAAAACCGTCACAGGGAAGCTGCCCACTGCTGGAACTGCTCCCATTATCTCCGTAAAAATGGTGCATAATGTTATTCTCCCTTCCTATCAGGATTCAAAACACTGAATAAGCTATGAGAAAAGAATTCAAATATATATTTTTTGTCAGTATAGGAGAAAAGGAGGATACTCAGAAAACATTCTCAGGGAAAGTGATAAGGATGACAGCTATTATTACAAGAGCAATTGAATTTGCATCAGTATGGTTTGATTCTGCATTTTCCCCTCCCCTGACTTTGACAGAAGAAGAAGCTGGGATGTGCTCAGTACTGTACCAAAGATGCCTGGCAAAGCAACAACAGTCAGCACTGTTACTGCTTATAAAACTGCACCAGCCACAGTGCTTTTAACTCTTAGTGGTCTGTCCTGAGCATGGAACCCACTTTCTGAAGTGGAAGACATGGAAATGCTTCAGTAAAATTGTTATGTTTTCAGTACCAGCACTGCAGAGAGACTAAAGGCCTTTGGAAGAAAACCTTGGCTCCCTCAGAAGGGACAGGTGCTGCAAAAGGTGCTCTGGCCTCTGGGCTGCTGCTCTGGAGCAGCCGTGGGGCTCAGATTTAGTTACATTTTCAGAACTCTGCATGGGAGGTCGTGCCCTGCTGGGGCTCTGTTGTATCTGTGCTCTGTGTCCTTGGTTTATGATAAAAATGTTGACTAAATTTCAGTGCCTCTCCTCTGCTTCAGCTGCCACTTAGAGAACTCACTCCAAAATGCCCTGCAGATCTTGACTGGCATCCTCAAATTGGGGGACTGAGGCTGAGAATTTATACTTGGCTCTTCTTAATTGCTTTGTGACTGTAAGGATATTCTAAGCCAGACTGAATGTACCCTTATGAAGTGCTTCCTAAGATGTGGAAATCTCAGGTTCTTTGACCTTGTTTTTCCTTGTGTAAAATGATAGTGAAAGATGCCTGGTGATCCCAGATGTTGGCATAGCTCTGTTGATGGCAAATTTGCAGAGACCAGAAGAAGCCAAAATTTTCTTTTTCTGTGGTAATGGTGCAGGAACCTTGGGTGTCTGTGTTGGCTGGACCTCCTCAGCACAAGGAAACACATCAAACAGAAATTTTATGTCTCCAGTTTTACTGGTTTTGAAGAGGAAACAGTCATCTTTTGGTTACAGTTCATGCTGTATGGCTTCTACCACTTTTTTTCCTGTGCCACATATTTGTTTGTCTCTTAGTCAAAATTCATGAAAGATTGTCCTCATACAATATGTAAATCTTCCCAAAATTTCAGAGACAATTCTCATTTTCTGACAAAGTTCTTCAAGGACATAGCTGAACCTAATCTGCTGTTGGCTTGTCATTCTTTAATCATAAAAATAAAAAACTGCTTTCATTGCTGCAAAAATTACCTGTCGTATATAGAGACATAAGCAAATACCTCAAGACAGAATAAATGCTGCAATTTCGGTCATCTTTCCTACTTGCTAAAATACAAACATTTTTAAAGTAGGTATGTGCGTTTATCCCCAGACAATGAATTGACTTAACAAGTTTGTAGCTGAAGTATCTCGAGTTTACAGCATGACATAATTATGTTTGAGTTTCTAGGAAAATGGATTTATAGTAATATGGGAAAATTTGGTTATCAGGCAGAAGTTCAGAAGAAGAAAGTCAGTGACTGCTTGGCAATGTCTTGGAGTAGAAAACTGGGAGAAACATAAATACTAGACTAAAAGAAAAATTCTGAAAATGTTTATGAATAATACAGTTTCTGATATTTCTGGAAATGTTCTGGCAAGTGAAGGAGCAGGCTATGTAATGCATTGATTTACTCCTGGTTTTATTTTTCCATTTCTGAGTTTATAGGCACAGGCAGGACTCCGTCAGTGGGAATAACAAGAGGGCAAGAGGTGCAAGTAATTTCACATCCTAAGATTGAGAAGGTGCATTGTCTAGCCAGCATGCTGGTGTCAAGTGAGATTACCCTGCTCCTAGACCACTCCAGAGAGATGGCTGTCTTCTCCAATTTAGAAATCTAATAGAAGGGATTATCCCATAACCTCCGAGCAACCTTTTCCAGAGTATGTCAATGGATGCAAAGGGGTACACAGCATCACTGTAAGGGTCTATCTGTTGTTTTCTGGTGTTCTCTGAATTAAAAAGTTGCAGGCATTTAGATATTATTCCCTTTCTCCCTCTTATCTTACACACTTGATGTGTGTCATTGTCTCATATTGTTGGCAGTAACAAAGTTGCCATGGGAATATTGACTTGAAAAAATTAGCACTTGCCTTTGGTGATAGAAATATCTGGATGTTAACATTTCTGTGCTTATCTTATGCTATGAAATTTAAATGTCTACAGTAATTAATTCAATTATCAGTTTAAAAATGTGATCGCTGCTATTACAGCTCAGCACTGCATTTCTCTGGCTAGGAAATGCTTCAGAGAAGTTAATTGGCTGAATGTTTTACAGTCTGATCACTTAAACTGACATTGGTTAAGTATGGCATCAGTGGAGAAAATTTTGGTATATGCATGAAGTGTTAGGGTTTTTCTCTATATCACCTTAATCTGATTGTAGTCTTACCTTAGCTTGAGACTTCACACCTAAAGCAACTCCACTTTCATTATAAAATTGCTTTCCCTAAAATGCTCCACATCTTTTTATCTTTTACATTGTACCAGTCCTTGTTTTCTTCCTGGATTTAATGACAAGCCTCATTTATAGAAGACGGTAATAAAATGGCAGCATCTGTCTCATCCCAGGCTCGTGGAGCATTTGTGCTGGCAGCGCTCGAGTTGCCGCCGAGCAGTCGCTTGTTTGGGCTGCTGAAGGCTGCCCAGACCACCATGGCAATCTGCACTCTTCATTTTCTGTCTCAGACTCATTAATGGTCTAAGAGAAAAAGATTAAATTAATCACTTTGAGGATGAGAGGGCAAAAAAACCTTGGACCTTACAATGATAAACTGTGACACTGTTGTGTGGAAAACTGTTGAGAAGGAAATAGGAAAAAAGGGAAATACTTGATTCTTGAGTCTGACTGAAATCAGACCTCTTGGAAAACATCATCTCTTTTGAGGTATGGGTGAAATCTGGGGAATGTTTAGGGAACAGAGGCATTTTGTTCTGTTGAACTCTTTTGTAAATCTGGACTGGTGTCTGTGGTAGTTCTCTATTTTGTTTTCTGATCCCCAAACTTCACTTAAAAAAAAAAATTAACTATTTGTTTAAAACAAACTTTCTACATAAAAAAAACCCCCAACTATGGACCATATTTGCTGCTGAGGGCTAAAGAAATCTTTCAGACACCTTTGGGAGTAGTTTCCCA
Organism: Rhipidura dahli; assembly: GCA_013399225.1. Lineage (NCBI taxonomy): Eukaryota > Metazoa > Chordata > Aves > Passeriformes > Rhipiduridae > Rhipidura > Rhipidura dahli. The sequence continues at coordinate 191,294 of VXAC01001103.1, read as the reverse complement.
CTTAGTCCACAAATACAATTTCTTTCCGCTTGCATGGCTTGCTCCGAAAGCCTGGGCTGCAGGATCTCAAGCGGAAAACCTCGGTGGTGCAGACTAGTATTCGGCTGTGACCAGAACTGAGGCTAAATTGCTTTAATTAAAGGCTACTCCAGAGTAAGCTGCCATTAGTATCCATTACTGCAAGATTAAAGTCCGTTTATTAGGTTGTTATTGATGGAATTAAGCCGACTGATCGGGAGCAATTCAGAGCTGAAATAACTGTCATGCAAAGAATGAAACCATTTACTGGTAATATCAGAAAACCTATGGATTGGAATAGTAAAATAATTCGACTTTAACTAAAAGTGGTCAGGAAAGATCTATTGCAAAGCTTAAACTTTTAATCTGATGTAGTCTTGCAGCCCCTGGGGATGGACACCTCTTGTCACGTCAGCTGTGGCCATGGGGTGCTCCAGAATCTTACCAGCTCTGCTGGTGCATTGGGGTTCATTTCCGGATCAGCTGTGGCATGCACTTTTCAGGCCACTTCCTTTGCACCTAAATCATTTCCTTGGTCGTGGTGGAGGATGAGGTGGAGTCCAGCAAGTTGCTGAAGCAAATGCCAAAACTTTGGAACATAAGTGCCAGCTGGAGCCCCGAGCTGGCTCAGTGGGGGTGCGGGAGATGCTTTTCCTTGGATGGAAGATGCTATAGGACACAAAGGAGATGCCAGGAGAATGAGATCTGGGCTCAGTGCCAGCACCACCCAGGCCAGAAGAACAACTTTAATTGGCCTGTCATCTGGTCTGTTCCCTGCTCCTGTTTCCCTCCGTGCCATCTGAGGAGACAGAAAATTAGAAACCAGCCTATCCTTTTTTCTTTAATTGTTCTCCCTTATTCTTCAGAGAGGCCCCTCTTGGTCTAACTGCAGGTGATCTATAATTAAAATGTCATATTCCGCACATTTGTGAAGCCATCTGGCTATATCTCCAGGACAGAGAAAGGTGGGGCTGGGAGTGGGGAATGAGTGGATATGTTGCCTTGAAGGGCTGTTTTCTGCCTGAGCCTAAATCGGGCCTTTGTTACCTCTGGTGATGCAGGGATGCTGTGTGCTTACAAAGATTTCTGAAAAGCCTTTGCTGGGTCTGACTGCACTGTGCTGACTTTGGTTAGCAGGCCTTCTGGTATGCTTTAGAAAGATAAAATGGAAAAAAAAGCCCACCCCAAGTAGTATACTTCCTTTTTACTGTTCACGGTGATTAATGTGAGTGGCTTTTCACAATCCATTTCCAATTAATTTTAGTGAAGGGAGCTCTGCTGGCCTGTATATGAACTAAACTTCATATTAAAAGATTATTGAAGGGATTGCAAGCTAAGGATTGAACACAGGGCTTAAACTCCAAAGTAGCCATCATGTGAGTCACCAAAAACCACAGTTCTTCCTCAGTATGAGTCATCCTAATGACACACTTGGAGCCAATGGAGCTCACAGCCTAATCCCCTCTGCCACCAGCCTCAGCCGTGCCGAGAAGAAAACAAGGAGAGATCACAGCATGTAACGCGCTTCCAGCTCCCAGGTGATGTAGCAGGGGGGGTAATAAATGGGTATTTCAGTGCTTTCCATTTCAGAGTTGGGACTGGGTGAACAGCAGTCATGCTGCAACCCACCTCAATCCCCTAAAATCAGAGAGATTTTTTGAGAGAAAGAGAAGAAATATTTTGCTCCTCCTTTATTCAAGCTCCTTTGAATACCTATGGTACAACTATATCTCATCGTTAGTATGGCAAATAAAACTCTTACTGCTTATGACTATGCAGTTATTTGCTGTCCTTACTGTTACAGATTTATTATTATTTTCCCTCTTCCCTGAACTATAATGTCCTCTACAAATACAGGTGATGGTGAAGAGCAAGAAAACATTTTTTGAATTGCATTTTGATAATTATATCATAGGAAGCCCCATGGATGCTGGGAAGAACAGGAGTTGACAGACAAGCCTTTGCAAGATTAACTGAGAAGCAGAAAGAGGAGGAATGCATTAATCAGCACTGTCTCCTGTTTTTCTGCTAATGGCCAAGATATGCTATAACTCTAAAATAGCTGATTCATTCTTCCCCTTTTATTCTCTGGATGTGCTAAGAGCTGCAGGATGTGATGCCAAGTGCTGGCTGCTGCCCGTCCTGGAGCCGGAGTGGCTGTGGGGAGCTGTTGGGATGGTGCTGACTTTAATCCAGAAAGCAGTGACAGAAGGGGAAAAGCAGAAAACTTTGGCTTCTGAGGGTGTGTGTGGGCATATGCGGTAGACAAAACCCTTGGGATGGAAAGAATCTGATGTGAGAAAGATTTCTGTTGGTTGGTTGGGGATTTTTTCTTTAACCTAAGTGTAGCTTGATTTATGATGCTCTCAGGCCCTTAGTCTCTTCTCCTTGGTGCCTTATCCCTGGTAAGTGGTGATGGATACTTCTTCCCTCCTACGTTACCCATACCACTTGAGAGTCTTTTATGCAGAGAGATGACTATAGGGTAAAAAAGTGGGAAAACATTATAAGTGGTGTAAAAGTTGTATTTGTCTAAGGGAAAACAAATGCTGTTGTTATTTGTTCTGAAGCAGCTGGTACCACTTTTTTAGAAGATTTGTGAGAGACGGGGAGAACAGGTTGTACTTTCATGGCCTGAAACTGAACTGAAACATGGCCAGTACTTTTATCTGTACTTTCAGATACAGCTCAATGGGAGAGAAAGCACATTTGCATCTGCTGGCTGTAGAGGTTTACAGATAATTTGTTGTGATCCATTCACTGAATGGAAGGAAAAACCGCCCCTTGCAACACAAAATATGGTATATGTGCTTTTGATGCAAATAAAATGCAGAAGCTATTGGTCATCACTAAGACCCCCATCTGAGTTGAGTCTTTAGGTGCTCCGCAGTGGGGCAGAGCTTCCATGTGATACCAGCCCAGCATAAACATGGATTTAAGGTATTGGGTTACTGTGGGCATGTGCATTACTTGAAGTCTTCTTTGGGCAAACAAACAGTGAAAAGATAAAGGGATGCTTCTCATAAAACATAGGGCACTTGTGACAGCAGTAGAAATGAGATCTCACAGAGGCTGGGCAATAGTAAGCCTCAGATGCTGGAGAAAATTCTCTCCTAAGAATTTCTTCCCCAATAATTCTGCAGGTGAATCTCTCTTTGTAAAGCATGTAAATTTGGACTTCTATAGTGAGAAGAAAGGGAATAGGAAGATGAAATTGTTGTAACTTCTGATGTTAGAGATTGTATAGTCAAAGCGATCACTATGTAAGCCTTGCTTTGTAGGTTATTACTGAACATTATTCTATTGGAAGTCAAAGAGACGGTGCCTGTAGTAGCAAAGAGAGCCCTGATCAGATGGAGAAAATGAAGATAAAAAGACAGACAGTAACTATACTGAAATATATAATCCCCTAAGTAGAAAAGCGTGTTTCACTGAAATCTGCCTGCCTGTCTATCGTGTAGTAGCTTAGCTGCTCTGTGGGCCTGGGGCATCATGAGTTGAAGAGTTTAGGCTTAGCCTGCCAGTCTGGCCTCTGTCTTGTTAGGATAGACAAAAGCTGCATGTACTGATCCAATTCACAAGCTGATTCCAGAAATGCTATACAGGGATTCATATATACGGACTTTTTGGGGAGCTTTCTGTATTCCAAACCTCTTAAACCATGTTTTGGTCTCACTCAGATTCCCTGTTTGAGGAAAGGGCTGCAAATCTGTCAGTAAATGAGCTCTATGTTTCACTAGTTCCTTTTACATTGAAAGGAAGAAGAAGAAGATTTGAGTTGAAAGTTTACAAGTCAGAAACTGGGGCTTGGATTGTTTCTGCAGCTCCTTTATGTGGCATTAATTCTTGTAAAAAAGCGTGTCATCTGACTCATGCCCTGTTTGTAATTTTGGATTATTCATTCTGGATGCACATGAATTTTTCAGTGAAATTACTGGAAAAAAATGAAGGCAGATGCGAAAATTAATTGTCTGCAAAAATTGTATGTATGGCTTTGGCTTTTACAGCTGCCATTTTTAAAGTATTCACCTGGATCTGCAACAAAACCAAAAAAGCACTTAATACCTCCCCACATTTCTTGTTGCTCATCCGTTCCATTGGGTGGCATTTCTGCACTCTAGCAATAGATTGTATCTTCTCTCCTGTAGTAATTCCATCCAGAGTGTACGAAATTGGTGCAGAGACATTTGCCCCTCCAGCTACCTTTGTTCTCCCCCTAAACACCTCTTGCATGAAAGCATTGTGATGCAGACTTAGTGTGCACAAGTGCTAAACTCTTTGCAGTTTGTGGACCAGCAAGGGATGAAAACAGAGATGCTGTGAGATTGGTAAATAGGTTTGGTATGTCCAAAGGAAGAGAGAAGGGAATTACATTAATAGGACATAATGGCATTGTTTATTTCGGCATTAGTGCTGTACGACTTCTTAGGCACATGGCAAATTGGCTTTGATTTTTAGCTTTCTTTATATGTTGTGTTACTCCAACAGCAGCGAGTATTGCAAATGTTGAGAACATGTTTGCTTGTAAATACATTTATAAGTCTTATTGTAATGGCAATTATTGCAATAACACTGAGCTGAATGAAGTGTCGTGTTTAGATGCCCACTGGTATATTGTTCATCCATTCTCCTTTAAGTCTAACTGTTTACTATTAGCAAACTTTCTATGCTTGAATGTCAAGAGATGATCTTGGAGGGGTTGTCTTTGTTTCTAGATACTGTGAAGGAGAACAGTGGAAGTTATCACTGTTTAGTAAAAACTAAGAGTGGACCGCAGAATCAGAGCAGTACCTTCCTTTTTACTGTTGTTCTGCAATTCTAAGTATTGACTAGCCAGCCAGTTTAATTTTAAATGGAAAGTAACCTTGTGATAACTAAGAAGGCTCTTCATTAAAATAACAAAGTACGGGGAAGTGGTAGCTAGAAACAGCTTATTCAGAGGGACCAGGACCATTTAAGGATAGGCAAAAGGCAGCCCTGAGCAAGATGTGAGCAATAAACTCTCAGAAAGTGGTGAAAGGAAAAGGAGTGGTGAATGTCACCCATTAATTTTCCTTTCAGATTTGTTTGTAACCTATTTGCCTTTCCTCTTCCCTTTCATTTGATTTCAATAGTGCACAAAGAAGCACTTTTCTGTCACTCAGACCTATTGTTCCAGAGCCTTTCAGGGGTTTAAGTTGATACAGCATTAACTTATGTCATTAGGCTGTACCAGCACTCCCAGCCTGGCACTATTTGCCATTAAAACTACATTTTGTCAGCAGTAACTGCTTTTCTTTAAGAGTGAGGTTCCTGAGTAGATTCTCCTGCTCTTTGGCAAGGCGACCTAAGCTGTATCGTGGTCCTGATGAGATTGCTGTTTGACTCATTTTGTCAGCTGAATTCAAAGATTTATTTTCTAGGCAGTGTCCCAGCTTGCATGATTCTGTTTTACTCCTACTTGTGAAAATCAATCACAGGGAACATGGCAGAGGAACTTACCAGCATAAGCAGGGAGTTCCTTGAGCAGCAACTTATCCCTGTGCCAGGGATAATCAAAAGGGTTTTGCTCTTTTCCTGCCTGTGTTTGCAGGGGTCCATGTATTCTATGTGGTATAAAACAAGAGCTCACCCATAAGAGCTTGACTATGTTTTTTATATGCCTCAGATTCTCTTGTCTATAAATTATTAGTATGATAATCATAATAAGATCCTTTATAAGATTATACATTGCAATCCAGCAACACATTATAAAAGTATGAATATTTCATGCTTTCCCTGCAGGTGAAAGTGCTGGAATAGTTACAGATATCTATATATCTGTCCTATATGGATAAAATATATATGTGTGTCTGTGTTTCTCAGCTGAACAATGAAGGCTCCTCTCTTGTGGAAACATGCTGTAGCCCTGATCAACTTCAAGAGCAGGAGGCAACAAAAATGTGTTGCTGTGTGCTTGAGCAAGAGGCTTTTTGTGGGTTGTAGGATGCCAGCACAAACTGTAAGAAATTTTATGTCTTTGTGTGTGGCCTGCAGGAATATGTGAGCTGGAGGGAGATGGAGTAGTGGGGTGGTGCTTTCAAACATGTCAAGAGCTTGAATGGAGCTTATCTACATCTAAAGGCTCTGGTTAGAGAGAAGCAAGGATGCTGCACTCTCTGTTGCAGAGCCACAAGCCAGCCCTTGTAAGGTCAGTGCTTAGGAGGGCTTGGAGGAATCCTGTAGTAATTAAGCTGAAATCTTTAGTGGAGTTTGCAGCTGCTGCGTTACTGTTGGCAGAAAGCTCATTTCTGAAAATACAGCCGAGAGAGTTGTTATTGTTGTTGTGGGCAGCAGGCACGACTGAATCCCTAAATAACTGATGCCTGTGCTTAGCTGTCTTCCCACTGCAGTGTATTTCCTAATCTCTGCTGGTTCATTTTTCTTGCCCAACAGTGACACTGCTTGCTTGCTATTTAAATACTGTTATTGGTCAATGGCTGGTACTGACTACAATTCAAACAAAAACAAATGCTGAGGCCTCTGATTTAATTGCTTTCTGATGTACCACACTCTGTCTGTGAAGCAGGTAGCCTTGTCTGTAGACAACCTCTGGTTTAATCTTGTTTTTAAAGCAGTCAGCAAAGCCATCCAGCTCTCCGGCTTCTGATTCTATTTATTACAAACAGATTTGCATTTATATATCTTGGTTTCAGCAAACTCCTTTTTGAGGTTTTAAGGCTTACTCTCCTCAGTTGCTGTGGATCGGTGCTCACTGGCTTCACTAGGGCCCCCCAGTGGTGTGCATTTAAGGATGTGAGTGTCCTTTCCAGAAGTGTGGCCTTACCATTTTCATGGATCCCTAAATTGCAATGTTAATGTAGGCAAAACCAGCAACAGCAAAACTATCCCTAGTGTAATATTCAACATGCTGTGGAGCTTTAAAAGAAATGGGGGAAAATGTTGGTTTCTGTTAGACCTTACAGGATAAAATGATCCAAAAAAACAAAACCACTCATATCGGGAAACTTCATCAAAATTATGGTGAAATTAAATTGGCAGAGGGAAAGTAAAGGCTTTAGCCAAAGCATTGTAATTTTTCCAGTGGAAAGGTATCTTCTGTTGCTGAGTTGTATCTTCTGTTTTGGGTGGTTATACAGGATACTGATGGACATCAGTAAGTGCTGCATGTTGCTTACATAAGGTTTTAAATATAATTTAAAAAGCTTGAGAGAATACATGGCTACCAAATGGAAGAGGATTGTTCACTGATAGGATTTGAAAGTGGATTTAAAATCCGTAATAAAAATTAATGTATATGCTCTATATGCTTTGTTTTCTACACTGGTTGTGAATGCTCCTGCAAAGCTGGGCTAGGACCTCACTATATAAGTTAGGGGTTAAATAACTTTCTTATTATTGTTAATCTGATTTCCATTTGAACTTCTGCCCTTTCACCTGCCCATTCCTGGGGGAATGAAATTTATTTACCATAATTGAACTGTAGCTTCATTTCTTTAGGTACACAGTAAGCCAATGATCTCTGGAGAATGTGCTTCTATTCTAAGAGGCTTATGAACAGAAGAAAACATTAAATAATAACACAACTTCCAGGTATTTATGACTGCAGTGACATCACCTGACATTTCAGGCTTTATTTTTTTAATCTGAAATTTAATTAATTCAGGATCTTTGGTGGTTCTTAAAGTATTCCATGCTTTTAAAAATTATTTATTATCTTTTCTCTCCTTGTAATAAAGAGACTTCTATAGTGCTCAACCATATAAAACCTATTAGTAAAGTACCTAAAGTGTATGTGATTTTCTAGAGCTGATAAGATTTTGGATAGTAAAGCATTTTACATAACACACATTGGAATTCTTTTTCTTGTACCCACATCAGTATAAATCACCCTTCTTTACCGATAAATCTACACCTGCCCCTCCCTGATGTTGTCACTGGTGTTTCTGATGGTCACTGGTTTTCACAGGTTTATATGTCAGAAGGCAGCTGAGGAGCTTTTTTGAGATGTTGTGTGCTCATTGTCAGGTTGTGGCAGCCATGGAAGAGCCAGCTGGGACCCAAGGGCAGGCCAGACATCTGAGGAGCTGTTTTTCAGGTGGGCCTTGAGGAGCAGGACACACCACCTTGACTGTGTGATGGAAATGTTTGTGCTGTTCACTGGCACTGTCCCAGCACGACTCCTCCCATGGATGCTGCTTCTCCCACCACCCAGCAAGGGCTGGGAACACAAGCACCTCCTGCAGCCTTCCCAGTCGTTTTGTGCCACCTCAGGCAACCCTTCACCTGTGAAATGGGGAAAAGTAACCACTTTTAGTATATAGATCCTGCACTTGCAATAATCTGCCTTGTCATGAGATTGCTCCCATGACATTGGACCTTGGTGTGATGCCATACAACATCCATGTTCTGGCCTCATCAGAGCATCCTTCTGGGCTCGTGGTCTGGCAGAGACTTCATCAGTGTGCTGCAGACAGAGAAGTGCAGGTGTTGAGGACAGAAGCTGGAGCAGCTGAAGCAGAGGGTGCTCGGGCTCAGCCAATTGTCTGTGGAGTTTTTCGACCTTGTGTTTGTGACCGTGACAGGAGTCCTACTCCTCATCCTATGGAAGGTCTGTGCAGAGCACATTTGCTCTGAAAACAGCTGGAGGGTCTGTAAAAACCAGGGGTGCCACCTTGTAGGTATCACCACGTACTGCAGAAACGTGTGGGTGAAGACAGGGCTGTCCTATTCAAGTACCCAGAATTTCCCCTGCTGAGTAGAGCTGTGCTCCAGGGACCTCTTCCCAAGGCATCAGATGCATAGTCATGTCATGTAAACATGACCCAGACTAGCAAAAGCTGGGCTTGCTGCTCATTAAGCATCTTTATTACTGTGTGTCTGAGCAGTGATAAAATCCAAGTGCTCTGTACAGGACCGTATGTCAGAATAAGGACTGTATGAAGAAAGAAATGCTTTTGAACTCCAGTCATCTTAAAAGCCACATAATTAAGGGGATGAAAAAGATGGCTTGTACTGTCTACTCTCAGAAAAAGGAGGAAGCAACATATATAATGTACCCTACAAGAAAGCAAGACTAGATATAAAGTTTTTTAGGAATAATTTTCGCAAAACCTTTTCTGGAAAGGTTTTCACAAAATCTTTCCCAGGAAAAAACAAATCACAGCTATATTCATAGCCTGGATTTTATTTAGTTCCTCACTATTCCAGCATGACTATAGTTCTGGCTGCTCTTAGCAAAGTTAGGAAATGAGTTAGCTTCAATATTAATACAGTGAGTTACATTTGCAAAGGCAATCAGGAGCTTTACACGGTGTTCTGAGATACCGGAATTCAATTCACAGGATTTGCCAAAGCTCTATTTTTATTTTGTCTTCATCTGATGTTATCAAGGTTGTTCATGTTCCAAAAATGGATGAGTTTAGTAATAGTTAGCAGTTGGTAATAGGAGTCAAGAAGACCGAGGCTTTTAACACATTCAGAATGTTTAATTTCCCCTCCATCTGATCATAATAACTTAACATGTAAAAAGAAAATAACACAAAATTATGTGGATTTAAAAAAGCCTCCCACGCACCTTATGGAATTAAAATACTGTGTGGGCCTGGAACCATGAGTATGTTCACTAAGTATGATCTCCAGAAGCATGTTATATTTGAGAAAAAAATTAAATGAAAAATTAATCGTTGCTGTTTTATCCAAACACTTCATTTTCCTAACATTTTGCTATGCCCATTAGGTAATCACGCCATTTATGTTTAACTAAAATTTTTCCTTAGGGTGATATCTGTAAAATTTAAATATCTGCTTATTCATGTGGGGCGTTTCTATAATTGGAACATAACATTGCAATAAGTCTTGAAGCATGGCCAAGGAAAGGTCAGGTTTTGCTGAAATTTTTACTTCTCTGAAGCTTTTTCACGCCAAAATGTATTTAAGAGTATAGTCAGCTGTGTATTTCTGTAAGGTCAGGTGACTGTGGTTGTGGCATGAGGAGCTGGTTGAAAGTCTGGCTTCCCAGGCAGACTTGGCATGGCACCAAGATGTGCAGTGCTTTGCAGAGTCACAGAACAGCCTGACGCAGGAGACATACCGGAGATAAGTGTGGGAAATCCTATCTGCTTCATCATCCCAGTGGATGTGGAGAGCAGGCAAGAAAGACCCAATTCCTTCTCAGAGATGTTTCTAGGAAGCAGTGTCATAAATATATACTATGAATGTTTTCTCTGAGCTTGCTTTTTTTTTTTTTTTTAAGGAAGTGGAAATGGGACTCAGAAATTGTTAAAACAAGGTAGGATGGCCACAGCCGTAGTCTGTTAGCATGTACATATGTTAGTGTATTTTATTAATAATTAGCCTTTTCTAATTTACCTAACAAAAATCCAAGGTGGCCATGGAAAACTATTCCTTTCAATGGTACTAGTAGTGCTGTAAAATGAGAGCAGCCCATGTTACAGTATAGCATAGCCACAGTAGCAAATAGTCCTGTTCTGACTGTTGTGACAGGTATTTTAGGTTCTAAGAATTAGATTAGGTTAGAAACATGAGGAGGAGAAACTGCAAAATCTGCAGAGCAGAAAAAAGATGAAGCTTGAGGGAGGGAGCCCTCATTTCCTGCGGCCACTCCTCTTAAAATGCTGCCCATTACCTAGCAGAGCAAATACTCCCAAATCCAGAGCTCTGCTTGTCTCCGCTGTTCCCAGAGGTCCTACATGGATGCTGAACATGCCTGCATTGTTTGTAAATGCTCTTTATAGTGGCCCTGCAGTAAATATATCACAACATGAAAAGTATAAAACTTGTGTTAAAATGTACTCATTTTCTTGATCAAAAGGGCCACGCTGCTCACAGTGAACCCTTTGGAAATTTATCTGGAAATAACATTGTCGTTAGTAGAGGTTAGAAATAGAACTGAATGTGAGGGATTCAGTAAATATAATTTAAGATACAAGAGTCAGTAAGGGGATGCAGAATGACATGGCTAAGATGAATGTACAAAATTCAAATACATACAAACCAAAGTTTTCACATAGTGGTGGTGGCTTGCAGTGTAGAACATTTATGACATAGACTACAGCTAAGAACTAAATGTCAAAGGAATTTAACAATCATTTTTGTACTACGTATACTTTGACAGGTTTCATTCATAAACTTCACATACTAAGAGCATTTTACAAGGTATTATTACAGAAGCACTAAAAAGATACTGTAACTGTGAAGAGGTTTTTGCCAGAAAACATTTCCTGAAGAAGACAGTCATGCACAGTAAACCAGAAATATGCTATTTTTAAAAGGATTTGTATATAGAAAGCATCTTCAGGAAGAAGAGATGGAATGTAATCTTCCTTAGGTATACGCCCGTTAAGATATTTTTATCATGTACTGCAATCTAATGCTAGATCATGTAAGAGGGGCTTTGCACGTTCCTTTCTCATTTCTGTTAGGAAATTAAATCCTGATAAGCTTCTATATGATGTCTCTTATCACTCTGTAGAGTAGCAATTTAAAGACCAGAAACACATATGGTTTTTCATCTTTATGATCCAATTCTGACCACTGGAGTTTGTTTCCTGCTGCTGTTTTCACGGGGGTAGAAAATGCTTTGTCCAAAAAACACTTACGTCTCTGCTGGCCTTCAGTTTGAGGAATGTTCTGTTAAATTCAAAATACATGGCTGCAATATTGAGCAAAAATTGGCTTCCTGCTAATAAATTAATACAAATAGTATTTGGGTTCCTTTTGGCTTTCTCGTTAGTTCCTCATGTGAAGGGTGAGTAAACTGCAGATAAGAAATGATAAGAAAATATTCTTTGCAAAATAAAGCATCAGTTGCAGTCGAAGAATTGACTGTGCTGGAATTTAACCAATGAGAAGAGCAAATTGTGGGTGTGAGGAGTCTGTGGGACCTATAAAAAGACAGGACGGGCTTGCCAGCCATGAGGGGAGAGTGCAAGGACAGCCTGGAGTGCCAAGGTCAACCCACACCAGAGAACCTCCATGAGTGGAAAGCTGGAAGGAAGAAGGAGCAATAGCATAGAGGTCGACATGTGTCGTGCATCGTTATATTCAATCCCATTTTGCAGTGGCACTCCCTGAACGTTATTTTTATTCTCAAAGTCCCTCTGAGAGACAATTTTTGTTACAGCTTCTGCTTTTCAACCTTTACGGTGTTATTCCAAAACTAATCCATGTTTTGCTTTCTGAAAATAACATGGAGGACATAATGGAAATGAATATCCAATCAAAAAAGTTAAATTGCTGTCTTTAAGGGTTGATCTTTAAATATAATCTGCCTGCAAGTAGATTACACTTGTGGTCATTTGGATACAAAAACACTTTTATAAGAGAATTACTTGCTCCAGAAAGTGAGCAGAGGGCATTTAGAGAAGATGTACAAAAATAACTAGGAAGCTCAAGGAATCAATTTATGTTTGAGCATTAAAGTAATGACAATAAAGCTCTACCAGCAGAAGCTAGAAAGACTTTAGTGTCTTGCAGTAAAGCATGAGTATTTATAAAAAAGGGAGAGAAAAGCTTGAAGATTATTTTTTTAGTGTTAGGTCAAATAACTGATGGTAATGTGCAGCTGACAAAAGGGTAGCAGCAAAGACATTTAAAAGTGGCAAGTTTAGGTGTCATGAGGGGGCAAGGGACCGTCCTGGCAGTGGCTGAGTCCACCAGGCTCAGGCTTAATAAATACAAGGTACAAATTCCAAGATGGGCTTCAAAGCAAATTAGGTGGAGGTATTTCTGTTGGTTTAGGCAATGGGTTGTTTGGTTGGTTGTTGTTTTGTTGGGGTTTCATTCTTGTTTTCAAACTAACTCAAGACCAGCAAGTTTAAACATAATCTTATTTCTTCCAGAGTGGTGAGAATTTGAGTACAGGTATTTTTTTTTTCTTTCTGCATGTTTTTTTTGGTTTGGCTGTTCTTTTACAGTAAATGCATTTTCCTGTAAAGACTGCAGCACATGGGTTCTCAGGGAATAGTTCAGTTGTGTTTTGGCTTTTAAAACATTTTATACTTTCTTTTCTTCTTAACTTTCGGCTTTTAGAATGCATTAGGGTCACTGGTTCTAGAGGGAATGCTGATGTTAAGGTTAGTTCACGGGTGATTTAATATATTTAGGAGGTGTCAGTATTGAAATTCTGTAAAAGAATTTTTTTGAGTGTAGGTCTAGATAATAGATATCTTGTGTTAAATTCAGGTTTGTGTGGAAAAAAGGTAATGTGAAGTTACAGAAGTATGTCAAGTGACTCTGGAGTGTAATAGCAATAATGAAAGTAGAAANATATGCATGCATACATTGTTTCATGATTATGCAAAGAAGGAAGTGGAAGATAGTCTTTTAAGAGAAGATTTTTGAGGAAGGTTTATCTTTGATGACCCTTACCATGTAACTGTCATGAGGATGTGTTGATCCAAAAGGCTGTGTGAACACAGCTGTAGGGCAGAAAAAGCATGGAACTGGCTTTTTCCACTCTAATAATAAACAAATGATGTCAGACTGCTCATTATTTTAATTGAATTAATGCATAGTCATTAATAGTTATGATACTTCGTAACTTTTCTTGTAGACAGAAAAAAAGGTTAATTCAGGGTTCACCAATACAAGAGCACCATAGTTCCAAGGCACCTCAGAAACTGGATGAAGAAACAGCTCCTTGTGTTGCTGTCTGGACACAGATTTGTAGCTCATCCCTGGCAGTTGCCCTGATACTGCTGTTAATAGTATTTTGCCTTGTCTTCTGATCACACCGGTCTTACAGATACCCAAGGAAATGTGCATTTGGTAAAACTTGGCATGATTTATGTAGCTTGGAGTAATGAGTAAGTTCTTACTTAATTAAATGAATTATGTAGACATTTTTTAATTGTCCAATTGCCAAACCAGATATACTGGGCTTTGGAAATCCTCCCCATTTTTAGAGCAATACTGACCTTGTTTCTTACCATGATTTTTTTTCAGGCTAGTAATCTATAGTGTACTCAAGCTATTTTGATACGGTTATCTTTAATTAAGTGCATAACTTATTAACATTTTGAAAGCTGAATTAACTTCTTTTGACATAGTATTTTAACATGCCTATTTATAATTGAATTCTGTCGCTACAGCAGGCAGGTTGCTAAGTTGTTAGTAAGGAAAAAGAATTGTTCTAATGAATAAACAGGGCCTTTCAAACAGTAAGCTGATAGTGTCAAGCATCACTCAGGAGGGCCAAAATAAGTACTTCAAGGCTATTACTGGACTGCACATATCTACCAGCATTTAAACCGTAATTCATAAAAACTGTGTAGTTTTAAAAGTATGGCAGTGCCTCATATTATACAATATTGGAAATATCCTTCCCCAGCATGTGCTTAATGCTGTGGTGTATCTTGGTATCGTTACAAGTGCCTGTGAAAGTGAACCAGTTAATACCCAATGTGATTTATGATGTCTTAAGCTGGGAGGTCATAACCATAAATATTGTAAAGGGCTTTGATTTTCAGATGATGCCAAAAATTCCCATTTTGAAAAACGGATCTCACTGAAATGTGAAACGTTGGGAAAGTAAACACAACAATTTTAATTTAGTTTCCATTCTTTTGTGTGACAATTACAGATCACATGAAAAAGAAAGCCATCATTGCATGCCATATATTGAATTTGATGAAATGTATTAAAATATGAATCTCTGGAGGGTTTTTTTCTCCAGTGGGTCTCTAATTTATACTTGCTCATTTGGGAATAAATAGTGCTATTTTCTGACCTGTCATCTGTCTCACCTCAACTCTCTTCAGCTTTTACACTGAGAAAATGATGTCGTTCGACTGAATGCTACAGCAGCAAACTGTGTTAAGATTAATTTTACAGTCGAGCCTTTAAAAATTTTAGAAACTGTTCTGTTTATCCTGTCATTACTGTGACACTAGATTTCCAGTGTGGCATACGTACACAAAGGGTAGGTATGTGTGTATAGAGGGAGTGACAGAGTGATTGAATGAACACATAAATGAGTGAAAACTGGTGCAGTTCTGAGTTCTGCTACCAGTTCTCCTGAACTTCTTGATCTCATTACCACCACCCAGTGGAAAAGCTTGGAGCTAATGCCAATTCCTGGCATGAACTTCGGGACTTCTTGCCATGGAAATACCTCCTGCTTCAGTAAATGAGCCCAAGCTCACTGACATGAAGTTCCTAACTGACTGTGGAATATTTTTGATCAATTTTTTAGACTTCTGTTTTTTTAACTTTGGAAAAAATTGTGTGGACATTGTCAGAAAAAATAATCTGTTTGTAAGAAATTACCATAAATCATTCACTATACTAGATCTCAAAATTCACAATTTTCCTATTTATTTGTGAATTTCCTCTTATCTGGTTTTCCCTTAATGCCTTGTTTATTTTCATTAAAAGCTTTTCACTTCTTAAGTATCTTGGAAGTATTGTATTTTTTAACAAAGCAAGTTTTAACTGGATAAAATTAATTCTAAAAATTTAATTGGTAAAAATGAAAACTTAGTGCTCATTTTGTAGTCAACTCCACTTCCAGAAATGTACCAGACATTGAATGGCTGCTTGAAAACTCTTTGGATATTGTTTACAATGTCAATGTGTTGTTTGCTTTAATGTAGTGTTAGTTATGTACCTTGCCTGCTGGATTTTGGTGAGCTTTGGCTGGTGGCTTGGTGAAACTGCACCCATTCTCTGGTCATTTGGCTTTTGATTTTTGATTTATGAAAGAGTACTTATTTTAAACTGAGTATTTTTGGTGTTGTCACTGAAAGATTGATCCTTGCACTGTTGTGCTAGATTGTTAGAGAAGTGAAACTGAAACTGGATTTTCTGTAGCAGTCAGCTGTGAAAAGTCATGGAATGGTTTGGGTTGGAAAGGAACTTAAAGATCATTTAAAAAAGACCATCTAAAAAAAAACTCACCTAAAGACTCCCCTGCACATGTAGGTACACCTTCCACTAGAGATGGAAGCATTGCCTTTGAGATAAATCCAATTTTTTTCTCATCATTTTTGATAATTTAATTTCATTTATTGCATTTGGGTTTGGCTTGTATGTTTGGTTTGAATGGATATTGGGAAACTATAATTCCATGTCAGACTGTTTCGGGGATTCATTTTCCAGTTGCTGGCTCCATTTGCTTTTCACATAGAGACACTCTATTTGACAGAGGATTTGCTTCTAAGGCAATGTTTAACATAGCAGAGTAAATTGCATTTTCAGTGTTTGCAATGGGCAAGAGTGGCTTTTGCAGAGGGTTCTTTCACCTTGGCTGGGACCATCAGGTGTTTTCTGGCCTTTGTAAAAATATCCTGCTGTTTAATACTATTACAGTACATCAGTTACGTATTGGTGTCACCTCATATTCAGCACGTCATTTGCAATTTTATTTTAAATTTTTATTTTTCTGGTTTGGTTTTTTTGTTAAGAAGGGATTAGGGAAGAAAACAAAAAGATGCAGTGTGCATGTGCTGTTAGGGAAATTCTGCAGCATAAACATGAAGAAGGGAAGGTACAGAGAACGGTGTGTTATGTCCAGTAACAACAAAGGTTTTCCCAATAGCATCCTAAAGCAGACAGTGGTAACAGTGGTAACTGGGGAGAGCAGGGGCAGAAAAGTGTTTGCCTTTCTGAACACAGGAATGTGGTGCTAGATATGGATGCTACGTGGATATGTGAAAAGAGGGAGGGGGTAATACTTGCTGGACAAGGTTTTTCCTGAAGCTGCTCTGAATAAGCAGTGTTATGGAATTATGTGCTTCGGAGGGCTGAAGGAGCAAAGAAAAGAAAACAGAGTATGTTTTCATAAATCTTTGCTGCTACTTTCAAGATTGAGCAGAAATACTAGTTTAAGCCTTCACAGTCCTCTTACTGTGACAAAACTTTGGGGGCTGCAGCCCACGATTTGACTGCATGCTGCAAGGCTTTAAGTCACTACTGCCTTTCCCTAGGTTTGAGATACCAGCACTCCACTCAGCTCAAGTGTTGGAATAGGGAGCCCACTCTGATACTCTCCACACACCATAAGGATGTGCTGGGAACTAGGCTACCAGAGTGTCCCAGTTTCCTCTTTTTCCTGCTGCACCACCCCCACAGCTGATGAATGAATGCAGTTGTAATACAGTGTATAATGAGCATTACCCCATAATGGCCTTTAAAAGGTACAGGGAGTGCTCCTGGCTTTCCCTACACTTAATGCAAGGATGATGGACATCTGAAACAGGGAGAAACATCCGAGGCTAAGTGAAAAGGAAAAAAAATGGACCAATGCAAGGAGACTAAAGGTGCAGGAGATTGTAAAAAGGTGTGTCTCAGACAGAAGATTACTTACAGGGAGATGATAAAGTGAATTTTCTTGAATTCAATAAGAATTGCTGTGGGAGCTTAATTGAGTTCCTTGAGACTTGAACACAGATATTCCTTTGTATCCTTGATGGATATGTTTCGGGAGAGAGTGAATGATTTCTCAGGATATGTTAGTAACACATATGCTGTGCCATGCTTTAAAAACTGTTAACCAAAAGAGGATTGTTTACACTCTTGAATATTTTGTTCTGGGTTATGCCAGGACTGTTTCCTGAATAATGAATATTATTAAATATTCTAATGCAGAATATTGAGTATTCTCACAGGCAGGAAAACAGTAGAATGCACATGAATTAGTTTAATTTGTTCACTGACTTCTAGTTCACAAGTTTTCCAGAAAGTCTCTCAGATCTGTAGCCTCTTTCTTGAGTTGATATTTGCCATTTTATACATGAACAATTCCTTGGAGATTTTTCCCAAATAGAAGAATAAGAGAATGAGTAAATAAGCAGCACTGGTTATTATTATATGGCAGAGATTTGAATAAATAGTAATATAAATATCTGAAACCCCAGATACTTACCCAGGAGAACAGGACAGAGATGGAAATACGGAAGACTGACGGTAGGTAGGAGCCATAAGTGTTAGGGATTGATGAAATTAGCAATTTATTAAAAATAAAAAAATTGTTAAGGAAGCAGTATCTTGAGCCTGTGTGATCATAATAAACAGAATGAGGCAAGAAAACTTAGGTGAAGGGTTAAGAGAGCAAAATATCAGACATCATCCAAAAAGAAAAAAGAGATGAACCAAAATAAGTAGGACTAGAAAATGTGTATTTTGCTTGTTAGGTGTTACTTGTCCCTTGTTTATTGAGTGCCTTGGAGGAATCAAGTAGTCTTTAATTGTTTGTTGTTTTTTTTCCTCCCTTAACAGAGGAGGTCAGTGATCTTCATGAGCAGGAGCTACAGCAGCTTTAATGCTGTTGGTCACTCCTGTTTGGTACAAAGCAGGTTGAGCCTTTGAAACTTGAGCTGTGGGAGTAGATTATTTCTCTGTTGCTACAAGAAGATGTTCCCAAGTCCTTGGACTCTTAACAAGAGCATGTAAGCAGTGCCTGCGCATCTCTGAAAGGCCTGAGAGTAGCTGGACAACCCTGAAAGACCCAGGTATGGCTGTAGCAGCTGGGAGCAAACATGTCAGCAATGTGTCTGTGCAAGGGTTTCAGAGAAAAAAGTTCCAGTTCTCTGAGATGGTGGATGTGTGGAGTTTCACTCCCAAGCAGGAGGGTCCTCATGTATCAGTAACATTCTATATAGAAGGTGGAAGAAGTAGTTCTAGTCCAAGTTGGAATATAGTTATTCCCAGGAAAAAGTTGCCTCATTTTGTTTCTTGCATACTTTTATGTCTTTTAATTGCTCTTATCCTACCTAAACATCTGACATTTTTGAGAGACAACCACACCCGTGATCGTGTCTGAAGTGGAGCCAGGCCTTCAGTGTGCTGTGTTGTTAAATTTATCAGGTATTTCTAATATTGACTTGATTTTCACATGGCAACGAACTTGCTGGTTATTTCTAGATGTACACGTATATCCTCATAACCAGAAAAATTGCGTTACTGTGTATGTACATTATCACACTCTTTTTCTGGCTGTAACAAGAAGCAGCAAATTCTGATCTCTCACCTGTGTTTCAGCTGTCAAAACTTTCCACTTTTGCCATTTCCGTAATTCCTTCCTAAGTATTGAGAATGCTAAGAATGAGTGACAGCTGTCAAAATTTACTATTCGCCTTGTACGAATGGAGGTAATGATAGAAAATGCTTATCAGAACGAGGCACATCTCAAAAACTGGGGCTTCCTTCACCAAGGATGCAAACACCTGAGACAATCATTTCTGCCAGGGAAGTGTTTGTATGTGTCCCCATCCTGAATCTGCTGGCAGCAGCTCATTTATTTTGGAGGACAAGACGATAGGACAGTGGTATTAGGTTGCCAGCAGTAAATGCTGACTTAAGAGACATGTTCAGATGTTGCATCATGTTTCTGGGCTTCTTTTCTAAGGTGTTTCCTCTTTTGGCACTGGAATTTTACCCCATCAATCTTGATTTTTACAGTCCAGAATAAAGGTAAAGCAAGCTGGAAGATGAGCCAGATAAGAGTGTTTCACACCTCACATGAGAAATCTGCAAATCACAGATCTCTTATGGGGGGGAAAAGCCCCAACAAAACAACAAACCACACTTAAGCATCTTTCTTGTGCACATCTTACACTGTGACAAATTCTGGTCCTGGAAGCCAGCTCCGATTTGTGTGCTGCAAAAAGAAAGGAACATTTATGCTGGTGAAGGAGCAAGGGTATGCTATAGCTACCTCATGCTGATGTACATAATGGTTTTTAGTCCTGTTTGCTGGGGGCTTTGAGGAACTGAGCGAGTACATTATACAGGCTTTGAGGCTGAGGATCGCAGAGACTGCGCCAGAGCCTGCAAGAAACCATGCTTCTTGTCCTTTTCCTTGCAAGACGCCCAAGCCCTGCGAGGCCGGGTGGGCAGAGCCGCCTCCGCCGGCGGCCCCGGGCCGGGAGAACCGTGAGTACCGGCGGGGGAGAGGCGGGCGGCCCGGGAAGGGGGGATGCGGCCCCGAAGAAGGAGGGATACGGGAGCCCCGGGAAGGGGGGATGCGGCCCACCAAGGAGGAGGGATGCGGGCGCCCCGGGAAGGGAGGATGCGGCCCCAGCGCTTCCCAACGCCGTGACCCAGAAGTTTTGCTAGCCCGCTCCTGATCCTGCAGCTTGCCGGGGGGGATGCGACGGGGATGGGCTGCGGCGGCCGCAGTCCAGCAAAGGGCGGGATGGAGCTTACTCCGAGCGGGGATGAGAAATGACCAATTTCCCCCAATTATGCCGTCGCGGGCCAGAGGAGCCGAGAGC
>VXAC01001103.1:50276-170449 GCA_013399225.1 Rhipidura dahli | reverse complement strand
TGCCCTCGGCTCCCGCCCGGGGCAGGCGCTGCCGTGTCCCCGCAGAGATGCCGGCGCGGCGGCTGCGGGCGGAGGGGCAGCCCGGGGACCCTTCTGGGCGGGGGCAGCTGCAGGGCCGGGGCTCCGCAGCCCGGGGGAGGTCGGGGAGAGGCGGCCGCCGCTCGGCTGAGCGCGTCCCCCGGCGCGGGGGTTCCCCGGTGACCGCCTGCCCTGTCCCCCCGTTCGGGGACAGCCGCAGGTCCCGCCTGGGGAAGTGCAGGAAGGGACACGAAACTTGCCTTATGCTTGTCCGAACCGTTTGGGTAGAGAGATGCATTTGTTCGAGCAGAGCTTGAGAAACGATCCGCGTTTTGGTTTCTTGGCTGCCAAGTTCCTTTTAAAAGCAAAACTCAGGATTTGACAGGACTTAGTGGGTTTAGGCAATTTGGCTTAGATGCTCCGTGTGCACAGGCTATCCGGACTCTTTCTGAATTCATCCTCCCTACTTAGATATCTTTACATCTATTGGGTTTCCTTTGGTTTTGCTGACTTGCTCGGAGTCGCTTCGTGCTGTTACTGAACTTTAATGGAAGAGTGACGACGCAATAGCCTCGGCAATACATGTGCTCTCCTGCCTGCACAGATAAAAGGGATGTAGGGTAACGGCAGGCTGGGTCAGCTGCATCACGTAACATCTCAATCACGGCACAACACAGTGTGGACAGATGTCTGGAGAGGAGGATGGAGCTGAAAGAGGGGCTTAGCCACGTTGTTTATCTCCCTCTCCCATCACTGCCTTATTCTGAAATCCCCTTTGGAGGAGATGGAGCAGAACTTACTCACCGCATTCTTGTTCCCTCGAATGCACGACCTATATTGATGGGGAATTTACTGAAGTACTTAACATTTGCTAGAGTTGGCAAGCTTGCAATTTCTCCCTAAATAAAGAGATTAAAGCAAGTCTGAGCCAAGTCATAAAAATAGTAACTACTACGAGAGAATCTGAGGCAGATTTTTGGACTGTTTCAAACGTGAAGTTCCTGCTTTCATGTTGTAAATCTTTACAATTTCATTTGCTGTGGATTCTGCATATTTTTCTGATAGGGATTGCGTTCTTGGAATTTTAAACAAGTATTTGTAGTATCCATGAGATGGCAATATGTGTGTAATATTTCATTGTTACAGATGCAAACCCAAGACCTACTGCAGAATTATTTGGTACATTTCAAATAATGGCATGATACATCACCTTCTTCCTACTAAACAATTTCGGTAAAGATGCATTTGGCAGGACTGAGAATACTCTGATGTAACTTTTGGACTGTGTATTATCTTGCAGTTCATAATGGATTGTGCTTCAACAGCATTTTTTTAAAATTATTTTTTTCCCTTGGCAATAAAAAGGCAGCCCTGTATTCTCAATATTCCTGATTACTTTATTTACTGATCAAATTATTAGCGACCAAAATATTTTGGGTTAGACTGGTGCTAACTTCAAATTCAAATAAAAAATAATTGTGTGGGCTTTGAAGTGGTCATACTCTGGAAAAAAATGTACTCTGGGAAGAAATTTAACTCAACCCTGCTCTTCAGTGAGGTAGAATAGATGTGAGGTGCGACAAGGGAGTGCTGGCTGTGGGACTGCCATGAGAGCCCTTAGTTTAACAGCTTCCATGTGGGCAGTGAGCATTGGCAAAGTTTTTGGTGGGTTGAAGAGTTCTTGATGTTGGCCCTGTGGACAGCAAAATGAAATCTTTCCCTATGAAATAAATGGTATAGATGCAGGCATCAAGACTTGTATTTCTGTTAAGCCTGTTTTTTAATTTATAGGAGGTAAAGATGCCATTGGGACATCAAATGATGCCATAAAGATTTTAATTTATAGGAGGTAAAGATGCCATACAGGACGTTGCTAGCTCACACAAATAGTTCTGAGGTGCTGAAGTACATTTAACTCTATTTCAATGGGAAAATCAGATGTTTCATTGTTCCAGAGTATTGGTCACTTTCACTGTAAACAAGCTTTTCAGACTTAGAAGGATGGAAATATTTATTAGTGTAAACTAGAATAAGTCTTTAGAAATTCCAATAAGAACACAGCCTTTTAGTATGGTCTTGGTGTCTTCCACTGTAGAAAAAGACTAGGAGAAACAGCAATCTGTAAAGCTAAAAATCAGAAATTTTGAAGCTGCTATGACTCAGACATATCTTCCTATTTCTCTGTAAAGCATTCATTGTCTCTTCATCTGAGCTCCAAGCTTTCTAAAATCACTGCTTCCTCAAAACCAAGGGGAACTTGAAAACGGCCTCTCTTCGAACAGGGTAGAATTGCTTCTGTGCAAAACTTAAATTTGTTGAGTTTTGATTCTCCTTTAGCGTTCTGCCACCACACTCTGTCTAGAAATAAAGATGACTGTATGTGTTTCAGTAGAATTTCACAGCAAGTAGAAAAGTGCTGGATTTAGTCAGATGATGAAGTTGTGGTTTCGAGATGATTTTATGTGGTGTATCTTCAAACCTGAGCTGGTTAGGTTTCAGGAGAGAAAGCTCCTTGGACCTTTTGGCCACAGTCCTGTTCTGGAGTGATCTGGTATTCCCCTGAAACTCTTGTTTTTTTTTTTTTTTGCCCTGCTCTCCAGGAGAGGTCACTGAGAGATTTTTTCCCTGATTGTTTGTCTCTGTGGGTGATCGTTACGTGTTTGTCCTCTGTTTCACACAGAATTACAGAATTACTCATTTAAAGCTTCATGAAGTTTTTGTTCAAAACTCCCAGGACATAGCAGGAAGAAAGAGCTACAAACCTTTGGTCAGCTGGTGGGGGAACAAGAAGCACAAAGCTTTGGCCTTCTATAAAAGCCTCTCGGTGGAGAACATCAGAGAGTTACTTTTTGGTAGAAAAGATGGAATGACAGTGTTTCTATTGCCTTGGCCTCTTTCTAAGGCACACCCATCTGAAAAGCCTTCTGAGGCTTTGAGATGGGATTATTTGGTAGGGAGAGAGAAGTGGGTGAGGGATAAAGATACAAAGTAGGAGAAGGGCAGGGAAGGCCACAGTTCTATTCTTCAAGAGAAGGCATCGGAAAAACCTGAGCTCAGACAGAAGTGAAAAGCACAAGAGGGAAGGAAGGAAAGGGTGGATTTAGGTAACTGAGAAAACAGGTTTCTGTAAAAACTTTTTAAATTAGATAAAATAAGAAAAATTTGCTTGTGAATGAACTTTTAGTCAGGTGGTGGTGGGAAATGGAGGAATGTGTATCTAAATGGAGTTTTGGGTACCTGATAGCACAGCCTTGCCCAGTACTATTGTCAGGAAAATAAATCTGAATAATGAATTGATGGGAAATGGGCTCCTGTGGAAGAATAGCCTTAAACTCTTATTAAAAAGTAACTTCAGAAAATGGAGCAGTATGGTTAAAAGAAATTGGTGCTTGGGCTGTTGGATGAGGCTTTATCCTCTCCCACTGCAGTTTCTATTGCCTGAAATATCCTTCAAATATGCACAGTCTGCTCACAGTAGCTAATCTGTCCCAGGAGTGCTTCATGGCAGCTCTTTGGAAGGGTTTGGTTTTTGTTGCTGGACTACTGTCTAAGTGAACCAACTGTGACCTGGTCTTTCTGTGGCAGATGGTTTCTGAACAAGAAACTCAAAACTTACCATATGGGTCAGTACTATGCAATGATGTTTCAAATTTCTAGTGCTTTTTCCGCATTTTCCTGCTTTTTGGTGTTTTAACTGTTGAATATTGGCCTGATTGCTTGGCCATTTCGTGTCAGAGTTCATACTTAGTGACTATGAAGTTTTCCCAAGGCTGTTCCTTTTAGCTGTAGCAGTATATAAAAATTTGTTTGCTACAAACTCTTTGTTTTGCTTATGGTCCTGAACTTTTAATGCACTTACTGTGTTATTTTTTTAGACCTTATGTTATTGATGCCAAATTACAGTAGTCTGTCTTTGTAATTCATCTTCCTTGCTGTGGCTGTTGTCTTGCAGTTTATAATCTCAGAAAGTATTGGAACTTATATGAAAAAATAGCTCTCTGGAGAGAGAAATCAGTTATTTGGAGTTGCAACCACAGGTGATTTTTTAAATCCTTAAAATGTCTTCAAGGATATGAACCCCAAAGCATTTTAAGGGATTTATACTAGTTAATGTATACAATTTTTGGTTGATCAGCAGGAGAACTGACTCTGTTTGGTCTTCTGAGTAGCTGGTATGTGGCTGGTGACTGAATATCTGCTATTTCACCTTAAGATATTGCTCTGATGTAAATGGCTTTGTTTCCTTGAGATTTACAGTGGTGGGGGACTGGACGTGTGGGGCTCCTTCACTTCTTTTAATTGGACAAATACATTTTTTGTGATGATAATCAGGATGAGTAAGGTGCTGTCACTTGGCTGAGGAGGTCAAGGAAAAGTTTAGACCTCTGTGTGGTGTAAATTGCTACTGTAATTCTAGTTTCAAGTGTCTTGTTGATACAGATGGAAAGTAGGTAAGATTAGAAATGTCCTGATAAGCAGTTGGTTAAAGGAGCAAATACACCAAACACAAGGATCTGTCACTGTGGCTGACTGGCCTCTGTGTGTGTACGTTCATACTTTGGTAAAGAGTACATACACAGGGGGCTCCAGGGGTGGAATGGAAGCAGTGATCCCCAGGGTCCAAGGAAGGCAGTCACCAATTATTTAAAATTGGAATCAAACTCCGAGCTCAATGCTATGAGGCTTGTGGAGAAGATGATCTCATGAACTTCAGGTTGCTGCCATTTAGCACAGCTTTGTGCCTCCCAGCCAGCTTGGTTATGGCTGCAGGGATATTAGTTAATTAATAAAATAATTAATCTGTTTAGAACTCCTTTTAGAAGCCCTAGGGCATGCTTCTACTTTTATGAAAACTCCATGAAGTTCAAATACTGTCACACTAGTGCTCTCTGAAAGTGCCATCTGTTGCTAAGGCTGTCTGTTGTCTTTAGCTCTTTTACACTTTGTAGAATATTTTTGTATTCCCACATTGACTAAAGTAAATAGGTTGTGGTGGACATAAAAATATATTCTATGAGAATTTCTGTTACAAATTCCCATTCCCTACTACAGGAAGAAAGTATTAAACTAAAACTTTTCCTGATGAATTTCAACTGCAGTTTTAATTCTGCATGATCAGGGTAAATGTCCATCAATTTCAAGCTATCTAGTACACATATAAAAGAAACAATTCTTTCCATAGGTTTATTTTAACTACTGGTAAAAAGACATCCTACAGTTCTGTTTGCCATATTGTATGTTACCAGTAGCTGGAGGGTAATTTTTCAGTTCTATCTTATACATACAGAATTTAACAGAACTATTGCAATACATTGCTTTTCATCTTTAATGTTGCACAGTTTGTAGGGTTGACTTGCATTAGTTAAGGGAGAAAAATCACCTGTTACTTTTTTCAGTGGTTGTGCTGTTCCCTGTTCCCTGATCTGCTATTGTCTTTCTTGACCTAAGTTCAGAACTTGAAAAGATTCTCATATTTTCTGTGAGAGAAGCTGAACAGCCCTAACTCATTAAAATATCAAAGTGGCAAAATAAATTGTGCCTAATTCATTTTAATAATTAATAAACATTACTTAAATCATGATTGAAAACCAGCCACTCAGAAGACAACAGAATAAATGGGTAAAGTGTAAGGAACAATAAAATCAAACCTGTGTTCTACTTCTAGAGTCCATTTGTTTGAACTCAGGTGACTTGGTTTATTTGAAAGAGGCTGTCTGTAAGAGTACTGGTTCAAAGCATTATCAGCAGGTGTGTTTTGGTGAGTTAACAGGAAGCTATCATAATTTAAGTGCATTTCCAGAGCAATTCAGAGAGGTCTCAAGCCTCGTGCAGAGAGATACAGCACTCCTATGTCCATCAGACTCTGTGTGAGTCCATCATCTGGTCCAAAAAATAGCAGGAGCTGCAGTCCAACGTGCAGGAGATTTAAACTGGGGCAGCTTCTGCTTCAGAGCTATTACTGAGCAGACTTTTGTACTGTAACAGCTTATTAAATGCATGGTAAGCTTCAAACACATCGGTATTCTGTTGAATGTAATTAGACTATTACCATGGTTAAATTAGTACACTTGTTTAGTTTTTTCAGATCTAGGCCTTAAAGAGTAAGTCTGAGGAGGGCCTTTGCCTGGAATATTTTCTGATGCAAATATCGGTAGCAATCTCTTAGCTCCGAGATACACAACACTAATTTTAACATGTTGCTCACACTTGGAAAATGGTGCTGCTGACATGTTGTTTTACCATGTTGCTAAGTGGAAAACAGCAAGTTGGCTCCTGCATTTTCAAAACCACAGATATTTTGGAAGTCTTTAAACTAATTACACCTTTCCAAGGCGCAGGTGGCAATCCTAAGTCTTGCCTTTCCTGTGGGCCCTGGGAAAATTCAGGTTTCTTGACCTTCCTATCAGCAGGGATTCACCTCTGAAAAAAAGAGTTAACTCTGAGTTATGGATCTAGAGGACACTGAGGAGTGAGTGGCCTCTTAGTTGAGCATGGTGGGGTTTTGTGTAGGACTTGACTAAGCAGCTGCAAGATCTCTGATGCCCCTAACTGGTGATAACTGCAATATTTCCTTTTTTGAATGGCATTTAGGCGCATCAACAGGAACAATTATTCTCTGCAAAAATCAAAGCCATTGAATAGATGCATCTTAAAATGTAGGTAGGGATGAGCTTAAAGAATCCCACAAAATAAATCCAGAGCATTTTCTATTATTTAATATCTTAATGCAGTTAATAATGATTTATAATTCTTTAACACTGCCTGGTGGTGGTGGAGGAAAGTGGGTTGATTTTTTTGTTTGCTCCCTTGTGATTCAATTGTAAAATTGTAAACATGGGAGAGGGAATGAGCCTTCCTAATTTGGCTATATCTGGCCAGTCCCCTAAAAACAATTACTAGTCAGACCCTTTTATTTTTCCACACATTTTTGGAGCGAGAACAAATGCTTTTCCCCCAGCATTCTTGAGATACTGGTATATGATGAGCTGTGACTTACTGTTGTTTAAAAAACCCCAAAGTAAACAAAACAACATTTACTCACAAGGAGGCACAGTATTTATCATGTTTAACCTTGTTTGTTCAATGGAGATAAGAAACTGTCTGAAGGCATCAGGAACCAGGAGATTTTAACTCATAGTGTAATTACTTTATTTTGTTAAAATAAGTTGGTAATTCCTTTCCTCTGAGGACTGGCCAGGGCAGGGGTACAGATGGGGCAGAGGGTTTTGTTTCTCCCTTGGCAGAGGATGTTTATTCTGAACCCTCTGAATTGTGTGTGAGCATGAATTTCTGTGAGAACTTTTTTTCTTTTTAATTAATTCAGTGGGTACATTTCCTAATATTTTTAATATGGAACTTTAAATGGTGGTAGTTATACAGATAGTGTTGTAAGAAAAGAAATGCTGACTCTTTCTTCACAGCTGGGTGAGCAAATCAGAAATAATGCCTGGAGAGTGACCTCCATGTCTCCCACCTGGCTTTGCTTCCCTGATTGCCCATGTTAAAGAACAGGGTACTGTTTTAAAATTCTGCAAAAGGCTTGGAGAATGTTGAGAACTAGTTTGAGGAATTGAGAGATTTTTTTGTTTGTGTTTAGAAGCTCATCAACATTCTTGGTTTGTACCAATGACTTAGGACTCGTCAGGCTTTGTGTCTGACTGTGGTGATTTGCATTTTTAAAATTATTTTTTTATGTGTGTGAAAATGATATTTTAGAGAAGCTTCTTTCCCCAAATAGCAAGTGATCAGTCTACCTCCTCTGGGACCCAGCTGAACTCAAATATTCATGTTGCAAGATTTCTCACAGCCAGCATATTGCTTGGTTTCCTGCGCTGGCCAAATCTTGGTCAGATTGTTTTCTTTCAAACTTAGCACTGCACAGTATCTGTTGGAATTTGCCTCTTAGCCTTTTAGAAATGGGTTTCTGGACTTAGGAATGGTGCTTCCTCTCCTGACTGATAGCATACTTCCACAGTGAATACAAATCAGCGTAGGTGTCTCTGCCCATGACTGTGGGGTTGGAACTAAATGATTTTTGAGGTCCATTTCAGCCCACACTGTTCCATGGTTCTGTGGTCTGACACCTGGGAGACTATAACTGGGGGAGAAAAAAAAAAAAGGCAGCATTTTCTATGTGTAGGTCTCCATAAAGTTTGTGGATTGTTTTTTTATTGATAAATACAGCTTGATTTACATGGCAGAATAAAATTGTTTAAATACTAGCAATTTCTAAGTATTTAATTTCTGCTGCAAGTGTTTTTGACAGGAAACCACTATACCCATTACAGAACATCAGCTGCTTCTTCATCAAATGGATTTTGATAAAATGTCTGGAGTTAAACCTTGGGGCACACTTGGGTCTGTAAAAGATTATGGTGCATAGGGGTCTGGCCAAGCAGTCCATGAAACAACCTAAGCCTCAATTTATAAAGCAGAAGCAAAATGCCTTTTTTTTTTTTTTTTTTTTTTTTTTTATAGCAGTGAGTGGNTTGTTTTTTTTTTTTTTTTTTTTTTTTTTAAAGCTAGTCATTATTTAAATGTATAATTATTTAGGGAAATTTGCTTAAAGATATGTAATTGTACAGGATGTTTTGTCTTCCTCTGTTAGAAACAGCTGACTTTATCATGAGAGAGCACAGACAAAGATGTTGTCAAACCTTGCTACCCCCAAACCTGCCTGTCCCAGTCTCGGCATTTAGTTCTGAGCCTGTTTATCTGAGTGTTGAACACTCATTCGGGCTGGTTTCTGAATTTTTTAAAAAAGGGCAAAGTAAAAAGTGGTATAAATGTCTTTATACCAGAAGTCTTGGGCTTCTTATATACTTGCAGCATAGTTCTCTGTGGCTGTAGTCTCCTTTTTTTTTAAGTATTCTGTTTTTACAAAGTATTATTTATTGTCAGAAAAAAGTTTTGTAGGTTATAGGTTTGCTTAAAAGGGAGACTCTGGAAACTTATTGTAATTGCATAAAGAACATGATGCTCTTTTACATGAGCAGTAAACAACTCTTTCTACAAATAAAGCAAGGTTGTTAGTAGCCTCCCTTTTAAAGCAAAATATCTTTTATGCTGCTAGTTTACGAAACATTCTTAAAATATAGTTAATGCTTCAGAATACTCTGAGGGTAGCAGTGGAATATACTGCTGAATTAATGGGTTTTTTGGCTTCTTTGCATTGCTATTTCTAATAGCAATGCTTATTTTTTTGATAGTTTTATGGAAATATTTCATGAGGGAGAAAAATCAAGATAATATTTGCTTGTCCTTCTGCTGTGCAAATGAGCCGGTAAATCATCTGACACCTGTTTGTTTGGCAAATAAGTGAATTTGCATGAACTAGCAGCTGGAATTAAGGATTAGAAAGAGATGACAGCAGTTTTAAAGGACTTCTTCCTAAGGTTTGTGGAGTTGTAGCACTAATGGCCTGTTGTATTACTAAGGCTGAGCAGAGAGACAAGCTTCCCACCAACAGGATGTCAGAAATATTTGACGTTTTCTTTATGGAACACCTCGGAGTGCTTGTGGGTATGAAAGTGTCACGGCCATGTAATTAGAAAGGTCCAGCGAAACCTGGTGGCTGCAGCATTTTGCTAGCAGCTCCCTGTGGTGATGGAGTGTGCCCAGAGTGGGCCTACTATATAAATAAGGGAGAGTTACAGAAGAAAAAACGGTGCTTTCCACTGTGCTGGTGCCTGAAAGGAAACTGCAGCAAGCTGTGTGAAGGAAAGCAAAACAGCCAAGGTATTTCACAGAGAGGTGTGGAGTTACCAAATGATAACACATTATTATTGAATAATTTTATGATAGAACTGGAGAAAACCAGGACAAAGGTTTGCCTGTCCTTGTCAGCATATCCATGGCAGCAGTGGCACTATCTGCCTCGTTTGTTCAGGTTCTTGCCTTGGGAAACCAGATAGACTTTGAGATATTTTGGTCAGTGCAGCTTGTCTCAGAGGTGCATGATAGGAGGCAACAAGTTCAAGTTAACAGATGGGAAATCCTCATCAGATACAAGGGAAAATAATTAAATTGAGGGTTGTCAAGCACTGGAAGGAGGTGCTGGAAGGAGAGACTGTGGCATCTCCATCCTTAAAAATGCCCAAAACTTGACTGAGTGGCATTGATTTAATTGACTGTGCTTTTAAGTGAAGTGCAGGACTAAATGTCCCTCCATCCTCAGCCAAGGTTACAATTTCACGTTTGATCTCTAGGAGAGTAGCTTTTAATTTAATGTTCTGTAGTGAGGTTCCTTGGGGAGCAGGGCATGTCACTGTTGTGCCCTGCTTCCAACCTTTTGGGGCTCCTGGGTCCTTCTGGCCTCCCTCATCCCAGCTGACATCTGGCCGGCAGGAGCAGTGCCTACACTAATGTTCGCTGGGGAGCTCCTGATCTGTCAGAGGTCTGAAACACAGGGCTTGTTTCAGCTCTGAGTAACAAATAAATCAAAAGCAACTATTAAATCTACTTAGGATTTCTTTGTAGGGATTCCCGAGCTGAGTCATGCGATTCATAGTCAATGACCCAACTTGTAATTAAGAAAGATGATAGACTCGGAACTTGTCCAAAACTAATTCATATTTAGCTCTCACTCTCCACAAATCGTATGCATTATCAGCAGTATTTTATTGATCACAATTTTTCATATTAAAAATTGCTGGAGTATATAGTCTTAATTTTGGAAAGGCTTTTAAAAGGTACTCAGGAACACAACTGATAGAGAAATTAAATTGTTGTCATTAGAACAGCTTTATGCAGAGGCAAGGAAAACTCAAGCCAAGCATTTTCTAAAGCATTATATGCTGCAGTCCTTCATTATAGATTGTTTCAAAGAGGGGAAGAAGGAGAAACAAATCACCAACCTTACTGTGTTCAGCCCACAGAGCTCTTGCACTGTGGGATAGGCAGTGCATACTTCTGCAGTTTGAGTATTTCCAGGAAATCAGTCAGATATTTTGCATTTTTTCATACAGTGGGTGTGGTGTACTTATGGGTTTTGATATATTTATATACATCGTTCAAATTATATATTTACATTTTTATATGTGTTTTTATATTATCATATGTAGACAATATTATTAATATATACTCTGTGTATTCAAGCCCATTGTTTAACACAGTGGTGTGGCACCATACTAAATTCTTACAGCTCTTGATTGTCACAGAGGAAACACGATCCTGAAGGAAGGAAGTGCCAAAGTTCTTTATGAGTGGCTGGAACTCTCTTTTCTGTAAGAGAGGCCTTGTTGATTCAAAGAGTTTCCATGTAGTTGACTGGGGCTGAGCAGAGGACTAACCTTGCAGAAGTTCCCATACAACAAATCAGTGCCTGTGAGGATTTTGGATGTTCTGCCTTGTCCCCATCAGAGGTAGCAAAAATGTTGAGCTTACCTTGAAGTGCTCTGGTCACTGCAGGCCAGGTAGGTAGTGGCTAATGCTGTGTTGTTGCCATGAGATGAATGTTGGATTTATTTTCAAACCAGTAAGTAGAGTAACTAGAGCCATATATAATCACCTTATTAAAAACAAAAATCTGTCAGAAGTTTTACGCATAGCAAATGTGAAAGGCACAATATGGAATAAATTATCAAATGGCTCAAGTTCAGTGTCTCTTTGAAGGCTACAGGGAGGGGGGATTGTAGAGGAAATTGCACTTGTATTTTACACCTGACAAATTGAATTACAGCAACAAATCTGTATAATTACAATTCAGAGAGCAGGATTTCTTCTTGGAGTTGGGTAATTAGAATCAGGACTACACTTGAAGGTTCAAATTGGATTCTTAGAAAGAGTCCCTTACATGAATATGACCTCTCCAGAAAGCAGTGTTTTCATCCCTTCTATTTTAAGAATTTTGAATCATAATATAAAGTGACTCATCCATTATTTCCTCATCTTTTCATCAGCAAGATGCAAAAGAAATTGTTCCTTTGATTGTTTCCCTGCGAATGGGAAATCTTTAAGGTTTCTTCTCTTTTCAGCAGGCATTCATAAATCCAATTAACATTAATGAGTCTCACATGTGTGCGTCGACAGAGGGGGGGAAAAAAAACCGAACCTTTTGTCTCTCCAAGTATGTGTTTAACTGCAGAAAATGAAATTAAGAAAAAGCTTTTGGTGAATCACGGGTTACAAAGCCAGTAGCTCCTGTCTCATTTTGCAGAGCTAACACATTCCCCTGGTACTCTCTCCCCTGTCAAGGGTCCTTGTAGGAGCTGTAAATGCAGGATGAGCAGTGCTGTTGGTGAGGTGGAGAGTGCTATTATTACCTCCAGTTCTAAGATTAATTACTAATAGGTCACGTTTTCAGCAGAATGGCAGGATAGCAGTAGGGTTAATGTGACTGTGCTTCTGTCTCATGACATAACTCCATGGGAACAGAGTTAGAAAAAGTAAAATATATTAATAGCTCAGTGACCTATAAAGAAGAAATACTTAGTGCCCTTCTTCAGAGGTTCTGTTGCCTCTCTGAAGAACAGGATTGATGTTGCAAGAAGTTAGTGACATTTTGTGTTACTCAGCAACATTTCTTGTTTACTTACGGGCACTCTTAGAGCAGCCACGACTTTCCCAATAACACAGGAGGTCTTGATCAAGCTCAGTGCTGTTAGCAAGTGAATGGGGTCTCAGTAAATTAAATACTGCCTCTAGGAAAGCATCTGCTCCTGTTTCTGGCAAAACAGCCTGAACACAGGGTATTTTGCTTAATTTAATTCGTCGCCAATTAACACCAACATTTGATTACTGATTTGGGTATTGGGGTTGGGAAAGAAGACTTCAGTTGAGGAAACATTTCATTGAATTTGGCAGTGCTGAAGTTTGGGGTGGGGTGGGTGGCTCACAGCAGTGTCACAACCCACCAGAAGTCCCACTAAGGTCTCCCTGCAGTCCCCCACCACCCAAACCTGCTGTGTGTCCCCAGAACACCCCCTCAGTCACAGCTGACATGTGGAAAGGCTCCGAAGAGCTCAGTGCAGTATAAATACACTGAAACCATATGGTCTATCAGAATCATAATATCACTTCAGAGGTTTAGAAATAGCATGTTTATTAGCTGTAATCGCTTCAAAATTTTCATTGAAGTGAATAGCTGTAAGTACTCAACATCGTTGTATTTCCATACGAACCTTTCTGCAGTTTGGTTTGGAATAGAAGTGACCATCACTGACCTCAAAAGAAGAACAGTGAAAGGCTCTTCGGGTATCCTCTGTGTCCAACAGCCATCCAGTAGGATCAAGATTATGCTTTGACAGAACTGTAAACTATGACTGACTCCATATAAGATGGTCTAATGTATACATCTCTGTCAGATGCTCTACGCTTTAAAACAACTGTTGTTACACTTTTCTGCCAGGAAGAATTTCCTGAAACTATTACTGTTTTGCAACTATGCTTCCTTTGTGTTATTTGAAATTAAGCCCATTTTGTCCTGACGAATTGCTGTCTCCCTGATGGCTACATCCTTCAGATATTTGTAAGCTGTAAGCATCCTCATTTACTTGCACCTTTTCCAAGCTTGGCACGCTTAGCTGTTTTCCTTTCTTCGTATATCAGTTCCTCTAGTTTTGATGATGGTATGGCTTTTATTTGAATTAGCTCCAGCATTTCAACATAAATCTATCAAAATGGCTCCCAGCAGTCCATTTAAAAGGTGAAATGAGAAGAATTCCGTGGATGTTTCTAGTAGTTCCTTGATGTGTAGATACCTGGGGGTGGATTGTGCAGTCTGCATTTATTGTGGCATGTGCTTATTCTATACATAGTCTCACTAGCATCATTGGGACCACTCACTTCATTCTATTCTTATCACTTCCCTATTCCCTCCTCCACTCCTCAGATTCCTTGCCACAAGTGCAGTTTGGCTGTGGGCAGAGTTTTTGGTTGTCTTGAGTCTCTACTTGTGCTATGACTTCTCTGTTGCCTTTGGTGCATCCATTAGAACTTTCAGCTTCTCAAGGAGGTGCTCTGATAAATTCTGGGTTAAAACACTTGTAAGACAGGCTTGTTTGTATTTTGTAAGAGTAATGTGATCCTTGTCAGGAGCTGACAGATTTATTTCCTTCTGCACTATTAATTGCTCCAAGTTGTGTATGCGTGTGGATATATTTGTTCTTTCTCTTGTGACAGAAGAGAATTAAACATGAATTACTTCTACACAGAGACATAAGTTTTATTTCTGACCTCTTTGTCTTTTAATCTTTGTCTTCTTTTCCCCCAGTGTGTTTTTTCCTCTGTCTGTGGAAAATCTCCCTAGCTTGGTGAGCATTTTGTGTTGTCCTGCTTGATGCAAACCTCACCTTGGTGGTTCCATTCATTTTGTAGTGCAGCTCTTTGACCTCCCAGTCAACTTTAGCTGACTCTTCTAATGTGATTTTTCTGGTTAGTGGGATGATCTGAATCCACTGAATGTTTCTTCTTTGGGGAAAAAAACCCAACTCAAATTTGCTACTTTTATGGCAAATATTTAGAAATACATACATTTTGTTGAACTTAGATCTCACTGTTGATTCTTATGCAGTTGTACAGTTTAATTTTCTCAATTTTGCCACCCTGACTAGATTGTCATTCTCATCACTTACCTACTGCAACCATCATTTCTTCATAGACTGAATTTTTAAAATGACAGACATAAATTGAATGAACTTGAGCTTCACAGCAGACAAATGCTAGTCACCCTAAATGCATTTTTACTTTTAAAAAAATATGAGAGCAGTCAAGATGTGCGGTTATTTAATCTGAGAAGCATCTTGCTTTTGCAACATCCATTTCCCAGGGATGCTGTAGACTGCCAGGCTGCAGAAATACAAATTATTGTCAACTTTTTCATAACAGGATTAGCTCTTTCTCCCTTCATTGCTGCAGGGAAGCACAGGACACAACTTGCTGCGATTTTGTGTGGCTTTGCTTTGGGGTGACCCTTCTGTTTCCTTCTGTCCCCCCCCTTCTCTGTGCTGGGGGCGAGGTCTCTGTGGGGTGGCATGGCCATGGTGCTTTCACTTCGGCTAAAGTGCCAACCTTGGCCATGAAAGGAAGGAAAGAAAACATCATCGGACTTTAAAAGGCAGTGCTGATGAATTGTTATGCATGCTTGAACACTTTAAAAAAATGAAATAAAATCCTGGGATACCAAGATTGCCTGGTGGGCGATCATTTTCATGACAGAGCTCTGTATTTGAGAAGTACTTGGAAGAAAATAAACAGATTTAGTGATTCCTTTCCTTGAAGTCACTGAACACTTGTTAAAAAAAAAAAACTTTTATATTTTATGTTTCTTGCTGCTTTATTTCACTGTTCCATTTCTTTTACACCTATGATTTGGAGGACTGGGTGCTGCCTATGGCTGTGTAACTTGTACTTGAAAAGATGATTTGTTTAATGCAGTTCTGTTATGGTCCCTGTCCTTCTTTATGTCTGTCTGTCCTGCTTTGCTTTTCTTTTTGACATACCCTTTTCCATATTTTTCCTTTCTGCCTATACTCCCTAAATATTGCTTTTTTTTTTTCTTTTTTGAGCTTTATGCCATTTTGTATCCCAGATCTGTGCAAGCCACTTTTCAAAACAGGATGCCATTTTAGAATTAGATTAACTGCCTTTGCTCAGTCTGAAAATGAGAATTTGAGCACTGAGCTTTTGTTTTTACATTTATGGGGTTTTTTTTCAGAAGTAAAGAAGCATTTTTGATTATAAGAATAAGGTCTCTAATACAGTCTTAATTGCTTTGCTTGTTAATTTGTTAGACCTGGTACAGATTTAATGATACCGTTGCAGCTGGCATTTAGCTGATTGGAAAAACATGACAATTTTTGTATTTCGGTGTTGCAAATGACAGAATGGTAAAACTGGTTTATGCCACACTTGTTTTGCTGCTCATGATATTCCCCATTTGTTCTTATTTTCAGGTTGACTTGAACAAGCAGGGTGTGATCACATGACAGTGAAGATACCTTTTCTAGAATTTTCTTGCAACAATGGGGTTTGTTTTGTTGGTTTTTGGGGTGTTTTTTTGGGATTTTTTTTGTTTGTTTTTGGTTTGTTGTTTTTTTTTTTTTTTTCCTGGACAAGGAGATAATGGCAAAATTGAAGTCTGTTCAAGTGTCTCTTCAAGACAGTCAAGCTGCCCTTCATCATGATGGGGAACACTTAACCTAATTTGAATTCACTTTCAGGTCTGTAAGATAAAGAGCTGAGCTTTTGTTCATAACACAGAGATGCTGAGAAGTTATG
Source organism: Rhipidura dahli (assembly GCA_013399225.1). Lineage (NCBI taxonomy): Eukaryota > Metazoa > Chordata > Aves > Passeriformes > Rhipiduridae > Rhipidura > Rhipidura dahli. The sequence continues at coordinate 154,213 of VXAC01001103.1, read as the reverse complement.
AAAAAGTGATTTTGAAGAAATGCGGGGGTGTGAGGAAGCAGAGTAGGACTTGGCGAGAGAGTGTGGATTGCTTTGACTGCATTGCAGGAAATGCTGAGGTTGGTCCAGTGGCTGGTAGCTGGAAGAGGGCAATGTCCATACTGGAAGAAAGATGGACTCTTCTGTGACTCTCCACCCATTTCCTGAACGGATTTTAAGGACCTGTAGCAGGATATAGCTTTGCTGAAGTAAGTTGGGAATTGCTCCTTGTGTAGTTCTTGGGAGCCACAAAAAGTCAAAAAATGAAGGAGATACTTTGAAGTGTATACTGAAAATTTAAAATTGATTAAACTTTGTGTTTTCTGGAACGCACAGAGGGAAAACAAGATTGTGAAACTTTGGACTCTTCCTGTCAAATCTCTTTAAAGCTTTCTTGAGCAGTGTCCTGCGTTTCCCAGCTTGTGTCCCACAGGGACAGTATTCCAGATGACAGTAACAATCCAGTGCTCCAATAAACATCTGTGTGTGGTAATTCCATACAGTGAGTGCATACACACTCAGGTGCTAGCTGCCCTCTGTACCTGCGTGGGAAATGGTCAGCTGTGAGGAGCCTGGCACCCTGTGCACTCCGTTTATCTAGCTGATGTTCATGTAGAAAAGCTATATGGCTGGAAAGCAGCTGCCTTATTCAAAAAAGCCACTTAGTGAGACATTTACTGAGGAGGTAGCATCTTTAAAAATATTTAGTGCCACTCAAAGAAGCAACTGTATGAAATATTTAAGAAACAGCTTCTCTGAGGGGAAAATCTAGAAGTTTTTGTGCAGTAATGTTCCTATCTTTTAATGCTGCAATCACTCAACTGATAGGAAGAACGTCTCTTCATTATTTAATAGTTAGATCCACTTACCACCTATAAATACAGTTTGTACTGAAATATATAAATTGTTTAAAAGTGTCAGATATTGGAAGAGAGCAGGCTTCCTTACACTGTGTTAAATGTTAGAATGCTAGTTGAATATGTTCAAATTGCTAGGCAGGCAGGGATCGTGGGCCTTTCTAGCACTTGAACACAGCACTCCTGACTCTCTTCAAGTAACCAAAAAGTGGGGTTTTTGGAAAGATTCCTGCTTATGTAGTGCACATTTTGCCTGCTTAAGCTGTATTAAATGCCAATTTTCACTGTTGTATTCAATTTTTTAAATTAATGCAATGGATTTTCCATGTCCTTTAATATTGCCTGCATGTAAATTAAATTAATCCCCTCGTAAATTCATACCTGCACTCAATCCTCCAACTTGCAAGCTTTTGTTGTTTGTCTTGCAAACATTTCTTTATCATCAGACTTGTTAAGTCTTATGTTTTGAGACCAGGACACGTACCAGCCATTCCCATCTCAGCCTTCCTGAAGCAGAGTGTCTGTTTCACTTATTTCCAGTGTTTGTAACAACATATTACAAGTTGTCAGTAAGTGACAGCTTTTAAAATACGATCCTGTCTTGCTTTTCCACTAATAAAATGCACTGTAAATGAGATTTCGTGTATGGTCTGCTCTAACTGGGCAGTGGTGAGTGAGTCACATGCTTATTTGGATGCTAGTGTTTAATGTGTATTTATATATATCTGCCTTTGGATACTTTAGGTGTATCTGACCCATTGAAGAGCCCAAAGATTGCTCCAATTTCTACCCACATGGCCTTCCCTGATCCATGCTAGTGAGTGGGAGTCAGAAGAGAGATCCTATTGCCTCCTCTGTTAGTAATTGAATGTTTAAGTGAGTTATGGGGCTGTAAGAATGAACCCACTGCCTTGGCTCAGCAGTGTTATCTGTGTTATCTGAGCATGCTTCAGCCTGAGAAGTGATGTGCAGATTGATCCAGTTTTGCTTGATTTCCTCCTCAGCCAGGGTCATGTGAATGGCCTTGCGCTGCCTCCAGTTCAGGGCAGGCACGAGGACAGCTGGTGTGGGTAACCTTCTGAGAAGTTGGGGCTGCCCATGTGAGCTGTAGGAGCTGCACTGACGTGGCTTAAATGATGTAGAATTATTTTTGCCAGTGCCTGCATTTATAATTTATTTCAAAGAAAGATTGCAGTTTGGAAGTGAATCACCTTTCCCCCTTTAGCACATGGTGTGATTTGTGTGGCAGTGCTGTCACAGGGGAACTGGATGAAATTAAACTCCTTTCTTTGATTCTACCAAAGTGTAAATTAAGCCACCAGTAAAGGTCCAGACCAATGGCTGCCCTTTGGGTAGCTTTGGAACACATGCATTGGGTCTAGGAAATTAGAATGAATCTAATTTGAAGTCAAGTCGCTGATCTGCTTATGGTACATGTTTATTTACAAGAACTGCATCAAGCTAGAGATTAATCCTCTTGTGCAATTTCTTTCTAATGTAGATGTGGCCATATGTCTACATACAATGTAAGCTGACCTATTTCCAGAATCAGCATTTTACTCTATAAGATGAAAGTGCAATTAGATATTATGCTTATAATAGTTATATTGTATGTTTCCTTTGCAGTGTATCAGGTGATAAAGCAAGACAAAAATAAAACATCTAACATTTTTTATTATGTGCTTGCATGCAAACATTCCCTTTTGCACAGATACACACAAAGCACACAACATTTTATTCCCTGTGTTGTTGGCAATGTCTGTTTTAGCAAGTAAGGAGGCACAAGACAAGCAGGACTGTAGACCCAGAGAAGCAGACCCCCAGTGTGTGTGCAGTGATGGGCCCGAGCACGGTTCCTTCCTGCTGGCTCTGATCTGCTCCAGGGGACTGAGAGGCCAGCAGCAGCTGTAATGTGCTTGGTGGGTCTTGGAGTACGTCTTGCAGTTTCACTTGTGTGGTCCAGGACTTCTCCACAGTGTGAATCAACACGTGGTAAATGAGAACAGTTGGGATGTCCCGAGGTGCCCGCTGTGGAAAATAAAGCACTAATGCAGACACATCTGCTCGTGTGCTCACTTCTGCCAAACAGCGTTTACTAGGAGCAGGTTTTTTCTTTCAAGTGAGAGATGAAAGTATGGGACAGGTGATGGTATGAAAGCCTGTAATGTTTTTTTTAATTTATATTTGCAGTTGGGTTTGCTTTTTCTCCAGTAGAATATTCATGTGCCCTTTGAAATTAATTGGTCTGCCCGTCATTAAAACCAGCGGGGATCTCATTTAAGTAAACACCCAAGAATTAAGCTTGCAAGAAAAATTCAAGCTCTTCCAAGCATTTGAGAGCAGAATCAGTGCCATGTCTGTCTATCTGTGTTTCCCTTGGATTATGTCTTTCTGGCTTCATTTAGGGCTAATTGCATAAGCAGGCAGAACTACACCTTCACTATCCATCCCCACAGTCTCCAGATCTTTTCTCAGCAACTGCGTGTCTAAGTAGTTTATCCTTTCCAGTTCACTTTATTGAGCTAAGTTCACAAAACAAACCTTGTGATTTTCACACTGCATATGTTTAATTCCTAATCTCTTTCCATTTAGGATTGTATAAACCAGGTCAGAAAAACAAGGCACAGTCTTTGGAAATGTTATTTTAAGATAGTTAAACCCTTAATGCTTTTCCATCTGACACTAGGCAGAATTCATTGTAGAAGTTCAGTAATTAAGTCAGATCACATGCTGTGCTTCAGGGCCAGGAGAGGAGCTTGGCACCAACAGAGCAGAGCTGCCCTCTTGCATTTCCTTAGCAGTTGTTCCCACATCACTGCATCAAAATAACTTTGTGCCTCTATCCAGCCTTCTATATTCACCTCCCTGATCCCAGGCATCTGCAACAGCATGGGGAAAAAATGGACTTAGCTTAAGGGCTTAAAAATGAATAAATAAATCCAAGGCACTTCTGCTCTGTCTCTGGGACAGGAGCTCTGGCAGACAGCTTGGGATGTCTGAGAGGTTTGACTGCTCTCGCTCTGCCTCGTGCTGATGGGACAAGGCCAGGGTTTCTCCTGGCTGCAGAGCTCCTTGTGTGGCCAGAGGAGTGAGTGTCCCTGCTCCTGATGTATGTTCTTGTTTCGGAGAGTCCCCTGCTCACTTTGCCAACCTGAGCAGCAAAGGTGTTCCATCAAAGCTGGTGACAAAATGCCTGTTGACTTTAATGCTCGCCCTCCTTCCTTGTTGTGTTGACTGTTTGTGTGAGATTTTTTTTCCCTGATTATGTAAAATATGTGCAAATGTTTGCTTTAGATGATGAAATGTGTACAACATGAACTTCTGGGACATTATGGCTCACTATTGCTGCAGCAAAATGCTGAGATATGTATAAAAGGCTGCAGTAATTGTTAGAATATTAATGATTTCATGTATTAAGAGAATTGTATTTGTGAAATTAAGGAAGATAATGTATCTGTAGACTCCTGACTTTTTCAAAGAAAACCAGTAAAGTGGCCAAGCATAGTTTGTGTATAGAAGTTCTTCACACAGAGTTTAAAAGACAGCATTTTCCTGCGGAATGAGGCACGGGTCACTTGTATATATTTCAAATTACAAGTTAGCAAGGTTGGTAGGGAGGCACTTTCCTGTTGTTACTGATGTATAACCTGGGCTGGCAGCTCCCTGTAACAACTGGACATAACAGCCCTAAATGGGGTGAGTGTTGCCTGCCTGTGCCTTCTGTTCAGCTGGCTTTCTGCCCACCTAGAAATTGCTCAATAAAAACCGAGTAAAATATATGAGCCTGGAGTGATCTTTATAAAATCCCTCCCCAGGTGCCTTCCTTATTGTACTTCCAACATTTCCTGTTGTTCATTGGCTCACTAATATTATCTGTGTAGTTAAAGTTAGGCGGAAAAATGACAGGCTTTTCTCGGTTAGAAAGAAGCTGATCAACCCGTATTTCAAATAGATGTGTAAGATGAAAGAATAATACACAAATTCTGATATGAACTTTAAGTTCAATAGTAGCATAGCTAGAAACAGGCATTTATGAACCAAAATGTTGATAGAGGGGGGGAGAATGTTGAGTTGTGAGAATAAGCAAGACCTGAAATTACAGCTCCTGTGACATTCTTTTAAAAGAAAAAAACAAACCAAACCAAAACAACTCTTAATTTCCTTTGGCTTTAGTAAGTATTGTGTGGGTTGTAAATGCACGCTTCTGGTGCAAAGCCATTTGTAATGCTGTATATTTCAGAATATTTTATAAATGTGTAAATGTGTCACTCCTGTGGATATTTGCTGCCATTTGGTATAGGTGTGCTGAAAACGTGGGGTTTGGTGGCTTTTGTTGCTGTTGTTGTTGTTGGTTGGTTGGTTTTTTGTTTGTCTTTTTGTTTTGTTGTTTTTTTCCATTTTCTGTTTCTAGCTTTACATTTTGATGGAGAAAGGCTCGTGACAGGGCTCGCTTTTTCCAGGTACATCTGAGGAAGATTGTTTGGCTGTGACTCAAAGCGAGCATAAGGACAAGAGCAGTTCAGCACAGCTGGGTGCAGGAGTGGGAAGCCAAAGCCTGGAAATAGCCCTTGGCCATGTCCTGGCAGGCGGGAGCGTGAATCTGATGACTCCTAGGCAGAGTGGGAGGGTGGTGCAGCATCTTTATTGTATGACACTGGAGAAACCTTGAGCTGGTCTCATTTTCTTTGGCAAAAAGTGGTTTATTAAAAGCACTTTTGTATTGCAGCTTCTTGCGATTCTGATAGAAAAGTCCCATAAATGAAATGAAACAACTTTGGTCTGTATCGTGAATACATCTGTTTGATACTATTTGAAAAAAAAGGTGGGGGGAGGGGGAAGAAGTGTTAGGGGAGATAATTAGAGAAAAACTAATTAAATGCATTGCTTTGTATTTTTTATGATCTCACTTTGGAAAAAAATGTATATTAAATGCTTTTCATTACTGCCCTCTTCTCTCCTGCTCTCCTCTATTTCATTTCAAAGATGCAAGTATTTTATGAGAGAAGATTTTAAATTTTTTTTTCAATGCTTTGAGATAATTCTAAATATTCATCTTTTCTACCAGTTGACTGGACTCTAATCTTCCTGAATGCAAATTCTGATTAGAGCATTCAGATATATGAAAGGCCTGAGATGTATTTAAGCAACAGACTCTGGCTTAATTTTATTTGCCTCTCAACCTCTTAAAAATTTCCAGTGTTTGTTAAATACTGCAAATTTCTTTGAGGGAACAGGAATTTCCAGTACCTGATCAGCATTTCTGGATACATCTCAGCAGCCTGATGCCTGGGGTTCAAGAAGCCAGATGTTTGGCAAAGGAGACAGATTCCTCTTGCTCTGTCCAGTACGTTTTAATACTTGGGTCTTTTTGGTCTCACAGAAAAGCAACAGAGTGCACATGCAGCCAGTTCAATGTGGAAAGCAAATATGAAGAAATTTGCCATTTTCCATGATGATTTAAAAGATGCAAAGCTGGGATAAAGTCATTATTACCATTCTTTGCATGTAATGTTTGTTGGCAGGGAAGATGTTCTTGTTCCCTACAGATAGCTCCCAAACTCCTGACACACCTTCAGCCCGGATGCTCATAGCTGTAGTCCCACAGGAACACAGGTCTCAGAGTTTTTTAGGGGTTAGAGAATAAAAGGGAATAATAGTAAAACACTGAAACACTGCCCCCCCCCAAAAAAAAAAACCAAAAAACAAACAAAACCAAACAACCCAATACCCCCAAATTCAACAGGATGTTTACATAGCAAACACAGTGAGAAGCACAAGAGCTCATTATCTCCTTTATTCTTGTCTTGTTAATGGAGAAGTGGAGAATTTATCCTTTTCCATGTGAGTGGATTCTCATCTCAGAGCGAGCCCTGCTCTACCCTGCTGTGGGGAATTTCTTTGGCTTTGACCAGTTCTGCTCTTTGCTGGTTGCTCACATGGCCTTGGGTTTTTTGCTTGGTTTTGGTTTTCTTTCTGTTTTATTTAATCTGTTTATGCTTTTAATTAAAAATCTACCTGTGGAGTTTAGGGCGTGCAGAATTTATGTAAGGTAGTTTAAAATTATAGCACTTTCTTTTTTTCCCCTCCCCCCAGATCCCTCAGTAATTATAAGAAGGATAGATTATTTTATCTACAGCTTTTCCAGGCACAATAATTTAGTCAAGAAGGTCACCTCTTTGCTCCTATTCAAAAATCTGGGTTTGTAACTTTTAACATTGTATATTCCTGTGGGTATTAGCCTAGTAAAAGAAATACAGGTAAAATTGCAATGATTTTGTGCAGGTCTGCTAAGGATGGAAGAGTTTAATTGTTAACGGTTGTGAAGATAACAACTGTTTTACATTAATATACCTTATTGACAATTTACAAATGAATCAACCCGGAAGTAAGATCTTAGCAGGCTACATAGCAGGTTTAAAGTCAATATTCCTGGAAGTGCACTGTGTGACCAGTCCCCCTCATCCCTGACACAGAACTTTAAAACAGATGCTGGTGTTTTACATTCCTGTCTTTTATTACTAAATAATGAACACATAGACACAGTGCACCTCATAAGCAGATTTTTTTTTATTGTGGGCTGTAGAGAATCACTGACAATTCTGGCTGGATTTCATACGCAGACTTTTTATCTGACTTTTTGTTTTTCATGTCTATCTGAATGCAGTTTCTTTGGAGAACAGTTGGGATGAACTCTGGACTGGATGACAGACATTTTTAGTTCAGAAGATAGGTATTAGTCAACTTTGCGCAAATAAACCAAAAACAGAATTTTGCTGTTGGGTGGAGGATGGCACAGTTCACTCGTTCTAGTTTATGCACACTTCGTTTGAGTTCACTGCCAAGCTTAGAAACAGGTTTGGATGAAGCATAGAGCTCACTCACTCTTCATTGGAATGCGAAAGGATAGCTTTGGGCTGTAGACTTTGTATCAAATCACACACAGCCTGTGTCAGCGCTGAACTACAGCTGCTGTTTTCTGTCCTGCCAACAGCACAAATCCAGCATAAAATCCATTTCACCTACGTCTTCATATCTGAGCTAACCCAGGCTTGAGCTCCAGCAGTGATTGTGTAGAATGCAAGTCTGGCATCTATAAACATGGATGAATATGTCTTGGGCATCCACTTTGGATGGCTGGGATCTGTGGTGCCATCCTCAGCTTAAGAGTGTGCAAGGCAATAAAGCAGAGGGCTGGTTCCTGAGAAGCAGAGGAAGAGGGCTGGAAATAGAAGCTTTGTCCTTAAAAGGCCCTGGCCCTCATGAACCATAGCTCGCCTTCATCTGTGTTGTGGCCAACTCTCCAATGTGAGGAAATCATAAAAAATGGTGGGTTTTTTTTTTTCTGGGAGCTGGCAAAGGATTTTGTATTAGAGATCCATAATTACATGATTTTATGTTCATATCTTACATGCTTTAAATTTTAATAAGTTTTGGAGGCTATATCAGTGAGTTCTTAAGAAGGCTTGAGTACTGTCAAACTGCTGGATGAGAGGCAAGTGCAGTGGGAAATAATCAACACGAGCTATTGAGATAAAATGGGGTGGGTGAGAATGGATTGGGGGAGTTGATGGTGTTAACTGCCATCAGCAAATTGGGGAATTACAAGAAAACATGCAACCATTTGTGGTTTTTTTCAATCATTGTCACTGTTGCATTGAAATAGAAAAGGGCTGGTGTATTTTTTAGGGCTGTTGTAAAGGGGAATTAAAAAGACTACAGCAGGTATTTTTACAGAGAAGAGTGAGGAGATGCCAGGAAGGAGCTGTTTGTGACCTGGCTGAGGATTAAGCAGAGTTACAGCACCTGAAGGGAGACAGGAGGTAAAGGTCTGATCTTAGGTTTATCCAGAGGGACATTTTCCCAGGAGATGGAACTGCACCTGGGAACACCCTGACAGCTTAGCTGGCTGATACCAGTGCAGTGTACTATTGGGCTCATGCTTTAAATCCCAAGGAATTTAAATTCCACTGTACTTAATTTTCAGTTGCTATCGATGCCATAATTTGAAGCAGCCTAAACTGGTAATTTTATAGTATAGTTTCATATATTTGATTCAGATTATTATTTAAAGTTTAATGTATCTGATTTAGTTTCTCACAGTATAAACCAACATTTTAAAAAGGATGCAGTTCAAGGAGAAGCTTGTAGTTCCCAGTTACTCATGACTCAGGTATCTGTTCTTACAGCTATTAAATACTGCTTCATGTCTCTGACTGCTGAAGGCATTTTGGACTTTGCTTTAGACCTATGTTCTCTTTTCCTCTCCAATGTTTATTTGTTCCTCTAAGCTTTCTACTTTTAATATTTTTTCTTCCATTGTGTAAGTCAGCTTTTCCCAAATCGTGGATTTGTGGGGATGGGCAGACATGTAAAGCTGGCTGTGTATCTGGCTTGACAAACCAAAAAGGTAAAAATACTGAACAGTTCAGCTGGGAAATAAAAGAAATGTATGTTTGGGCAGTTCTTTTCCTTTTCCAGTTCAGGGGAAATCTGACATGTAACAATATTCAGTAACCACACTATTCCCTATTGCTTCCCGTATTGCTTATGTAGAGATTTAAAGGAAAACCCAAAAGAATGAAGGAATATGAGAAAAGTATGAAGTGAGATCATTTTATTTTTCTCTGTAATCTTGGGTCTGTTAAAACATCCACCACACCGGGGCAGCAGTCAGCAAGCATAGGTTGTCTGAGCTTCTGCTCCTGTCTCCAGTGTGGCAATTTGGCATTCTGGAGGAGACCAGCAATTGATTTTGATTGTCTGTGTGGTTTCTTTTGAGGCACACTCATCTTCTGATCTGGATTAGGTAGCAGTTGCTAACTGCTTGGGTTGGTGTGTATGAAGAGGAAAAAAGATGAAGAAATGTTTTACCAGCTGGTGCTCCTGTCAGCATCTCTGTCTCCAGTGTTTTTGTACAGGTTGTGAGAAGCATTTTATGGATATGCACGTGGTAAATTAGACAGGTCTGCTTATCTGCCAATGGGAGCTCTCTTTTAAGTTCTCCTATTTCCTCCTCCTTCGGATTTCTGATGTACAAAAGGTAATTTTCCCACTGTAACCTGTGGTTAGAAGGGGGTTTACAGGCATTACAGGCTAGATTAATTTTCACTCCCCAAGGTTCATATTGAACGTAAAATCCCTCTTGGTGACAGCTGTGAGATTTGGTGCTATTGACTGTTTAGAGTACATGGTAGGAACCTGGAAGGTGGTTAATGCACTGCAGGCTCCAGAGACTCCTTCCATTGCTTTTGCTCTTCATCTAGTTCCAATCCTCACTGAGAAAGGACCAGGGTATGAGCAAGAGTGTTTCTATATATTATTTCGTATTGGTTTTAAATTGTGTTAGCATTCTGATAGCCTAACTGATAAAGTGTTTGGTTTTTTGAGATAAATCAATTATTTTGTTCTTTTTAGAACTGATTTTAATGGACTAAAGGAAATTTTGTTTCCAAAAAAAAAGAACCAACAATAGAAAATCCCGCTCATCACAAGGCAGTAGATGCCTTAATACAAGAATGGCTTTTGTAATATTTTTTAAATTACTTAAAATAAATAAGAGCATGAGAAAAGCAAAAGTCTTAGGTGAAGTATTTTGCAGCATGTGCTTTGTGGCTTAATCATGCCTATCCAGGCTCTTGAGCAGGCTGCTGGGATTTACATGTGAATTGAGGGAGTTCATTATGTACCTAATGACTCTTTCAGGTTTGGGTCCTTATATTTTAAAGAAGTTGTTATCCTCTGTAGATCTATAGAGTTGATTTAAACTATTGTGTGACAAATCCCATTAAGGTGATGAGTTTGTTGTAATCTGTAATAAATCCTTTTGGAAACGTTGTGATTATCCCTGATGTTTTCTCAGCCGATAGATTCTATCATGCAGTGAAAATAAATTAGTCTGATGAGGGAGGGAAGGTGAGTAAGAATCTGAAAGTCACATGTACAGTGAAACATGCTTGGAGTGTCTAAAGAAGGAATACAAGTAACTTTTGAACTATAAAATTCCATCAAGGCGATTAATAACCTGGGGGAAAGCAACTTATTCTTCTTTTTGCTGTTCTGGAAAGGCAGCACTAGATGTGCTCCTGGTTTTAGTCCCCGTGGTCATCCTCCTAACATGGATGACAGTGGATATCACTGACCTGAAATGGTCACTTATGGTCCAGGCCCCTCATGTTGACAAGATGGACAATTGAATATGTACATATGAAAAAATCCTGATTTTTGTACATACACATTGTGTGTGTGGCAAGAAGCCAGTAAAAAATCTGACCTAGGAGAACTGAAGCATCTGGCATCATTTATTGAGAAAAATGCAGCGCAAACATGGAAAGAAAAGTAGTAATGTAGATTAATTAATTAATCTCTGCATATCTTGGTAAGACGCCTAACCTACTTGTAATAAATCTTGGAGCTTTTTCAAGGTGGAATTTCTTTTGAACTGTCAGCTTGTATGTATGTCTGACAAAACCTATAATTAGATTGGCATAGGAAGTAGGTTCTGGCCTCATGATGTTGAGGATGCACAGTGGTTTCACCAGATGAAGGATGGAATAATGGTTCTACTGAAGTCAATAAAACATGTATATAAAGGTTGGTGGGGTTAGTATTTTATCTGAAAGTATGTAACAGATTTGGCTACTAGTAGCTGGCTCTGTGTATTAAAATGAATTTAAATATTATATTATTGTTTAAGTGACTTACAAAGCTTGTAATAAGTAGGGATGACTTATCCATTCCTGATTTATCTTTCTAAAATAATTTCGAGGAGAATTATTTTCCCCAAAAAACTGAGTCCAGTGTCTATACACATTGGCACTGATTATCATCCATCTGTGTGTATTTTAGGTGTAGGTAAAATATATGTAGGTGCATATGTATGTGTATGCTTTTAAAATATGTACAGGTCTCCTGCTCAACTTTTAACCTTCAGCTCCATAGTTTAGGTTACATGTCCCTGGAATATTTGCACAAATATTTTATAGTTACACGCCTACCTACATATCAACCTGCTTTGTTCTCCATGTGTCAAACCCTTAAACGCTATGTTTTAGTAATGCTGCTTTAAGTGGTCCTCCCTGCTTTAAAGCCAGAATTGTCAGCAAACTGCAGGTACATTCCAATGTCGACAGTATTTATTCTTTCCACTAAGTCATAGTCCTGGAATAGTTTGAGTCGGAAAGGATCACCTTGTTCTACCCACTGCCATGGGTGGGAGCACCTTCCACTAGACCAGGTTGCTCATAGCCTGGTCCAGGATGGCCTTCAACACTTCCAGGGATGGGGCATCCATAAAATAAAATAAATAAAATGTTTGGGTTTTTATCCAGTGAGAATAGATCAGCCAGAAAAATGTCTCTGCCATGCAAAGATTACACCACATTTTAGTTTTTAATTTTCTCCTGCTTTAAGTCTTCAGCGGTGACTTCCAGACTGTGTGATGAGCAATTAACAGGGCATAGAATAGTCACTGCACTGTATAATTTGTTTTTTCCTTTGAATTTTATATATTGGAAGCAGGTTTGTGTGTAGAGTGGTGTGGGGTTAAAGTATGTTTTCCACGACAGCAGTGGTTTAAAGGAGGGAGTTGGAGAGATGAGTGAGAAAAGGCTGAAGAGGTGCATGGATGGTTTAATGTTATTTTTAAAGCTGAGTCGTGAAGGGAAAGTCTGTTGTTTCTGTAATCTGCCAATTAATTGTTTTCATTGTTTGTTTGGAGGTTTACCAGCAGTAGGCAGGAAATGCCAAATAATGAAAACATCCTCTTGAAATAATGTCATTTCTAGTGAGGGCTCTGGCCAAAGTTTTCCACCCATCTCCTGTTGCACACCCTCACCGAGTGCTCTGGAACTGGGAAATGCTGTAGAAACTTGACTTGTGCAAAAGAGGTGTTCCAAAGTCCAGCTGGTCTCAAGATCGAAGCTATTTAAACCAGTAAAAAAATATTCTTACTGGATGTCCTCCTGTTCATTGCATTACTCTTAAATGTCTTAGAAATAGATCAAAAGCTCCAGAAAATTCCTCTGTGTAGTTCCTTCAGGTTTTTTGAGGACTTTGTCAGAGGATCTTTACTGTCCATTTTTGAAATTTGGTGTCTATTACCCCTGATGTTTTCATTTAACTTTTTTTATTAGTTTTTCCTTTTGACAAGGCAGCAGTTCTGTGCCTGGGGCTCTCTAGGTGTTTTCATAGCTTGCTTTCTCCAGCATAACTCAGCAGATACCAGCAACTTTTGATACAGCTAGTCCTTTTTAAAAAATTATTAGGTTTGTGTGTATTAGATTGTATTTTGCCAAACAAAACCTTCAGGATTCTCTGCATATTGAACTGATGCTAACTACTGATAATTTGGGAGGAGCTGTCATTCTGCTGTATTATTATATTGCAGCTTCTTAAGAAAAAAAAATTTTCTTAACTATTTTCACAAAATTTAGTCAAGCATTTTTCCTCCTTATTTTAGGAGGAGATACCTTTCATGTACCCTCTCTCCTTCTCTCTCAGGTTCTCACTTTCTCTCTCACATAGTATTTAATTTCTACAGCCTTCCATTTGCAATTCTTGGGAATCTCCTAGAGGAAGAAATTGCCAAGATTACCAGAGCACAGGCAACACTTTCCCAAGATTATTTTTCCCCAATTTGCTCTGATTATTGCAGCAATTTCTTAAGTCATCTGACCAGAATTTCCCTATCCTTTGAGAGGAGGAGGCAAGATATTGAGAGAAAAACTGATCTGTCCTTGAAGATGCCTGTTAGGAAGCCTTTTAAACATGGAGCTTTACTTTTACTCATCAGTAATTTTTCTTTCAATTTATCAATTAAAAACTCCCAAATTGACTTCTGAGTGTTTCTAAACCAATCTCAAAACACTTACCCAAAATTTCCAAGCATCTTCCAGCCTGCCCCATGGAAGGACAGGTGGTTCATCATCACTGCGCTCCAGGAGAAGATTTCTGCTGCTCAATCCTTGTTTGTGTCACTGTTAATTACCAGCAACCCTCACACCCACTCAAGGCTGACTGGTGTGCTGAGGATGCTTCTTACAGCAGTGAGCTGATGGGAGCACCTCTTTAATGGGGGGTTATTTCCTTTGGTGCCATTATGTTTCATTAAAAGACTTCAGATAATCTGAAATGCAGAAATATGCTCCATTAGGTAAATGGTGCATTTGTGACCTTTGTGTCTCTCGGTTCTCCAGTGTTATTTATTCCAGCCATGTTAATAGGTTTGCAGGGCTTTATGCTCTGAATTGCATTTGAAAATGTTCATGTTAATAAATTTGGCTTGTGTGTGAGGACAAACCTTAGGCATTTAGGTTTACTTATTTCCAGGTTTAGACGACTAGTGTGATTGTTATGAGTCTGGCCCATGGCAAAATTCCTGATAATCTTCACAACTTCCAAAATGTTTGGATTCATAAGTGTGAGTTTATGGAATGTCTCTTGATATTTACCTATTCATTTCTAAGGAAGTCCTTCTTTTTTTTTTTACCATCTGTTCATAAAACAAAACTGTGCAATGTGAGTTGCAGGCAGCTTGAACAAATTTAAGTTAAATAATAAAGGTGACGGTCTATTTGCTTGTGTCAGTGTGGATCTGGCAGGGGGACAGATGGCCCTCCAGGGACGTCTTGTGTTGTGTGAGGTTCTCCAGCTCACGGTTTGAGGCTCATCCTGGGCCGTGGCTGCTGAAGACTCTGCCTTGTTTTACGAGTCAGCAACTGGGTGCTGTTCCTGGATCTGATCCAGCTGGGGTGGAACCCTTGGAGAATAAATACTGCCTGGGAGAGCAGAGAGCTCTCAGAGACCTATGAGATGTGACAGCATTCTGCTTAGCTGATAAATTGCAGTGTAGCAGGAAGGATGCTACAATGAGTATTGATTTCTTTTGTGCATAGAACTCATTTTGCTCCGGCTTGTGAAATGCCTTCATGAGCTGACAATCCATTAAGGATCACTTTGTGTGTCTCTTCCTTCATTATTGCTTCTTTTACTGCTTTCTGCTTTACTGCCTTTAAAATACATTGTCAAGGCAAAAATAAAATAGGTACAGGAGAAACTCTAATAGGAGCAAAGCAATTTGGCTCTTGGTAAATTACTTTATTGCAAAAAATATTTTACTAGGGGACAATCTACAAAGACAATTTCAAGGAGCTAAACATATTATATTAAAATTATTTTATAGTAGGGTAACTCACCTAATGATTGCAATTTTGTGTCATGAAATGCACCTTTTATTGCAAGATTTTATTTTTTTTCTAAGTCTGAAGACCTAAAATACCAGTTTTATGTGAACATAATTTAGTCTTGTCCATTCTGCATGGCCAGTTGGTGCCTCATATTTTGAATATGTGCCAATAATACCTTCACAGATGCAATCCTTGGTTTTTTTCATGTCCTGGAGGGTTGTTGCTTTTTATTCAGAGTAAACAGGGAAGCAGTATGTTCCTCTACATTAATTTTTTGCTATTTCAAGGAGTAAACGGAGAAGCAGTATGTTCCTCCACATTTAATTTTTTGCTGTTTCAAGGAAGTAGAGAAGTTTTGTGACACAAATGCATTAATAGTAAAATCATATTTTTTGCTTGAAAATGTGGTATTTTCCTTGTTCATGTAAACATATTGATTAGGTTTTGTCATAGGAAGGGTTGGAAATAAGAATGTCTAGATAAGGCTATCAAATGTAGGATTATCAAGTTAAGAGGACCAGTGCATTGTGCTCCATTATGAAAGAGAGTGTATTATTTTTGTTGCCAACATAATTTTTTAACTTATAATAATTTCCAACTTGCATTAGTTCTGTATCCTTTTTGGGATGTTTTGTTTGGTATTAGGCAAGTCTTACCCTCCCCCAGGTCTCCTGCTGTTACCAGTGTCTCAGTCTCAGGGATGGGTATTGCCTCTCTGCAGAGTGATTTGTGATCTAGTGTGGAGAGCTCCACTGAGAAGCTGGACTCTGCATTTTAGGAAACAGATGTTGCTCTTGAAAGCTGCTTTAAAAAACCAGAACTAACATGTCCTGTGACTATTAAAATTTAGTTTAATGTAGCTAGTCACACAAGCAGGGTGGCTTTCACATTGCAGGATTTTTCTGTTTTCCTGTTTTTGTCCCCTGGCTTGGACATTTGTGTGAAGGTCTGATTCATCTGCCTCCTGCAGCTTCTGGCAGGTCCCGAATTCTCCTGCCAGGAACCTCGGCCTCGGTTCCTGCCTGGAGTTCTCTGGTAAGCAGTGACCTCATTAATCACATCTCCTGGCTGTCAGTGCAGCACTGCTCAGTGATTTCTGCCCAAGAGTGACTCTGAGTACTTTAGGCTGAGTTGTTTCGTGCAAGTGCTTGGCCAGACTCTTGGTAATTCCTTCCTTTCCGCCCACCTCCTCTTCCTTGCACTTAGGATTTTAGCACTGGCTGATCTGTATCTTCCCATTGCCTCTGGTTATTGACTTGAGAAGTAATGTTCTAGTCTCTATTTATTTTAAAAGAATAATAGTAACTGAAGCCAATAAACACCATTTGGAAACTTGACTGTTTTCTTGGTTTGCTTGGAAGACCATGGCAAGGGCACAGAGGTAAAATAAATGTCTGCCTTCTTTAAAACACATGATGGCATGTGGTGCACTACAGGCCTTCAGCCCCATCTCAGGAGAGGAGATATGATGAATTAGATAAGGATTTCCAAGATGAGATTTTCTGGAATAGACTTAAATCTGCCTTTCTAGTATGTCGTACAGTTGAATTTGGGATTATTGGTAGATGAACAAGCGAATAAAATTGGTAATCCCTGCCCTCCCTGCACATGCCAAATCAGGAAAGTTTTAGTTTGGTAAATTAGTTCTAGTGCTAATTATAGTTCTATAATTTCCCAACTTCTTTTCCAAGCTCTTTTTTGCAGTAAACCATGCTCTCCTGCTGATAGGATTAAACACGGTAACTACTGGACTGTGGAAGTGTCTCTAACTATACCTGCATGGATCCTTTGAAAACATAATATATTTTTTAAAAATATGTAGAAGAGAACTTGGATGCTGTTTATAAACTCAGCAACCTATTTTTTGTCCTGTATTTACATTGACCTGACTTTATTGTCTGGATTTCAGTTGGTTTTGTTTTTCCTCAATCACAGCTTTTTGTTCCCTCCCTTTTTTTTTTTTTTATTTTTTAATTTTACTAATGGGAACTNTTTTTTTTTTTTTTTGCGGGGGGATTTGACTTTTATTGGTGTGTACTACTACAGCATTCACTTTTTTTTATTTGTTTAGGGTCAAATCCTTGGCCATGTACATGGAGCATCAAGAGACACAGAAATAAGAGGTTTGTGACATTTCTGCATCCCATTGAGTGTCAGGGGGGCTGGAGGCACCTGCTCCGTGCTCAGGTCCTGTGTCAGCAGACACCTCATAAATCTCTTCTCCTCCCTTCTGGTGGTCACTCAGACAGTCAGATGGGGAGCTGGGATTGGAGGGAGCTGTAATTTGCTTGCAGTCCTCTCGAGACTCCTGTGCAGGATGGTTATGGAGCTCGTTCTGTCTTTCCCTGTCTGCGTCCTCCCTCAGCCTGAACCCTCTCGTGTTTTCCCCTGACGTGTTCGATGCTGTGGGCCAAGTCGTGGTCACTTTCGTGGCATCATCACTATGAGCTCAGAGCTGTGGAAGTCAGTTTTCACTTCTGTTCTTCTGCTGGTGTGTGTTAAATGTTACAGTTTGTGCTGTGTAAGTGTGTGTATGTCTTTCGTAACGCCTCAGCAGTGACTCTCTTGGTGTGGCTTTGGGGTACTGGATAATCTCAATGTCCCTGCTGTGAGCCAAATGAAGTTAAATCCCTGGTTTTGTGCTAAAGTCATAAAGCTGCCATGGATAGACTGGTTTTTTTTGTTTAAAATACAGGATAGCCTGAATTCAATACATGCAGTACACAACTGTTTTAAATAAGAATAAAGAACTGTAAGCGCAACATGGGAGTACAAAAACTCTACAGTAACTATAATGCCCCCCTACCCCACCCCCCCCAAAAAAAGAGCCAGCAGTTTGGAATATATATTGCAAGATGCTCAGCAAAACGTAGTGGTCCAGCTTAATTTTACTAAAATATTTGGTAATAAGAAAAGCAGTACTTGTGTATTTCTTCACAATGACTAAGAGCTTTCTCAAATAAAAAAGGCAAACTGAACCTTGCGAGGCCTTTCAGTGGGCGCTCACAAGCATATGCAGAAGTTGATGGAGCAGTGGTGGGCAGAATGGAAAAGAAGTCTTTATTTCAGTTGAAAAATTGTTTTATCTTTGGCACTTATCACTTATCCCACAGACAACCTCCCCATGCCTTTTTCATTTGTATTGATGTGCTGGGTACTAATGTTTCTATTTTTGATTGTGCAGAAGTAGTTCTAATATTCAAAACATTAGTATGTTGTCAGTTCAGTTCAGCAGTACTTTGAGTTTTCTCCTAATGCCATCACTGATTGTTAGACCAGTGCCTCAGTCAAAATCAACATATTTTAGTAAAATCTGTTATGGTTTATGACTTAGAGGATTGAACCTGGTAATGCCTCAAACTCTTAGATTAGTTGTTATGCATTCACAGTGCATTAGTGTAGTAGTTTCTCTGTCAGATGATTAATTAAACTCTTCAGAAGTGTTTCTTCCAAAAAGTCATTCGTCTTCCAATTTCTACTGTTACCAGCTATAAGGTTACAAGGGTTATGCAAAGGGAACAAATTACTAATGAAGTGTTTGGTGATGTATTTTTTCCTTACCGACATTAAAGCTCCTGTAAGTTTGCGATTGGCCACTTTTGTTTTTAATATCCCTTTGCCTAAGGAAAGTCACTGCTGAAAGATAAAAGAAAAATAGCTTTAGCACCATGCTTGGATGAAGCGGGTCTGGTTTTGATTTATATTTATTGGAAATCTTTCTGAGTGTTAGCTTGTCCTTACAGTTCCTAGCAGGCTCTTTTTAAGCTGGGATAGACTTTGATGGCTGAGTGTGCCAGTGAGCTGGACATGCAAAACCACCATGTGTGGTATTTTGTGACACTTGGGAAAGGGTTTAGGAGAAAGATCACCACAGCAGTTTGTTCTGAACAAAACTAAACCCAACACAAAGCAGTGGCTTTCCCCAGGCTGGGCTTTATACACACAGCAGATAAGAAACAATGTGGGCTTGAACTCCACACAATTCCCATCGCAAAACAAAAGCGGGAGTTCTAAAGGAAGCAGAGAAATCATATAAAATAAGCTTTTCAAGGGGAAAAGTACTAATTTCCCTCTAATTTTAATGAAAGGAACACAGCAGATGTTTGCAAGGTGAGGCAGGTAATGTGTGTCATTGTGTGGACCTGGTGCTTGGCCAAGGTAGGAGGATGCCAGAGGAGGGCAAATGCCTGAAGTTGTGTACGCTGGGTCCAGCCAGGACAATCTCCTTGGTCCCTGAGCTTGGAGCGTGCCCTGTGATGCAGCCTGGCAGCAGATGGTTGGGACAGGATGTTCTCTGGCACCATACAGCTGTGGCCTGACTATTTTAGGGGATATTGACGCATTTCAGTAAAATTCCTTTAAATTCCCCTTGTGGAGTTTTGATCTGTTAAATCTGTTTTTGTGAGGTATGCTGTTTGAGATGCATCTAGCCAGTTCGAATAAATAGAATCATTAGCATGAAATACACCTATTAATTCAATTTGAATTTAATTTAGTTTCCCTTGAATTCAGATTTCGTTACTAGTAGTAAGTTGATTGCTTTAAGTCCAGTAATTTAAAATACTTTGAAGTATAAGTTTCCTTTAGTGTCATGATACTGAAAAAGGAGTGTGAGAAATGCATAACTTACAAAAACTTGGAATAATATGAAAACAATTAAAAAAGACAGAGGAATTTTAGGGAGAGGTTATTACTTAAGTAACTTTCAGTAACACAGGTTTTAAATATTTAGCTCTTTGAACCATGGTGGTTTGGACTGATTTAACTGTACAGAAGCTAAATTAATGGAAATTAATATTACATTTTTGCAGTATTTCTAGTGAAATACTTGCCCTTTATTCTGAAGTTCTTCGGAGTTTTTTAGGGCTACATAGATAATTAAATCCCTTTTACCCATATGTTAGTTTAGTATGTAAAGTGATGACTGAAAGTTGGGGATTAAGAAAATATTCAGTGTTACTTGTTCTCAGTTGCCATAGCCTTCTCAACAGAAAAAGCACCTACAGTATTGTAATGCTGATTACATAGTATGATGCTACTGTACTTACCAGGTCTTTTAAGCTTTATTACTCGGTGTTTGAACTAAAATGTGGAGTTGGTCATTAAGGCACGTGGACAGGTTTTATTCTGATATCCTTCTGATAGCTGTTTTTAAGGTGACAGTTCTGTATTGTGACAGCCCAGAATGAAAGAACATGCAAATATTTGAAGAGACCCCTGGGGCTTTTGGCCACATGAGTCTGCTTTGTGCTTCAGTGAGGATGTTGGCTTTGATTTCTGTGGCTTGGTGACTTAACCTGGATGCAGGAGACCTAAATGCACCTCATGAGTTCATCCTTGACCTTGAACAGGGAAGTAAAAACAACAACAAAAAAAATTTAGATGTGAACACAATTAGTAACTATCAAACCCTCTGAGTTACTTGCAGCTTCAATTATCTGTGGTACAAAAAAACAAACAAAAAAAGCCATGAAAACAAAAAAAAAAGAGAAACATTTTTATTTATTTATTTTACATATTTTTGTTTTGTTATATATGTCCTTGGGAAAGTAAACTGTCTGGCACACTGATTAGTGGAACAGGACCACAATTTTTGTCTCTTGACTTAAGGAGCTAGCCCTATCCTATCTGCTGAATATACTCAATATATCAGTGCAGTGATAATATTTGCATAGTAGAATTATGCATATTAAAAATATATATGCTGTAAAATAAATGAAAAAGAATTCAGAAAGTTATATAGCTATTTTTGGTCAACCAGAAGACAGCCTTAATCTGAAGTATGACTTCTGTTAGTTTTCACATTCTGAACATCTATCACAAAAAAATCTTTGTGATTGCACATAAATACATACTGATAAGCATGAAGCATTTTTTTCCTCTCTAATCATCTTTATTTCAAAGCTTTAAAAAATGATTTATAAATTAAGAATAAATGTGCTAAATTTATCTTAAAAAACAGGACTTGAATTGTAAGCATCTGAAAAATGATCCTTTTTGAGTGGAAATGAGCTGTGATATAGACAGCTGTCTTTGCTTTTGCTGTAAATTTATTTTCCTAGTGTTGTGGCACTAAATTTACTGTAGAGAATATGCTGTCATGGAGGAGATTCTTCTGGGCAGCCTGAGTAGAGGCTTCTGTTTCTGCCACCGGTTCCATACCCCTCCCACCTCCTGGCTGCCCTTTTTGTGGTGGTCAGGTTGTGCACTCCCGGCAAGAGCTGCCATTCACCCTACTCTGCAAATTCTTCATCCTCTTGTGCCACTCACCTTCTCTTCTCCCTCAGGCTCTCCCTCACAGCTGAACTACTGGGCAGCAGGGCTTCCCTCCCTTGTCCATCCTGCTGTTCCAAGGTGTCCCCTCACCTTTCCCATGGAGGTGGGACCAAGGGGCAGGTTGGCCCTGGGTGTCCAGGGAGCCACTGTAAAAACAGTCAGAACTCCTGGGGATAAGGTTCACAAGTCATAGTAAATCTGTTGGGTTTCTGTGAGGTTGTAGAGCTGATGAAAATTCATATATCATTTTGGACAAACGTAGGTATGTCCATCTTGCTTTTTTGTCATGGACCTTGGAGAAGTTTGAATTGTCACTTTTTCCCCTTTATCCAAATGATTTTTTTAAAACAGCTGTGATGAGCCTGCTGGGAATGAGAATTATCTATTTTGATATTTTCAAAATACTGATGTCTTGCAAAACAACTGGTACAATTCTACGTAGAGAGCTATGCTTTCTTCCCAAGGTGTGTTTCCCTCCTTGGTACTATATAACCCACTTCCAAACTGGACAAACTCATTTGCCACTAATATATCCAAACCTGCGCATTCTTTGCATGTAATCCACTGGACGTATCTAATGTATAACTCAGAGGGATGCTGGAGTTGTCTGATGGCAGCAATGTTTCTCCAGAGAGAGCCACTCACAAAGGAGGACAGGGCTAGACAGTTGTGGGAGATAGGAAGGTGCTTTGCCATGTTTTGTTAAATTATTTTAAAATCAAAAGCTTCAATTTTTTTTGTAGGCATTTCAGGTCAATAGAAAGAAGATAAAATATCATGGTTTGGGTTATCTCATAGATCTTAAGAGTGTTCATTTTCTGCCAGAAGACTTGACTGATTGAGAAGTCATCAATAGCTTTGTTATACCTCCTGGATTTGAGTCAATTATGCCATAGGTGCATTGCACTGAGAGTTTTAGTTTGCATTTAGCCAAATCTTCTGATCTTTCTTCTCAGGCTGTGGCTTTCAGTGAAGTGATTGTATTGGTAAAAGAATACAAAATTTACTTACCACGGGTGGTTGTAGACCCTTGTTCAAGGAGCCCAGATAATTCACTGAAGAACAAAATCCTTGACAGAATATTTTACAGGGTTTACAGCACCCTATTAATAATGAACAGCCTCCCCAACAGGTATTAAAATTCTAATGAAACAACCAAAAAGTATTAATTAATAAATTAAAGAGCTGTGTTTTCACACTTTTAATCTGTTTGCCTTTGGTTTTAGATAAAGACTCCCTGCTGGTTTGGGGTTGTTCTGTTCTGCTTGAGATAATCATCAAATAATGGCTAATTCAATACAGTGATCAATTCAGTTGCAGATTAGTGTAGCATTCAGCAGTAAAAATAAATATCCCAAAACTTTACATACCCAAAGAAGTGTTTAATTCTAATACAAATTAGGCTGGATGTTTTACAAATTTGCATGGCTTGTTTGCAGTCTCGCGGTCAAACTGAGATAATGAGATCTAAACACCAGGATTTAGGCTTAGGCACAAATAACGCAGTGTCTCTAAAGGCTTTAGACTGCCTTACTTTAACATATGCAGTTCTTAATATTGCAACTTCAATTCCTGATAAACAGGATTTTTAAAGTATGAAAAGAGCTTATTATGAAGGAAAGAACACTCTGTTTTTTGTTCCAGGTAAAGTCTTTTGGAGGTGATTACTCTCTCACGAAAACGTTGTGTTCAGTACTCTTGCGGCACAGGCATCTGTCACTCAAACAGATGTCACCCCATAAACTTGAGAGTACAACATTTTTTTCTATTCTCTGTGGATAAGTGAAACCTTCAGGTTGATATAGTCAGTGACATTTGTTTAAGTGACAGATGTTCACGTCTAGTAGCCCTCAGTGGGGAGGTGACCTTGTTGTCTTGGTGGGAGTTCTGTGTCAAATACTGTAATTATTTGTATGCAGAGAATATGCAGCTTTATGAAGGATGAAATTCCTAAGGTTGTTTTTACACTCCAGACTGCTCTGTGTGTAATGGAGAGGCTTGGAATTAGACAGTAAGGTTTCAGCATTTGGTTCTAACCTGCCCTAAATAGAAGAAGATTAACTCAATGAACTCTGTAGATGTAAAAATCCACAAAACCCCAGAGTTGAAGAGAATGATTGATATAAGAACAGGCCCAAGACTCAATTTTTTGCACTTGTTCCTTTCTCCTGAATGGAACTGTTCATTTTTCCTAAATGTTATGATCAGTCCGGTGTGGAAGATTCATTTGCTGAGGAATGTAAATAGCTGCATGTACAGAGACTGCAGGCAGAAGGCTTTTGGTCTGAAGAAATGGAATCTCCAAACATTTTTGGTCAGTTTAACTCCTAGTGCCTGGTGCTGTCCTCACCAGGCAGATGTTTAAGCATTGTTTGCACAGAGCATTGTCCAGGAAATGTGATGGGAGCTTTTTCATCATGCTGGATTCTGCTCAAATTAGCTTTCGGATGAGTGCATTTACTCAGGGAAAAACAACAGTTCAGGTAGTTCCATCTCCACTGCTGTTGTCTTCGGTAATCATATCACTTTCTGTGCATACATTCTGAATTTCAGGTTTGTTATTTGTCCTTAAGATATGCTGAGTCTCCAAAATTTCCTCTTTGGAGAGGCAATCTCTACCTAATCCTTCCTCTTGGGGCATGACTCATCCTCATTCAGTTTCCCCAAGTGATTTATTTCTGCCTCCCTTCAGCTCCTTTATTTTCTAGCTGTTTTTAAACCTGTACCCAAAAAGTTCTGTGACGAGCAGTTTAGAACCTGTCTGTCTATGGTCTCAAAACTGCCACCTCAGGCTTCCAACTTGATTTCATGCTTACTAATTTTTCATAGTGGAAGACACTAAACATTCACTCCTTTTCACCTTGTCTATGTCAATTTGATAATATGCAAATCCTAGAGAAGATCCCCACATATATTGAGGATTACTGAGATGGGTTGTTAAGGGAAAATTCAGAGACAGTGCCTTGAACACCTTGATCTTTACATATGAACTTCTTGCAGCTGTAATTCCCAAGAGTTTCTGTGAAGTAGTACAAAAGACTAAACCTTCTGGTTTACATTTGGCAAAGACATTTGTTTTGCTGGCTTTTATTTTGAAAGTGAATTCTTAGCTCCATCAGGAGTTTTGCAGATGAACTGGAAGTGCAGCACTGGGGTCAATATACCTCTGGCATGTTCCTTGTGCTCAGCATGGATCTTTGGCTCTTCCTTCCAGGGATTACACTGCGTTTAGGGAGAAGCCTGGGTTTGGTGATAGGCAGGGTGAGTGACTGCATCAAGAATTCATTGACTGCGGGATGGGTGCCTAAGCATAAAAGCAAACAGAATTTTTAATTAGAAAAGAAGGTCAGCAAACATCTCTGTAGGAATATGCTTGTATTTACTAGATGAATATGTACAAAAATGTGGTAGTCATGACTGCTGTAAGAAGATTACACTTCCAAGAGGTAAAAAATGAAAGTCAATGTTTAAGCATCTGTGTTTGGGTCCTCAAATAAGCTGTGGTGCTTTTTTTGTTTGTTTGTTTGGTTGGTGTTTTGCTTATTTATTTGTGGGGGTTTTTTTTCTGTGTTTGTTGTTTTTATGCTGCTGGACTTAATATTTCTGTGCTTTACTTTCTTGTCAGCAAACTGGGATTAACAGAGAACCTCTGAGGAATGAAGTGAAGGTTAATGTATTAGCATTAAGCACTACAGAAAAGCTATTGAGAAAATTAATAACACACTGTTCAACTCTAAATTTGCACTGTGTGCAGTTCCAGGTTTGGTTTGCTTCCCTTTTTGCTGCAGCTCACTTGAAGTATGGGTTACAAGTCTCAGGTTTTTTGCACATAAAGATTTTGCCCGCAAAAAGTTTTGTTGACTTAACAAGTCAGTTTTCTGAAGTGAAGTTTTAGCCAGTTGTTTTTATAAACAGCTTATAGACCCCAATATAGTCTGTGGTGTTGCTTTAATCGTGTGAGAGTTGACTGCAGAGTCCAACTGAGCTCTTGTCTATGTATTTTTCACACTGATTCTTCTATTTAGCTTATAAAAATTAATTTAGTATATCAAGTTCTCATAATGTATGTTTTCATTACATGCTTGTTTGTAGATTACCCTGAGGAGCTTCCTAAACAAACAACCCCCCAAACATCCTTTCTTTCATAACAAGACTGTGTCTCAGAAATGGTATTTGCTTGGGGATGCACAGGTTTTTTTGGTACTCTTGAGGAATTTGCCCCATTCTCCAAGGATAAACCATTAAGGACAATTAAACAAACTAAAAGTATCTGTATATTTATTAAGAATGCTTATGAAGTTTTGCCATGTAAGATTCCTTACAGTTTTCTAAAATTTAGTTGAAAGTCGAGTGAATCTTTTTTCATGAGAACCAAAATTATTAAAACTAGTCTGAAAATAGGCCGCTGGCACAACAGATTTTGAAAATACAGATTTTTGATTGCTCCAGTATTTTCTTAAGGTATGTTTTCAGTGTAATATGTGACAAAAACAAAGCATATGGTGTAAACTCAACACTATTTGTAAAGACTTTTTAGTCCAGACTTATTTTGGTGGATCCTTATCCTTTTAGTTAAGAGGCTGCATTTGTCAAGTATAAGGTCTTAAGGAATTTTCTTCACTATGGGAAAAGTAATCAAGTTAGTGACCTGAAAATTTTTATATTAGCAGAGGAAATTGGCAATTTTTTTCACATCTTTGTATATTTAATGTTACTGCAGGGACCTGATCTGTGTAGAAGGCTCTGTACACAATTCAACCCAAAGTACTTTCTCAGGGGAGAATTTTTATCTTTCAGCTGGGTATATTCTCATTGCATGAGTCATCAGCCAGGTGCTGAGTTTTCTGACTGTTGTAAATGCATCCTGTTACTTGATTTCAAGCAGGATGGAGAAAGGCAACCTCTGTCCTTCTGCACAACTTCACAGAGAAAAAAAACCTAATTGACAAGTCCTGAAAATCTCTGATATGGTTCTGCTACTCAAGTTTCTCTACTTTTCTAGACAGCCTGACCCCCTTATTTTCTATCTCGTGTTTCTTTTCCTTCACAAAGGAACAATGTTTGCATTTCCAGAGCATTCTTTACCCTAAATGCCAATCTGTGCATTCATTGTTGCCTGTCTTGTTTTGTTATAATGTTACTTCTAACACCTATGTTAGAAACATCTCTTTACCAACTAAGGGAAGACGGGCATTACAAGTTATCAGAAAGCCTTTATGTAAACAGCCCATGTGGACTTGATCCTGTTCCATGTTTGGTTATCCTTGTTGTGTTTCTGCACATTTTCTGGATTTGACACATTTAAGTAAGGGGATTCTTCTTGGTGCTAATATGTCAGGTATTTGAAAGCTGTTTTTTATGACAGACAACTGTGAAGAGCCCAAAGAATTGTGAAAGCTTGTCAACTTCTGTGGATGTTAAATATCAAGATGTGAATGCTGATAAGAATGATGGTAAGACAGCTCTCAGAAAGGAGGTTGCATACAGTGTGTTGTCTAGAGGTTTGATTTTGGTAGGCTTTTAATGATATGTGTATGAATGAACATTTGGATACTTTAGTTTCTTGTACTTCAAATATGAAATTCCGGTTTAACTCTATGCTTTTTTATATGTAGGAATAAAAGTTGAAAGTGTAGTGTAGACAATCCACCAAAAAGACATGTCTAAGTTTCCCTGAATATTTTTTATCTGTCCATCATCTGCCAAATCCCTGAGCTGTGTGTGTCAGCCCCTGGCCTGAACTGTGTGGCCCTGTGGGGAGGGTAACGCTATTATTGCTGGCATTTAAGTAGCAAACCTTCAAAATCAGCGTCTTCAGCAACAGAGTGACCAGCAGAACCAGGGCAGGGATTGTCCCCTTGTACTTGGCACTTCTGAGGCTGCATCCCAAATCCCATTGTTCAGGTCTGGGCTCCTCGCTGGGAGAAACACACTGAGGTGCTGGAGTGTGTCCAGGGAAGGGAATGGACCTGGGAAAGGGTCTGAAGCACCAGGAGTGGCTGAGGGAGCTGGGGGGGCTCAGCATGGGGAGAAGAAGGCTCAGGGGGAACCTTCTTGCTTTCTGTAACTCCCTGAGTGGAGGGTAGAGCCAGGTGGGTGCTGGTCTCTTTTCCCAGGCAAAAGTGACAGGATGAGAGGAAATGGGCTCAGGCTGTGCCTAGAGAGGTTCGATATTAGGAAAAACTTCTTCTCCAAAAGGATTGTCGAATGGTGGAACAGGCTGCCCAAGGAAATGGTGGAGTCACCACCCATGGAGGGCTTTAAAAGATGCAAAGCTGTGGCACTTGGGGACATGGGTAAGTGGTGGACTTGGCAGAGTTAGGTTACTGATTGGACACAATGGTCTTTGAGGTCTTTTCCAACCTAAATAACTCTATGATATTTTCTGAAAATGGTTCTCTTTTCCATCAAATATTTGTATTTGGATTATTTTCAAATGTTACTTAAAATCTTTTGGGAAGATGCCATTTGTTCACTCTTGTAATTTTTAATTTCTTCCCATTTTCTCTTAACACAGCATGACTTTTCTAATCTGACTCCCCTCCCCCAGCTATGACCAGCTGTGACAAATTATTTTTCATCAGCCCTATGGGGCTTTTGGCAGACCTTTTCTGCAGTCAGTGTGTCCAAGAGGATTGCTGCTACATCTGTCATGGGATTGCACAGCTCATAGCATACACGAGTACTTATCTCTCAGGGCATTATTTTTTCCCTTTGAATGCCAATACAGATCTTTGTGATGATTTTTAAGATGTGTTTGAGCCTTTAACAGCATCACAAGCAATGCCAAGGTGACTGTTTCACCACTCACCCTGACAAAACTGACTGCAAACATTTCCCAAGTTACTGCTTCAAGCTGCTGCCAGAGCAGTGCTCCTGGTGGGTGCTGTGCTGCAACAATGCTGTAGGGTGTGGAATGATTGTAAATACGGTAACATAATATAATATAAATTAATATATAATGTAATATGGAAATTCAGGGTACAAGAACGGACCCCTCATCCCACTCTGTAGTGTGCTGCCTTCAGGATGAAGAATGATGCAGGGTCTTGAAAAGGGTTACACACCCTAAACATCCCACCTTTCCTGTATGCATCCTGTCCTTCTGCTCACTCAGTCATGAGGGAGCTACTCAAGCTTCTCCCCCAAAAAAGGTCTTGACATTTTTACTGTGACTTCACATCCCTTTTTCTGAAGGCTTTTTGGAACAGTTCTAGTTTGACAGCCTTTCTGGGGTAACCTCCTAGCACTGTCTAGCAAGTGCTGGATGTTGTGGATTAGATGGAACATTTACAACCCACCCTCCAGTGTTCTGCGAAGTGGTGTCAGAGCCCAGTGGGTTTCTGCCTCACAGGTGGGTGCCAGCTCCTCTCTAAAGGGGATGATGGACACTGCATATGGAAAGGGGACATGGAGCTTTAGGGAGACAGCCCTGAGTGAGTGCATGTAGCTAAAACCTCTTCACCAGCATCCTCTGTACACAGGCTCAAATTATCCTGCTTTGCTGCTAAATCCCATTCGATTAAAAACCTCAGTGTGGGAATGGTGAAAGTAGATTAGGATAATTATTAACCATGAGTCCTCTGTCCACCTTGCTTCCTCGTCTGGAAGAAATTATTCCCTGCTTAAGTTCAAGTGTGTTAATTGCTCTGCAGCATAACAAGCTCTTAATCTTCAGGCTTCTAAAGAAGTGTCCTCTTGTGTCTTCAGATTTTCATCATCTTTAGGCTGCTTTGTCTGCTTTGCATTGCTTAAAAAAAGAATTAATTTAAACTCTTGCCAATCTTTCATATTAAAGCTTCAGAAAAAATTCATTATAGGCTTTTTGTAGGTGACTTGTGAAATAAATATTTACTGAGGGCTGTTCCATTTTAGTGCAGTGCAGGTGCTACTTTGAAATTCAGTCTTTGGTTATGGGAATATTGCAGTTCTCTCTTAATGAGGCACCAACATTTCCTATCTAAAATACTTTTTCTGACCCGTCCAACTCCCATTTGTTTTGCAGCCTGTGCACATAGATTTCTATATTATTTAATATTTATATAAGTTATCTTCTAAAATTCAAGTTACCTACTGCAGGCTGTCATGCCAGTTAGCACTTATAGTATCAGAAAAAAATGCATTATGCTCCAGTAATCATTTGGATATGTTCTTAATCTGCTAGATTAAGAGAACAGATTGTGACCATTGACTTTATGTAGCCCTTGGGCCCAACCATTTAATAACAGTCAGCATGCCCAGGGGTGAGTCTGGTGTGAGAAATGCTGTGGTGGAAAAGCTGGTGGTGTTAGTGTCCTCCTCCGAGTGCTGCACTGGGCCTTGGCAGTGTCAGGAATTTGGCTTGTCCAGTGTGTTAACTTGCGTTTGGTGCTGAAGCTGGAATTCAGCACCAGCTTAGTTTAACAACATGGCATCACATTATCTGTGCGTTTGCTGCTTGTTTTGTCAAGTGCGTTACTGTTCTTAAAAAATCAGTGCATCGTGTTTTAATGTGCCTTTTTTTAGCAGTAAGTACAGAAATTACATCTAAAGATAATATTTCTGTAAACAGACTGTCTTGGTTTGAGACAAATGTGGGGCGAAACGTCCGAAATGAATGTCCCTGTGTTAAAAGGCAGATTTCAGCAGCCCCTCCCCCACTGGTTTCGGAAAGAAAATTCCTCAGAGGAAAGTGAAAAAACCACTGTTTATTTAACAAGCAGAGTGCACGCAGGCACGGGAAGAAAAGACTGAATAATGTTAAATAATGAAACCTCTCGCTGTGAAGAAAACCTGGGTAGTTTCAGAGTTCTTTGTAGGTGATGGCTCTGCTCCCTCTCCAGAGCTGGGGTCTGGCTTGGGCCCCCCCAGGCCAGGGTGTAAGGCCTGCGTTGTGAGGGGAGTAACAAGTAAATGTTTATTTTCGTGGGTGCCTGGTGCTTAGCCAGCATCAAACCACAACACAGACATAATTCCTGAAACTCACAGTCAATGAAATGTTCCAAGCTTATTGTTTGTAAGATGTCGAGCCCAGTTTCTCGTGGTGCACTGAATTAGAGATGCCTAATGGTGTTTGTGCCTGGGAAGAGCTCAGTCTGCTGGGACACGCTCAGCCAGCCTACAGACGTGTTTGCAGGCAGGGCTGTGAACACTGCAGTGTTTTACTGCTGCCTGCCAGGGTGTGAGGGCCACGCTGGGGCAAGGCAGGCTGTTAGTCTGCATCTCTCACATCCCTGCGTTTGACTCTATTGGAACCTGCCTTACGATTTCTTTTAACGATTCAGCAGTTAAATAACGAAATATATCATTCGTGATGGGGAGGGATTAAAGGAGTTAATGACTGTGTTTGCTTTCTGAGGCATGTGTGCCTTCCATCGAAATAAATTAGTCTCTCAGGCTTCTGAGGAGAGTATTAGACCTAACATCTTAATATATTCTAAAGCTGTGTGTCTGAGAGAAGTGAATTAAAGGATTTTATATTTCTAATTACTTGAGATGTAATTAATTTCCTCCTTTTTCTTAAATAAAGTTAGATGAGAAAGTGTGGTTTAAAAAGGCAGAGAGGATGTGAGGAGCAATAACTGTTATCCTGTGAGAACTGCTGCAAAGCACCGAATTAATTTTATTTTGTGCATGACAGATAGTCATAGAAGGACTTTACAGATACCAAGTCAGTGTTTCTGTTTGAGAAATGTTTTTTCCTTTTGCTGTGGTGAGATGTGTGACATCCTGAGGACCAGCACCTTGGCCTTGCACAGGATACCTGGAAAGCTCCGTCCCAGGTGCAAGCCAGCTGCTTCCCGAGCCCCCTGTGCCTTCAGGGAGGTGAAACTCTGCAGCAGAAATAACTCCTGACAGTGCAACTAACACCAGAAAGAATTATTCTGAGTCGCCCTCTCTGTAAGGTTGTAGCTCATGACATCTGACTGGGGCTTTGTGGCAGCCCACAAGATTTATCAGCACTACCTGATCTCCCTTTTATATCCTGCAGTAAATTTAAGGAATTCACAGCTTCTGACTTCTGTCTGCATTGCTGGCACCAAATGTCAGTTTTACTGAATTTCTCAGAGATGTGTTTAACTAGGCACAGTTCAGTGAGGAATCCACCCAACAATCGCTTCTGCTTTGACCAATTAAGAGCACTGTAAAACTAATGAATATAAGTTTTGTAATAAGAGATGCTGCATTGCCTTTAGATATTCTCAGAGCACTGTCAATTTTATCTCTGGGTTGCAGAGTAGCTCAGTGCTGAGTAAGGGCTGGAAACCCTTAGTTGCTGCACTCTGCTGCCGCAGTAGTAATTGAAGATCTGTCTGCTAGAATGTGTCTTCCACATCACAGTGCTTTGTTTTTGAAAAAAGGAAGGTGAATGAAACTGGATTACGGGGACTGGGCAAATTTTACAGCAGTAGCTTGACATAAAAACAAAGCTTAGTCATAAAGTCTTTTACCTTGGAACATTAAAAGAATTTGCTCAAATTAAGGTGAATTCCTTGTTACCACAATTTTGTGCCAAGAGTATTAACT
This sequence comes from Rhipidura dahli, assembly GCA_013399225.1. Taxonomy (NCBI): domain Eukaryota; kingdom Metazoa; phylum Chordata; class Aves; order Passeriformes; family Rhipiduridae; genus Rhipidura; species Rhipidura dahli. The sequence goes on along the minus strand of VXAC01001103.1, from coordinate 122,373 downwards.
GTGCCCAGGCAGCCAGAAAGTGGAGGTTAGCAGAACCAGATTTGCAGCACAGCCTTTCCTATCATCCGGAAGTACAAAAGCGTCTTTCTTCTCATGGTTCTGGATGCTCAGGAAAATCCACGCTCATCACAGAGGAAATTCTCTCAAAAACCTGGGCCGTTTTCATCAGCGTCCTTGTACACAGGTGGCCACATCTGCTGGATGGGATTGTGGCTTTCAACTCTAAGACAAATAAACCCTGAGTATTGACAGCACCTTCCAGGCCAGTGACACCTGCAGTGACCTCGGACGTGTGCGTGTGGGGCTCAGGCTTTGAGCGTGTGAGTGTTCTGCTGGAGGGTGCTCGTGCAGAACCGCTCCTTCCAGCCCTTGCCCAGACACAGCATTGCCATCAGTCATTCTTCAACCAGTTCTTCAGCAGTAGGTTGCTTTACTGGAATTAAGGGCCAAGATGCTGACTGAATTCTTCCTTGCTGTTTTTATGTTCTCTTTAGTGTTCTTTTACAAATAAGAGTTTTTTCCCTCCATCTTGCCACTTCTATGGATGCCCTGTACAAGGCATCTTCAGAGAATTAGCTGCTGATACCAGTGAGCATGTGAGAGATGGATGTGAAACGTGATGCTTTTTTGGGTGTCTTTTGGTTTGGTTTTTTCTGTGGCTTTCATTTTTTTAAAATCTCATAGGATAGCAAAAACCTCATCTTAAGACCAGGGTAAAGTCCTTGTAAAGGTTCAGTTGCCATCCTAAACTGCAAAATGATTAGAGTTATCCACTGAAAGAAATCTAATATATTTCTGTTTTGAAGTGGACACAGCAACTTGCTTTCGTTTCACTTTGTCTGCAAAACCAGTTTTACACATCTCTCAGAACCTTTTCTGCTGTGGCTTTCTGTAAGATTTCCTCTATCCAAAGCATTAGCAGGAAAAAATGTGTTTTGAGAAAAAAAAAATGGAAGGTGTTGGGGAAATTAAATAGTAGTTTACAACAGAAACTACATAATAGTTTGTAACCACCTCTTTCCCTATTAGCTATTTGCTGGTTTTCAATTGGCTTACCTGGTATTCAGCTGGATTCACATATGCAGAGCCTTTAGATCAGGAATGACAGGGTGCTTCTTGCTCCAGACTCATTCTTAGGGAAACAATTTATCCAAAAGAAAGTGTTCTGCTCTATTGAAATGGAGATTTCTTACTGGTGTTCTGCACTATAATATTTATTTTCTCCCCAGTGTGTTCAGCTCTCATTTCTTGCTAAAGACTTTTCTCCTTTCAAAAATCCTTGTTCTTACTTGTGTTTATGCTGCTCTCCACAGCTACTGGGAAACAAGCTGTTTGGAAACTTGCAAGTCACTGGAATAAAGCAAGGTTAATCTCCGGTGTTTTTCAATAGCTCAGTGTCAGTGACAGTGTTTATAACCTGCTCCTAGGAAAAGAGCTAAAGCTTTAAAGAAGTGAGGATGAAAGTATAACATACCAAACTAATAAATGTTGCATAAGGGTGGGGTTTTTTTCCCTCTTTTGCAGTGCTACGTCTGCAGTCTCAGCTCACTCCAGCAAAATGGCAAAAGGGAAAACGTGCATTTAACAACCTTCCTGCCACCGCAAATCTGTATTTGGAAGCATTTTCTTACACAGTATGAAGTGGTAAAATGATTGTCAGAGCTGTTTAGGTGAATATGTCCTCTACTGGGATGAATAATGATTCCTCTGGAGAGGAATTGGGCTAGCAGGCTGAGAACCTAGCCAGAAGATCCTGGTGCTTCTGGTCATAGAAAGTATTAACTTACATTTTGGAATAAGGAGTCCCTTTGTCTAAAAGAACTGGAATTGGGTAGCTTTTTCCATAGCCTGGTGCTGCAGTGCTGTGCTAAAGCATCAGTTTTACAGTGTGGTTGGGAGCTGTTGCAGTGGTTTGCCTCTTACAGAGGAGCATGGAGGCACCAAGGTTAAATCCCAGGGGAAAGGTGATCAGCAGCAGGAACACCACCGCTGACACTGGGTTTGTGCTGCATTCTCCTCTGTTTGTGACCTGAGGGGGGCCTGGCATCTCCAGTGTCCCAGACAGGCACTGAGGTTCCTCAGAGCAGGATCTCGATGAGCCAAAGGAGTGCTTGATTGATTCCTTACGAAGCACAGACACCTGGAGCTTTAGGGTCAGGTCCCCTCCAGGAGAAAGAGCAAAGATGATTCAAAGCCTCTCACGTCCTGCTGCATCATGTGAGCAGAGACAGCTGGGGTTTGTGACACCGGAGACGTGACTGCGTACCAAAATACCTCCTGGCATGAGTCTTCTTGGTGAGAAGTGCAGAGGGGAGTTGAATTTGTTACTTCTCAAAAAATTTTGGTATAATAGAGAAAAGAACTTGTGCAAAGCTACCAGGACTAAGTAATGGTTGAATAAGTGTGGCCGGGGAGCAAACCTGAGGCACCTGGGAAGCATTATCAATGGAAGCTGGGAAATGGTTTTTAACACTTGCCCATGGTTGGTTGTGCTTCCCATTTGATCTCATTCTTTGCTGTGCAGAGCCAGCATTAGTTTCTCAGAACAGTAACAGAAACTAAAGCTGAATGACACATTATAGGAAAAACCCCCAGTTACTGCCAAATTAGCCCTTGAGAGCCAAATAATCAATACATTTGTAACCTGGGCCATAGCAAAAGCCCAGAGGCAGGCATTAGTACTTGTCACTGTGTCTCTGTCATGTTGGCCTTCCTTGTAGATGCAGATATATGTATAAATATATCACAGCCTGTGTGTGTAGTTTTTACTAGCTAGCTATAAGTTGATAAAACTCCCCCACACTAAACTGTTATTTTCTTAAATACTTGAACACTTGGTGTATGATGGGCTAATTAAGATGAAGAATTAGGAACCTCACTTATGAGAAAGGTAAAATTGCTTTGTCCTTTGTGATTCAGAAACAGAAGTGAAACCAGAAACCCCCAGTTCAGGGCTGTCATGTGATTTGCCGGGGTGGAGGGGCAGATATAAGTGAAATTAAGGAGAACTGAGTAAAAGGGCTGAAAAGGGGAGATTATGCAAAGACTGCAGAGCCTACCATGGCAGGAAGCAGATGAATTCTGTAAAGGACTCAAGAAATGTTAAAAAAACTCTGGGGCAGTGCAGAAATGCTGTAAGACCTTGAGTCTGTTATTTCTCAGGGAACTATTCCAAGTGATCCGATGCAGCCAAAGAGAGGCTGCTAATCGTGCACTTGACCTTGCAGACCCGAGAGAGAGCCAATTGCTAAGTGCCTGGAGTAACCAGGAGGGAAGGAGGCTTGATGGAGGGATGGCTCCTCCAAGAGTCACTGTACATCATGTCCTGAAGGGAAGGTGTTGATGATCCACGCTGATGCCACCCTTTGAGGTAACTTCAGCACACTCAGCACTGAGCCTGTGTGGATGAGGTGTGACGAGCTGGTTTGAGGTGCCACAGGAGGGCCTTTTTCATTTTTGTCCTTTGAAACATGTGCAAATCCTGAATTCTGGTATGCTTCAAGTAAAACCTCAGATGTCAGAATCTGCCCTGCAGATTTTGCATAGTCAGACACTCCATTCAGTTCCTGAAGGGTGTGTTCACAGCACACTGTAGAAGGAGTTAGAGTATAACCAATACCTATGCAAAACATAGCTCTCTATTCTGAATGTTTTTGGTAGTTTTTACTTTTTTTTGAAAGACACTGGTTGTGGTTGAATATATAAAATTACTGAATTGCACTGGCAGTCTTCTGATGAATTATTAGTGGGAAATGAAAAATTTACCACTGGTATAATTTTGTGTAATATTGTATTTTATTGGTAACCTTTTTAGCATTCTGAGAGTTGCTCAAAGACCTATATCCAAATTTTTTATCCTTTTTAGAAAAAGGGCAGTTAATGCCTTTGTGCTCAATGAAGTAGGGACATCTGCAAATTATAGCTCTGGTACATAATTGCATGTTTTGAGTAGCGCACTGAATGTGAGTAGAAATACAAACTATGTGTAGTGATAAATATATCCTCCAAGTCGTGCAAAATAAGTGGACTTTTGTTACTGCCTTCTTAATTGCAAATAGTGTAATTGAACTACTTCTTCTGTTTAAGCTTTTCAGTTCTCTTTGTAGCTGGAAGTGAAGTTTGAGGGCAGAAAAAACCCAGCATCAAGGTGATTGCATAAATGATTCAGACCTAACTTTTCTTACATCTGGATCGGTCAAGTGCAACACAGATTACCAAATTTATTGATCGTGTGTTAAAATTAAGGCTTACCCAAATTCGGCATACTAAGTACTTACTTCCTTCTCCTTTCAAATGCTGAACACTTCATGATGTGATAGGCAACTTTCACCAGTCAGGCAAGAGTAAGTCTTTCCTTGTTGATAGTTTCCTGTCTACAGGGATGAGCTGGTCTGGTAGCCCTTGCTTTGGACTGAGCTGTCCATGTTCTGTGATTGCATCCTGTGGAATGAATCTCTGTCTTTACTGACGTCAGTTGTCACAAGCACCAAAACTGACAGTCAAACAGGATGTGTGACTTGCTCTTGGGTGTCGTGAAAAGATTAAGTAGAGTAATTTTTATTTATATAAAAAAATATGTATAGAGAGAGAAAGAGACGCCAGATTTTAATAAAATATGTGACTTCTGAAAAAAAAAGCATTACTTAAAAGATAAAATTCTTGTATGTTTTGATTTTTGTTACTCAACTACAAGGATCTATGGAAAGAAAGGAATATTTTTCTCTTTTCCACAATGGGTTCTGTAGAACAACATTCAGCTTTAGTCTTTCTGCAGGACAATGCCGGACATGATTTTTAGTTTGCATGACTGCACTTCTTTTGCCCAGAAACAGCTACTACCAAAGTGTTTCTTGCTCATTTATGTCCTTCAAAATCAAAATCGCAAGGATTATTGCAACACCTGCTATTAGGGATTGCAGTGTTTCCTAAGCCTGGGTGTTGTCTGTTGCAATTTCTACTGTGGAACAAATTTCAATAGAATGTTAACACAGATTTTTCTATTGATAGATTTATATCACTCCATAGTGCTAAAATACCTGTGGAAAATTCTTAAATTAGAAATAAAAGGAATTATAAAATACTTGACAGCTGAAAGTGCAGTTAAAGCTATTCAGATTTTAGTGCTTCTGTACTACTGTCTGCACATACACAGCACACCTAAGGATGCTGCATGCTGGTTTTTGCTAGGAGAACTGTGAGAATATGGGGGCGGTGCACTTGTTTATTAGGACTTGGCAATATTAAAAAGCAAGCTTTTCCTTTTAACTTGCCTATTTTGAACTCAGAACACAAGGGGTTTGAAACTTGGCTTCCCTTGAATTATTTATGATGTGGAAGTGCTAGACAGTGTGCTTTAAAAGTAACTGATAAGCCAGAACAAAAATGGCTGTGGTATTGCCTTGTCGTCACATCTGCATTTCTAAAGATTAGGCAGAATTTGATAACAGACTAAAGATCCTTTCACTCTTTGAGAATTCCTTCTCTTCATCTACATTGCATTTCTGGAGCTGGTATCCATGGCAATTCACAAGGATGATTTAGGAGCTGGGCTTTGAAAGGTCTATGAGAGTTCTTATTCTAGCATACTTAACAACATTACTTTGTGAGTTCATTTATTCATGTGAACTGTTGTCAGCAGTGGATTTCAAATTTCCCTCCTCCATTCCTCACGGAATTTTTAGTGCTGTGGATTTTAGTTCCGTTTCTGTGACAAGTCTGAAATCCAAATGCATCTGGGTACACCAGAATATTTTTACAGCTCAGAACAGAACAGGAATGGGGTAGTTATGGAGCATCAGTTTTTAAAGTTTGATAAATGTGAAATTTACTTAGAACAATATTTAAATTCTAAGCATCTTTAAAGTCATGTGCACCAAATCTTGTGTGAGAAGGGGAAAAAAATCACACAGAACAAATACTTCCTAATGGTGTTTGAATTTCAGGTATCTGAGGAGCTAAGAGCCATCAGTGTGAGCCTAATCCAAGGACTATGATTTACTAAGCCATTATTTCTCCAAGACCATCTTTTCTTAAGAAAGAATTTATTTGTCTTTTGCATGGAAGTGTTATGAGCTTCTGTGCTGTTCTAACACATTTCTGAGACATTCCTTTTGCCCAGCTCAGTGATATTTTGGTTTGATCAATAGGTCCGTGTTGCTGTGATATATTTATATGTAATTATACATTAATTATTTATATGTGTATATATATTTATATGTAATATATTTATTCTCTATTTGAGTTTTCATTAGGTACAGAATATATAAGTTGTTTCACTCTTTCCATCATTGTTCTTTCTGTCATGGGTTTCTTCCTTCATCTCCTCTTTCTTGAATTCCAGGCTCCCTTGGGAGCTTGTCTTATGATTTAGCAGCCTGAGGGAAATGAATAAATGTCTGGACTGAGCTTGTTAACTTCATTACTTGATATGAAATGTGCTTTAAAAAAAAAATTGTGATTTCTACTTTGATTATTATGTTTGGTACTTTTAATGTACATTAAATATTTAAGTTAGGGTTATTTTAAGCTATTGGCAGAGTTGTATTGTGGTCTAACCTTGATCAGCAAACTTAATACTGAAATTCTTGGGTACAGTAGAAGGAGGAGAATTTCAGGAATGCAGGTCATAGTACTTTGGCTTTTGTAATCCTTCAAAATTGTGTTGGTGCATGTGGAATTTGCTCCAGATGGATTATATGCCTTAGGTATTTTTTATATATTGTGAAATAAATTTTCTTGAGGAACTTAGTTGCAAGCCCAGCAAACTAATTCAGTTTTAATTCTTCCATCAAATCTAGGTAGACAAGGATTTGCCTTCTAACCAAAATATTCGATAGTCCATCATTTTTACTCTCACCTTTTTTGTTTACATTCTCTGTCTTCTCTGTTTTCATAGTCTGTCACAGTCTGTTGCACTCACTTAATATCCACACATCACAGACCGTAAATCACAACTGAATTTTCCCCTCAGAGAAGGTGATGGACGACATTTTGATTACAGTTACTTAACTGTTGGTTAAAAATAGATGGATTCTTTCTGGAATTTCCAGCTATGGCACTGTTTTTTTTTAAAAAAAACCCAAATGGTTTCTTCTGGAAGCTGATCGGTTCTGGGAGTGAATCACAGGACACTGAGGTTGGCAGGGACTTTGTGCAGTTCTTCCTTGGCCTGCTGGCTGTCATACAGCCCAGGGTACTGGCAGCCACCCTGGCTGTGAGGACAGGCTTGGGGACCACCAGATCCTGGGGTTTTCCCTTTGGCAAGTCATAAGGATTTTCCCATTGCCTGAATCTAGACCTTCTGTTAGAGCATACCCAGTACTCTGCTCACTGTAGCCAACAGAAACAGCCCTTACATGCTGGAATGGAAGAGAGTAAAGGCTTAGGAAGTAAGGATGCATCATACTGGAACCTCTGGGGAGTGACACAGCTTGCAGAGATCTTGGAGTTCTTTGGAGTCAGGTGACATTAGCATTGCTTGCTCAGCTTCTAAGCAAAGATGCTTTAGGAATTGCACAGTTTGGCAAAGGTGAGAGAAGAAAGAGAGATGCAAAGAAGACTGGATTTGTGGAGATCATTCCTGGTGTGGTTAGGTGTGGTGGGTCAGTAAGTAATCTAAATGCATACTGTATGATACTTAGCATGGCTTGGTGACATTTGCCATTTCTATTAAATTATTCAAGTGACATTGCTTGTACAGGTTAGCAAGCCATTAACGCCCAGCTGTTAAAAGCAAGTTGGTTTTTGCTAAAGTGTATTGAGCTATAAAATATTTTGTAGACATAATTGATTAATCTAAATATTTAGTTGGCTGTATTTTGGTATGTTTTGGTGTGTTTTAAGAGTTAAGCTTTACATGTATTTTTTCAGTACTGCGCTATAAAAGAAATCTTATTTTCATGAATAAATACTTAATTGATTTTCAAGTCATGCAGATTTTCCTGGCTTCTGAAAATGAAGCATTTTTCTTTATTGCATTTTCATTGATTCTTTTAATGTCTTTATAGTTACATTTTTTTTTTTTTTTTCCTAATACATCACATAGTACAAAGCACTTCCGACTTTAAAAGTAGCCCTGTGTTCCCTGGAAGTGCTTTCTTATGTAAATCCATGCTAAATGTTTAGGCTGAAAAAAAACCCGTAACTGGCCTCCTGCCTGAAAAATGATGAAAACTTTAAGGAAAACTACACATAAAATGTAAAGATGCTTTTCTTGGCTATTTAAAAAGTAATTTTGATATGCTGCTATGTTTGGAGAGCTCCTGTGGCAGCTGCAGCATCTCCGGCGGCTTTCAGGAAGAGCTTTTGACCTAAGTGTGCTGCATTTCCGTGCCAGTAAGTCTGCACTGGGGCTCCCAGTCGGAGTGGCCAAGACCCTTCACTTTGGCGACATGATGAGGCCACACCAGTCCCATAGAGCTCCCCGAGCATCTTTCTTTTCAAGTCCCGAGTCACAGTTCAGTCGCCCAGGACCCCTGAATGCCACTGTAGTTTTATACTGCAGGCACCTGCTGCCCCAGCAGCAATAAACCACTCAGTTTATCCAAGAGCCTCTCCTCCTTAGGTCTTGCCATTTTATGGGTAGGACTCTTGGAGAGGAATCCTGCAACATGTTCCTGAGTTTACCTGGTACTGCAGGGTTAAAACTTCATGGATTTTTGTCGTGGTATCAGTAAAAGTCTGAGTAGAAAGTTTCGGAGACTTCCTCTTCTGTAGCAAAAAATCTTCTTTTTCACCACTAGCCAGGCTTTACCTATCTATTTGTGCAGTCAGTTTAGCTCTGATTTCAGGTGGAGGCTTTATTCCTGTTAACCTATAATTTGCCTAAAATAATCCCTAATGCTATCCAAATGTGCATTTTATTTAGGACTAATTAAAAAATAATTAGAAGCTGATAGCTATGCTGAGAAAATGTGTATTTGTCATTTGTGGACTCAACAGAATCGTAAATCCATGGTTTTTTGCCATTTAGTATTAATATTACTCTACAGACAATTTAGACATTGTGAAGCCATTCAAAACTGCTCTGCTAGAATGACTTATTAAAAACATGTTATCTGATTCAACAGCTCATTACTCCAAGCAAACCAGCTGGTGTGGCACAGAGCTAAAAAAGAAACCCAAACCAATGAAAGATTAATTTGTTGGGCAGAGTTGGTTGTTTTATTACAAGAGATCTTTGGCAAGAAGGAAAGTATAGCTTTTCTTTTCAGTTATTCAGAATGGTAATAAACTTGTTCTAGTGTCTTGTCCACTGCTTTGGTGAGTAGAAGATCTCTGGCCTCTGAAGGAATTGGAAAGCTTACAAGGGTCTTTGAAAACAGACGCTGATTTGGGCTTTAATACATTTGGCCTGTGCCTTTCCCAGCTGTTGCAGCCTTGTTGAAGAATGAGGATAACGATAGCCCAGTCCTTAGGAACTGTTATGGTAGTGATGGAATTTCCCAGCCTAGTGTTAATGTGATAAATAGGGATTTACCTGGGACTAGAGTTGCACGTAGCCAGTATAATCCTTGCAGATTGAATCAGAATTTAACAGGAATGTGCCCAGTAAATGAGGAAGATTGTGCAGGTGCTGAAGACTACAAAGCAGTATCAAAATGCTGGAAAAGATGGGGTGGTTATTTGGATTATGCTGGCTGCTTTGAGGTTATTGGAGTCTGCACTAAGGATGACTTTGTGGATTAATTTCTCCACATTTTATAAGCAATATGAGTCATTTTGACATTTAAGTACCATAGTGCTTTAATATGCTGGAGGTCACAAAGGTTCTGTTGTTCCACAGATTCAGACACTGAACCACAGAATCACGGAATCACCAGGTTGGAAGAGACCTTCAAGATCATCGAGTCCAACCCATGTCCCCACACCTCAACTAAACTAACCATGGCACCGAGTGCCACATCCAATCTCTTTTTAAACACATCCAGGGATGGTGATTCCACCACCTCCCCAAGCAGACAATTCTAGTACTTCACCACTCTTTCTGTGAAAAACTTTTTCCTAATATCCAACCTATATTTTCCTTGGCGCAACTTAAGGCTGTGTCCTCTTGTTCTGTCAGTTGTTGACTGGAAAAAGAGACCAACCCCCACCTCACTACAACCACCTTTCAAGAAGTTGTAGAGTGATGAGGTCGCCTCTGAGTCTCCTTTTCTCCAGGCTAAACAACCCCAGTTCCCTCAGACCTTCCTCATAGGGCTTGTGTTCCAAGCCCCTCACCAGCCTTGTTCCCCTCCTCTGGACACGTTCAGGTGTCTCAATGTCCTTTCTGAGCTGGGGGGCCCAGAACTGGACACAGCACTCGAGGTGTGGCCTCACCAGTGCCGAGTATAGGGGAAGAATGACTTCCCTGGTCCTGCTGGCCACACTGTTCCTGATATAGGCCAGGATGCCATTGGCCTTTTTGGTCACCTGGGCACACTGCTGGCTCATGTTGAGTCAGCTGTTGACCAGTACCGCAAGTCTCTTTCTGCCTGGGCACTGTCCAGCCACTCTGTCCCCAGCCTATAGCATTGCAGGGGGTTATTGTGGCCAAAATGCGGGACTCGGCACTTGTCCAAAGCTGTGATGTCTCCCCAAGAGTATGTCATAGAATCACGTGTGGGTTGGATTGGAAGGGACCTTAAAAGTCATCTCATTCCAGTTCCCCTGCCATGTGCAGGGACACCTTCCACTATCTCAGGTTGCTCCAAGCCCCATCCAACCTGGCCTTGGACACTTCCAGGGATGGGGCAGCCACAGCTTCTCGGGGCAAACTGAGCCAGGACCTCAGCATCCTCTCAGGGAAGAATTTCTTCCTAACACCTGATCAAAACCAAGTCTCTGTCAATGTCAAGCCATCCCCCCTTGTCCTGCCACTACATGCCCATGTAAAAAGTCTCTCTACATCTCTCTTGTAGCTCCCTTAGGCACTGGGAGGCTGCAGTATGGTCACCCTGGAGCCTTCTCTTCTCTAGGCTGAATGATCTTGATTTTCTCTCTCTTTCCTTATAGTAGAGGTTCTCCATGCCTCTGAACACCCTTGTGGCCTCCTCTGGACTGGCTCCAACAGGTCCATGTCCTTCCTGTGCTGGGATCCCAGAGCTGGATGCAGCTTTGCCGGTGGGGTCTCGCCAGAGCAGAGCAGAGGGGCAGAATCACCTCCCTTGACCTGCTGGTCACTCTGGATGCAGCCCAGGACACAATTATTTGGGTCATTCCCTGTGGCCTAACTAAATATCTCTGTGGGCTAGAAGACTGTGAAGGAGTAGGTCGCATTTATGGAAAATAGTGGTGGCTACTGTAGAATCTACAACTTTGTTCTGTAAACCCGTGCACGTCCCTGTGCTCAGAGATTTTAGGAGGAGTCCATCCACACAACTCACGGAGACTTAGCATGATGCCAGTGTAATAGTAGCAGGTTGTTAATACTGAGCAGTGACAGAAATGTGTGTGCATTCACAATGGACATTTTTAGTAAACTGAATCCATTTATCCACGGCAGCTTCTGGGAAGCATATCTGTGACCTGAGGACTGTGCTCTGAATACTCTTCACATTTACGATGTTGGTTTGTTTTGGGGTTTTTTGCCTGGCTGGTTTGTTTTGAATGTTTGTCTGTCTTCCAGAAATAACTAATTTATCCTACATCTGCTTCTTTTGGAAGTATTTTTCCTGAAACTTTCTGTATTATTAGTAACATGCTTCTGGTTTCTTTTCCCTAAATTCACTGCCTTGAAAGGCAAATATTTGATAAAGCTAATAACTCTCTGAATGTAAACAGGAAAATAAGAAACCATTAATCTTAGCAAAACATATTTACATCTGTGGGCAATACCTCTGATAAAAGTGTTTTGAAGTCAGTTTTCATTATGTTCTCCCTAGAAAGATAGCTGTGTACACACAATCCCTCCTGGCTTCATGTTATGGGAAGGGCCTTGACCACCAGTATTGAATGACTGCTGCTCTTCCTTTGTAATCCTTTAAGATTTCTCATGGGCTTTAGAAGGTGCTTTTACAGAAAGGATAACCTGCTGTCATGAAAAATCTAATTTAAAACTATTAAGCAGATGTGAATGTTGTCCATGAAAATAACAATTAGACTGGAATCATTCAAGCATCCCTCTTACAGGGTCTAAACCAGAAACTTTTGATGAAAGAAACATACAGAAGCAAAAAATCATTTTATCCCATTCTTCAAAAGTCTATTAGTACTTTAGTGGGCTATCTCATAGTGCTTTTCTAGAAGAAGAAAGAAAATTATTACTCTCTGGAGTTGTTCAATATTGTGGTTTTTGATGGGAAGTAGGGGAGGTTAAAATACCATTCCTAGGCTGGATCCTGCACAGACATCTGTGTTTGTACACACTCATGTCCTTTCAAATTGTTTCTGTCTGCCTCTGAAAATACTGTCATGTACTGTATTTGTCTTGCAGAAATGAAATTTTCTCTAATGTCCAACATAATGAAAAATTTGATTAAATATCTTAGGATGGATTTGTCTTTCAAATTTTTGCTATCATTTTCAATACTTGTAACATCAGGCAGACACATCACCTTCATTGTCTCTCTCTCTTTTCCCCCTCCTTTCCACTTCCATGTCTCTCCCCTCTATTCTGCTTCCATTTCTGTTGTCATAAGATAAACATATATACATGCTCATTATTGGAGCTTTGAAATGAGGAAGTGAGTATAAATTTCCTTTTGGCTGAGATTTTGGGTTGATTAGCTTAGTCATAAAGGAAGAAGGTCAAATTGCCCTCTACATATCCTGGATATCTCATGGCAGTTGCAGTCATTATAGCATCATAATTATACTGCAGAAGAATGTATTTTGTACTTCCTATAGGAACCTGCATTGGCAGAATCAAGGCTGTGCTCTTCTTGTCCTGTTTATGCCCATATCATTCACATTTTCTCAAAAACAACAACAACAAAAACAACAACAAAAGAAAAAAAATCACAAGGCTTCAAGACTCTCCAGTGTCAAAATTCTCTCTGTAAATCGAGTCTGCTGATTACAGCATTCCTGCCTCTCAGGTGCCCATACAAGCTCCACTCCTGACTTTTCTCAGGGTAAATTTGGCAACTTAAAGTTTCAGTGCTGAGCTTTAGTAAATGTGTTCTGCAGCTTTCACTGAACGCTGATTGCTGCGCTTCTGCTCCCAGTGGGATCATGTCTGACTATTTGGGAGTATCAGCTGGTGTTTTACATTTCCTTGCAGCTTATACCTTGGGCTATACTGTTGTCTACAGATGTTAGCCCTTGGACATGTTAGATTAAAAACATCAAGTGAAAAACCTGAGGAGCTCAGGATTTAATGCTGATAATTCAGGAATCAGTAGGGTGGTGAGGATAGCAGTGTTATTGCAGCTGCAGGTTCCCGAGGCTGATAAAGTACACACACTGTGTTTTCCTTGGGACTTCACAGCTTTGTTAAACCTTCCTAAAGGGTTAGATTTGAAACCAGGACTGGGGGAATCCAGGGTGTTAACGAGTCTTCTGATTGTGTATTGAACCCATGCTCTTGCTTGGGCTAATTTAGAGCTTCATAGAATTGTGGAATGGATTTGGATTGGAAGGGACCTCAAAGACAATCTTGTTCCACCCCCTGCCATGTGCAGGGATGCCTTCCACTATCTCAGGCTGCTCCAGACCCTGTCACCCTGGCCTTGGACATCCAGGGATGGGGCAGCCACACCTTCTCTGGGCACCCTGTGCCAGGGCCTCACCACTCTCATAGGGAAGAATTTCTTCCTCACATGTAATCTAAACCTACTCTCTTTCAGTTTGAAGCCATTCCTTCTTGGCCTGTCATTACTTGCCCTTGTAAAAAGTCCCCCTCCAGCTTTCTTGTAGGTCATATTTAGGTTTTGGAAGACTGATGTTTAATTTTTTTTTAAAGTATTTTTCATTTCTCCATGCTAGTACATACAGGAAACTGTAAGGCTCTTCCCACCTTCCTTTCCACATTCCAGAAAATCCTGTCATCCTCCTGAAGCTTTGAGGACGGCATGAGGCAAATTAAATGGGTGTTACTTTTCAAATATCTGCGGTATGTATTTGCAAACGTGTAACCTCTCACACTGTGACGCTGATGTTTATTTCTCTTTATTCCTGTAAATACATCTGTGTTCGTACATAGTGCGACAGTGTGGGCATGAATGTGTGTGTGTCTGCTCATGTACACATGTGCATCCCTGTTTCTAAAATTAAACAGAAAGCCAGGATTCCCTTCTATAAAAATAAGGTTCTTTTGAAAGCTTTATAAATTGCCAAAAGATACAGAAGCTCAGATGCTAATTGCCTCAAAATGTTAATGATCTGTGTTTGTGGACCCTCTATTTTTGGACCCTTTGAAATTATTGCAGTATCAGGGAAATGAATGGTGTTTTTAGAAGCTTAGGTGTGTAAAAACGTTCTGTAAAGTTACATTAAGTAGATTATTATGCTTTTAAATTATGATTTGTGCCCTTTTAAAAATTTTTTATTTCATCCCTTAACTTCAAGAAGCCTTTCTTCAGACTCAGCAGTTGGTAACATTTAATTTTGTGTCATTTTATGTCTTTAAAGATGTGTTGACATTTCTGCTTTTCAGAATAGCATTTTTACTTCCTGTCATCAGCCTGTGTGTTATAAAGCACCATATTAACCTCTCTAGCACATGTAGGTGTTACACAGAAGACACTTTTAATGGAATACTATGCTGCTCATTAAATAAGTCGTGCATATTGTATGAAAAAATTGTCTGAACACTAAAATTCAATCAAGACAACCATGGGTGTATGTATTAATAGTTTCAGGATACAGCTCATGATCTAAAGAAACTTTGATTTGCCTTCAGAGAAAACCCCAAAAACCAGTCACTGAACTGAACAGACAGTGTTTGCTGCCCTTGACTTCTCACGGTTCTGTAAAGGTTTTGGTGTTGGGTTGAAAGAGCCAAACACCTAAAGGAAGTGATGAGAGAGAAGAAAAAGGTTCATGTGCAAGACTTCTCACCAAACACTTAATCATGACAGATGGCTCTGATGTGTGAGTAGTCAGCAACAGGAAGGGAATAGGTTTAACTGAGGGCAATGCTTGTCCTAAAACGTCAGTAGCTGTGTGTTGGATTTGGTAACCACAGAATATTCATTTGTCATATGGCTTCATGTATTTTTATAGCTATTTAAAAGTACCAGAAAGTGTCAAAGTGTATTTAATCTCTGCTTACTCCAAACGTATTACACCATGTGAGTACAGACTGTGCTGTGAGGAATAGTTCCAGCTTCATGGGAGCGTGTGCTGAAGTGATGAAAGGTACCTGGAGCTGATGTATCCACACGGAGCTTTAAAGGTTGAAGCGTTTAAGTGTTGAAATCCTAGGTCAGGTCCCAAAGCAGAGATGTTGTAGCAGTTTCGTGCTGCTTTCAGCTGCAGATTCTTTGAGCAGAGGTGATGAGTTCAGATGCTGAGGCACTGGGAGCAGGCTCCACTGCTCCAGGTTTCAGAGCAGATTTGGCTGGCAGCAGGTCAGATGGAAATTGCTGATGGAAATTCAGATGAGACTTACCCTGTTGTTGTCTTGCACTTTTCATATGAGGTCTTTTAAAGTCCCTGCATTTTTAATTTGTGGCAGCCAGTTGAGAATGCTAATGACAGTATTTGATGGTGATCAGTGACTTTTTCACTTGTCCTTCTAATCGTAACCTTAAAGTGATTCATAAACTCCAAACACTACACTGGCTTTTAGTTCACCAGGCAGTTAATGTTCTAATACATCTGGAGAATAAAAATCCAGCAATCAACCTTTTATTCCTATAATTATATGATGAAAACAAACTTAGTGACAAGGGGGAGAGAGACTAGAAGAAGCACAGCGTGTTAGGCTAGAAAAATAATTAGCAGGATTTATTCTAAACCGAAAGCATGGATGAGAAATATTTGGGAAACAATATGCAAAGTAGATGAATACGAGATAAATGTGATTTTAATGGATGTTCACAAGTTTTGACAAGCTAATGGTTTTAACTCTGGTTCTCTATTCATGTCATATTGAGATAAGTTCAGTCTTAAGGTGAATCCAGTCTGGACAGAGCTCTGAGCAGCCTGGTCTAGTAAAAGCTGTCCCTGCCTGTGGCATTGCCAGTTGGATGATCTTTAAGATCCCTTCCAACCCAAACCATTCTATGATTCTATGATAATCTAATTCTTACATTGAAACTACAAGCCTACATTTTAAGTTCTGCTTAAGTAAGCAGAACTAGAACTTTCTGTCCAAATTGCAGTAGTTATGGTCAGGAAGAAGCCTGACATAATGCACAACATTTATGTTTATTGACATAAAATCCTATCCTTTGTGTCACCTCATGGTCAGAATGATCCTATTAAACAAGTTGGTTTCAGTCCAAGAAAGCAACTTATTCTGAGTGTTTGCACCCCAACTATTTCTGTTTCTAATCAGTGAAGGTCACAGGCCCCTAATTCTTCCTTTGTCCTGTTTCTTGATGCTGTTATGTAGCTCAGAGGCCTTTGCCTGGTCCTGTTTTTTGTGGGATATAATATATCTTGTCTGAAGACACATCTACAGTCACATTCAGCAACTAAGGAGAGATTTTGCCAGGATGTCACAGGTGTAAAACAGGATGCTGGAGAAAGCAGATCACTGAGAAACTCTGAATATAAAAACTCCTTTGTGGCATACAGAAATGAGCTCTGGATTTTGTAATAATAGGTGTGACTGCACGCTGCACACTAAGCTTTATTTTCAGTTCCCAGGTGGTTCTGAAAGCAAATGTCAGAGTCTTATTAAATGAGTTAACATTATTGTTAAGCAGATAAAGTCAAGTGGATTTTGTTGTTTGTTAGGGGTATTTTAAAGAATACTTTTTTCCCCATGTGATTTTGCTTCCCAGTCTGGAAAGGTTGGCTTCCTTGTGGAAATTTTGCCCTCATTCTGTCTCAGTCTTGGTCCTGGTTGCAAGGGGAAAATGCAGTAATAGGTGTCATGGTTTTGGTGTGATGCAGTTTAAGAGAACCTGCCCCAGAGACTGCTCTGCAGAGTCTGTTAAATGATCGAACTGTTTTGTGCACACACTTCATGGTACTGTGTCTGAATCAAAATTTGCAATCTGCGGAGCATCTGTTTTGTTCTGAGATTAGCTTATTTTTAGAAAATATTGAGCAGTACCAGGATAATTGTAAATGGTCTCTGGGCGTTAGTGATGCTGGGGTGGCTCACACTACGATGGTACATCCCTCCCCACATCCCAGCTGGTTTATGGAACAGGCTCTGCTTAGCTGGATGCAAACCCCCAAATGCTGTGAATCCTCTTTCTACTGAGCATGGTGCACGTGGCTGACAGCAGTCTTGGAAAAGTAATTTTGTAGTAAAATTCTATTGTCTCTTTTGTATATCCATTCACTCGCTGTATTAGTGAATTGTTGCCCCCTCAGAATTCCTGATTGAGACAAAGTCAGTGTTGGACACAGGACATTTGTAAGTGGGTAGAAAGGATGAGATATATTAATCCATATTCATGGCTATGAATATTCATGACATTGAATTTTGTCATTTGTAAGATGGAAGTGTCTTGAATACAACTGTAGCATAGCTTTCATCGCTGAATGATGGATTTGATAGATTTGAAAGGCTTGTACTGGATATGGTTGACAAGTTGGGTCTTTTTTGATTCATCAGTAAATACTGAGAAATTAAAAATGTGCAATTTTGCTCCTAGAACATCAAATCGTATTGATGTTTCAGATATTAGTTAAAGCCCACTTTAAGGCAGTGAACCAGCAGATGGTTGCTTTCAAACCTCTGAGATACCTAGTGCTCTATGCTGTTGTAAATCCCTGAATTTAGCTGAAAAAGAGGTTTCACAGCTCTTTTTATCTACCTTTCCATGAGTGAAAACTTGTATTTTTTCATTTGTTTGTATAAACACTTAAGAACACTTAAGCACTTAAGAACAATGAAGCACTTTTGTTGGATATGGAGGATAAAAATACAGTAAAAACTGAAAATGTGACTGCATTTCAAAATGCTAAAAGCAGTGAAAATGGAAATCATCGTATTCATTCAATCTGAAGTCATTCTGAACTATGTAAATCATGCTAATTCAAACACCATTGTTATTTAACTTCAGTTATAAATATTCTGTATTTATTGAAAGAGGAAAAAAAAATTTTAATGAAAAATTATAATAAACATTGTTTTCACTTTATCTTGAAGTTGTGTAAAAGTTTGTGGAGGAGTTTTTCCTCTTTATTTTTCTCTCTCCCTTTTAGATTTGTTGTTTCTTGTCTCCCTTATCAGAGCCATGTTTTTTTGTTTTCTTGTGAATATTAGAGCCTATCTGAAACCTAACTTACTGTAAGACAAACCCAAGGTTCCTAACCATTAAATTACTTCATATTCAGATGCAAAATTGACCAAACTTACTGTAAAAACTTTGTGTCTTACGAAATTTGTTTGAGGAACACTAAATGTGTTTGGTTTATGAATGTTGTAAGGCAGAAGGAAGCAAATCTTGTAAAAGGTGATGCAGGTATTTTGACTTTATTTTCTTGCATGATTTAACCTATGGCCTAGAGGAGTTTAATGTTTCTGGAGCCTTTTGTCTCCTGGCAGAGGTGTTGGTGGATAACAGGATGTGCTAAACAAGACCAGAACAGCCGAGGAGCATTTGAAGTGCCCAGAGTTTAGACCTGATAAAGGATGGAATAGGCCAGTCATAAAGTTTAACTTACTTTGCATTTGTCTTTAACAAGCACTGTTTCTGTGTTTAATTAGGTAAGTTAATGACTTAGACCTCCTGGTATTTAGGGTATAGAGATAATAGTTTATAACCATTAATTTCTTAACTCCTCCCTAGTGTCAAGCAATTAATCTGTAAAGGCAGCCTGTTTCTCAAATTTGGTGATAGAAACTTGGAATATAAACCTCAAAATTCGAGCCCTATACATTTATTTATTTTTTTATTTTGGGAAGAGTGTTTTTCAGGGAGAAAGCATAAAGAATGCCATGTCATTTGGAAGAGGAAGTCTAGGTAAGTGATCATGCCTTAAGAACATGAGGAATAATGTTAGCACAGTGGTTTAGGTCCTCTGGGAGAGCTGCCCTCCTTCCTGTGCTGGCAGGGCTGTGTTGCAGCAATTTGTGTCTGAATTAAATCCTTAGGCAAACCCTTTAAATTTCATATCTGACTGATGAGTAGCAAATGCAGGAGAACAAATCCTCTGCTGTACAGATACTTTGAATAACAGATTGTGTTGTCTAATGTGCCAAATGGGCTTAAATACATGCTGACCTGGCCTGATTTCATGGGCAAAGGTGGTCTCTGTGTCCAGCTAACCCCAGCACTTCCACATCAGCATCTTCCAGAGGAGCTGGCAACCAGTTCAGAATAGGGAGAAGCCTATGTGAATAATAGCCCAGGGCAATCAACAGCTACATAGGCTGTTCGCCCTACAAACCTGTAATAATAATGATCTACTGTTTTGGTGTAAACATTCCTTCATACCTGTGATAAACTCCAAACACTACACTGGCCATCAGGGAGAGGTGTCTTTTGGAGATTCCTGCCTTCCTGACAGCCCACACATGGCAAATTTAACAGTGGGTTTGAGCTTGGTTTTGTTTGTTTTTCATATGTACTTGTGTAAAGTTATTTACGTGCCCAGGATCAGGCAGCTCCATCTACAGAGTGCTTCTGCCTGGCCTGAGCATCCTCTGTATCAAGCAGAAATTGCATGAGAAACCTGTAGCTTTTAAAATTTTTAATTCACTAAGAAAATCATTAAGTGCCCTGAATTCCCCACTCAGAATCAGTTAAATAAAATGATGCTATGAGTTGTCCTGTCATTTTCCACATTCAGAAATGGAATAATATATTATACTTTTATGTGCCAGAGTCTTTTACTGTAAGAAATATAAGATAGTCATGAAAATATATTGAAAGACTGAAAATAATATTTCAATCAAAGACTGTGAAATTTTCATTTGCTGTTTTTGGTCAGAAACAGAATCCTCTGGTAATAATTTGATCCTTCCCTTGGAATTTTCTCAGTATCAGGTTAAAATTTGATGTTGCATCTTATTTTCTCTTCCCATGGTTTAGTATTATGTAATAAATGTTTTTGTGTAGTTCACTTTGTTCATACACAAGTCCACTGTGTGGATTCTGTCCTTTTCCTCTGCAAGGTCTGGCACAGCTATTCTGAGGGGTTCACTGGAGAGCATAACCCTCTCCTCGTGTGCTGTTTTTTTTCTACTTGTCTGCTTGTTCTAAATGGGTTATTTTTTCTAAATCACTTCTTGATCACTTTCCCTAAACTTAATTTGCATCCCCTGAAGTAACTTGACACCACAGAGTGTGCTGAATCGATAGGGAACCACAAGGATCATGAGAGTCCAGCTTCTGGCCCTGTGCAGGGCATCCGAACAATCCCACCTTGTGCCTGAGAGCTTTTCCCAAACAGTTCTGAAACTGTGTCAGGCTGGGCCTGTGACTACTTTTACCATCTTTTTAGCCCTATCTTACACCTTACTGTATATGGAGTTTGTTAATGAAATGGGTTCATTGTTTTAAAGTAGCATGTTTGACCTGAAAAGCTTGGCTTTGGTTCTTGGAAAAGACGTTGGAGAAAGTGTTTTGTTTTCAAAGATTTTGGGAGATCCGTTTTTCCTTTATATTGAACTGAGTAGATCCTCAGAATAATCTTCTGTCTCTCACCTGCCAGCAACAACAAAAGAATGTATCCTCAACATTTTCTGGCCTGCCGAGGTATCTGCTTGGTAATACCCTTCCTGCAGGGCTGGAGTGCAAGGTCTGCTCACCTTTGAGCTCAGCTGCCAAGTACAGTCATATGTCTTCCAACTGCAAAAATTGAAGCTGAAATAAAGGATTAGATTGTCCCAGTGCAATCAGTGGTGAGAAACTGGGACTGTAACTTTCTTAACGTAGCTCTAGTGATCTATCTTGGAAGGGAGGTGGATTTAAGAGAACATGCTGACATGCAGTATTGGTGCTTTAGCAGCAGGCGTGGGTTGATCGTCACTTTACAGTTTCCAAGTTCACTGTGAGTTGGTCTGTCCCACCACATGTCTGTCTTCTGCCTCCCAAGCACTATCATGAGCTCTTTGTGACCACCTCTCATGAGAGTGCCTCAGATGTACTAGTAGTGTCATAAACTTAATGATGCTGTAAAAGTCTTTTATAGACGGATTTCTTCAGACTGCATATTATTGGCGATTCCTGCAATTTAATACATACCATGCAGAAACTTGTTCTTAAGATGCTCAGACTGTTCAAAATCAAAAATAGACTTTAGGGAAGAAGGTATTGAGGGAGACAGGACAACCTGTCAGCAGCCTCTGGCTTAACATATCTGGTGGGAAGTTCTAATTTACCATCAAAGTGGCAGCGACTCACTTGGTATGAAGTGCCAAGGAGACAGATGGCAATGTTGAAATATTCTCTGTTGTGCCTATCATCAGGTCTAGTAAAAAGAGAACTCAGGAGCAACAACATGTTGTAGTAGAGTAAATAATACTTGCTACCACTTTTTTATAGGGAGTGAAGTTGTTGGTTGGAAGCTGCTGATATAAAGCTGAGCTGAATTCTTTAATATGGATGGAGAAGAAATATTAGGTACAGGTACAAAGACAGGTTTATATTAATGTCGTACTACCTTGGAGGAGATAAATTAAAATTTCATTCCTGTAGAAAAATATTAACTTTAGTGTTCAAGTTCAGTGGAAGCAAGGAGGGAAGTAAGCCCCAGAATGCTAGTGGGGGATAACTCTGCTTTGGGATTGAGTGCCTGCCTCTTTGTCTTTGATTTTTGTCCCAGATTCACATCTGGCTGATGCTCCGTTTCTACTGTTATATTGGACTTTAAAGGCAGCAGGCCCTGGTTCATCATAAGAGGCTCTATAAAAGTAACATGGACGCGTGTCAAGTGTTATTTGGTCTGTCACCCTTATCTTGGTGGGAAGATGAGGTTTTGCTTAAGAGGAAATACTTGCTTAAGTTGTTTCCTTGGAACAGGGACCTAAAAATCAGGATTGAGTGCTGTGCTGTCCCTTCTGGCTTGGTCCATGGATCTGGGCATGTCCCTTTGAATCTCTCTTTCTTAGTATGTTGAATAGTGATGCAATGGTACCAGGAATAACAGCATCAACTGCAGTCATTTTTTCACTGCTCTAATGCACTTGGGTATTTGTAGGTGGCATCAAGTTCCTAAAAGCTGCTATTTGGAGAACATGGACACTCTTCTACTTCCTCTAGATCTTTTTCTAGCTGCTCTGTTAACAGCTTTCTGCTCTGAGTCTTAAAGGCTGATTTCTAATACAGAAGGAAGCAGGAATTAACTTGTAATTTTATGTAAGTATTGCTTATTTCTGTCTTATTGTTGCAAGTTCTCTTAAAAAAAAGGACTTTCAATCATTGCAGGACTAGCTTCTCTCTGGACAGACAGGCAAAACAAGAAGAATACAAAGTACTCGTAATGATATAATGAGCTTTAAAGGACACAAATTTTAAATAGAGCAATCATATCTATTAATGCTGGTGTTTCTCGTGGGAAGCTGATTTGTTCTCTGCATTTCTTTGTCTGGATTCCAGTCAGGGCAGTGATTTCAGCTGGACTTTTGAAATCTGAAGGAAAGGACCGTGTTATACCCAGAGACTGTCTTCTCCTTTCGGTCTTAGTTTCTTCCTGTGCAAAGATACAGAGAGCTGCTATTTAGTTTCAAGTGTTATCATATTCCAAGTATAGGTCTTAACGTATGGCATATTGTCTGACATATTTTCCCTTCTTCCACAAGAGTATTTTTGTCTATAGTCTTAGTCTGTTACAAACATTTCAATAAAAATTCAATCTTCTCTCAGGTTGGGTTTTGGGAGGGAGTAGGAAACAGTCCATGAATGTATGCTTGCTTCTTAGGAGGGATCTTTGGTTATATCTTTGTCTTCAGCAGACATTAGGGGTTGGTATATAAGGACTGTAGAGAATCTGACCTGTAACATACTGTGCAAATTAATTTTAATCCTTCCTTACGGCTTCTCTTAGAGTTAAGATCCACAGGTTACCTTGCAGGCAGTAGCAGGGGAAAAGCTCTCCTTCCCTGCAAATGTGAAATGTAAAATGCCCACTGAAAATGAAATAACAGTTGATGGTGTTCCTGGCAAAGCACATGCAGTCCCTGAACATTTCTATACTCTCTCCCATCCCAAACATAAAGAAATGCACTGGACAGATAAAAATGGAAGGCATATAAGATGGGTTAGGTTGCTTGAAAACTGGAGAAAACAGAAGTAAGAGCAACTGGAAGATTTAAATTATTCTTGAATAGCAATTTTTTTTCCTTTGAAATGAGCAGATATATTAGTAATTCCTATCCCAAGGACTTTGTTTATGATACAAGGTAGATGTAGTGCAGCTAAATGCTTCCCTATTTAGTTTAGTATGTTTTCTTTAACCAGGCAAGTAGGACAGAGATGTTCTGCATTATAACAAGCACATCATTAAAATGACAGATGACCATAAAATTAAATCTTGCTGTCCCATGGGGTATTTTTGAATGTTAAGTGAAAACATCTGCAACTGATTATTTTGTCCTTATTAAGCTCAAACCATCCAGAACTTTGAGTTTTTAAATGCAAGTTCATCTCTTATATTGTGTATTTGTGATGAAGTAATTGAATGAAAAGATTCAATATATTTTTAATAACATAGACTTATCTCACAGATTGATTGTGATTAGAGTCTGGGTTGAGGTCTTCCTATGCATGTGTTGTTTTAATCTGGAGGTCTGGCTGGCAGTCTCATGAGCTCAGATTACTATTACCACCTATTTTTTCAATTATAAGCCTGTCTAAAAGCAGCAGATGTAGAAGTACATGAGAATGTATTTGGCCATTACATGTGGGACAGCAGCAAATATTGGGAGATAAAGAGACTGGTCTGACACTGAATCCTCATGAATCTTCCTGTAACCTTGCGAGTCTTAGACTTGCCAAGTGTGTCTGAACTGTGTGAGCTTAGCAGCTCCCAAGATGGTGCATTGCCTGAATTGCAAAAGCATGTGTAAATGGAAACTTAGAAGGCTTGCTTTCAGACTAGTATGGTGCATGGTAACTAGTTTCCAATGAAGACCTTATTTTGAAAGCCACTTTTTATAAATAATAATAGCTGTATTCCCTCACCATGTCTCACATTATTGGACATACAGCAGGCACTGAAATGTACGTGGTTTTGTGAAGCAAGCCATGGGCAGGCTTCATTCTAGATCCTTAACTGGTGACCTCCAGATTTCTGTGTTCCTTGATTTTAACTAGTGCTTACTGACTCTAATTTGAACCTAGAAGAGCCTGAAACAAAGTATTAAACCCAAAATTTATTCAAATGTCACGGGCTTCTTCATATCTGCATATATGGAAACTTGAGTTTTCACTAATGCTAAAATTCTGTAAATGTATCAGACCTGCATTTAGAAAACAGCTGGCTTTTTCTTTTTTTTCTCCTAATGGCCAATTGCTTATAACAGTAACGTAAGTCAGTAGTAATATCTTTGACCATTTAATTTCTCTTTACCATTCTAAATGATACTCATCTAGTGTAAAATCAAACCTGAAGATGGGTTTTCCACCTGAGAGGCTGTGTTTTGTGAGAAAAAATGTAATACAGGGTTTTATTTTACCCTTCTATTAAATTTTAGTAATATCTTGTCCTCTGTGTACTGCTCTGTGTGTATAACATATGTGTCTAGGAAGAAGGCAAAAGTAATGGACCTAAGGAAACTGTAGGTCCAGGGAGACATTCACTGCTCTAGTATTAACAGGTTATTAAACTTTTTCAGTGGACTAGGTAGGACTTGAATTTAAAATAGTTCAGGTTAATCATATTTTTTTCCTTTGAGTTAAGTATCAAACAAATTTTCTTCAAAAGTGGCTGCAAAGGCAAAAAAAGGGCAAACAAAAAACCCAACAAGCCCCTAGAGTGATGGTATAAAATAGGCAGTGCTTTCAGACCTGACCTGCTGACCATTTGCTGCTTTATTTACTATGGCTTATTTCTTACTTAAAAAAAACCAAAGGGATCTAAGGCAGATCAGCAAATAGTCCTGCAAACTCAGATAATCTGTACATCCGAAGGCTACAATTTTCCTATTTTGTAGCCTTCTTAAAGAGATTGTACCTGCAAAACCCACAGCTATATGCAATCAATTGATTGCTAAAAGTTATTATCCCCCTAGGATGCTTTCCTTTTCATATGCGCTAGAACATTAAATTTAAAAATTAGGCCTGCTGTGAAACTAACAACAGTCTTCAACTGAAAAATGTCAATCCACTTCAAACAATTTCAAGAAGATTCTATTTTGCCCTTCACTTACCAAAAAAATATATAAAATTTAAGTCTGAAGGGGCTGCGTAGCATGTCCTCACTGGAGGCAAATCCTGCCTGACTGTGGGTGAGGAAGACCTTGAGCATGGCCCTGCCCCTGTGCTGTTTTGCTGCAGTGTCTGAGGGAAGGCTGGAAGGTGACAGTGGGATGTTCACCAGCTCCTCTTGAGAAGCTGTCAGGAGATGAAGGACTTTGTGAAGAGCACTCCCCACAGAGCATCTTCCTTTCCTCATCCCGCCTGACAATTTACATCTTTGGTGAGACTGAGCTGCTGGGTTTTTTCAGACCTTCTGCCAGCCAGCACAGGAACAAAAATCATGTGCTGTGTGTTAGAAAACCTTTAGTAACTCTTACAGGCTGGGGATGTCAGCACCTGTGCTCAGTGCCCTGGAAACTCAGTGTCTCGAGCTGGAAACATTCAGGCTACCTTAGAGGCACAGCTCTCCAAGAGGGTGAAAAAACAAAGACAGAAAACCCGATCAGGAATATTGCTGAGCTGAAGGATTTGTATTGCAACAGTGTAATGGAAAAGGTAGTTTCACTATGGGAAATACAGTGGGTAATGAGGGATGTTTGTGTGGGTCACTGGAAAATTGAAAGGTGGTGCTTCAAATTTTGCTGTACCTTCTCCCATATTAGTAGAGGTGCAATAGATAGTGAACAGAAGCTCATGCTAAAAGATTTTAAACTTTGTATTTTGCAAAATGGATGCCTTAGGATTTTAGCTTTTATATTTTTCATATGCTGTAATTCTTTAGTGTGTAATTCTAAACTCCATATAGACTGTTAGCTACTGTTCTGCCATTTTGGTCAGGTAAAACAATTCCTCTCTAGGCCTGAAACTCAAGGGCACCTCACTGTCTCAGGCCCCAAGATATGTAAACAATAGTGAGCTGGGGGGAGCAAACTTGGGGTAAGTGACTTCATTACCTGAAGCTGTAATTGGAGGATTAATCCAAATGGACCAAACTTATAAAAGCATGAAAAGCCCTGACCCCCTTGTCCATTTTGGGTGTAGGCCCTGTGGGCTCTGACTGGTCTAATGTACCTGAAGGCCCTTCAATAAATACAACCACTTTTTATTCTCTTAATTTTGTCTAGCCTCCATTTTTAGGTAGCCCCTAAAGGCATCAAAACTTACTTTTACACGGTATTTTCTTCTCCTTGCAATGTTGTGCCAGTTCTGATTTTGTCCCCTTTCGTATTCACAGTCATTTCATGAATTGCCCTCATCCACTGCTCAGTTTCAATTGCAGTTGCCATTTTGGTGTCTCACTAAGAGTTTCCAAATTGCTGTTTAAGCTCTCAAAATACTGGACAATCACTAGTCTGATTGAAAAAGGAATTGGAGCATTATTCACCACATTATTTAGGAAAAGAGGAGCTACACAGCATGTGTTGAGGCAAATCCAGCTCTGTCTCCTGCAGAAGCCACAGAGCTGCATTTTGTAAGACTGTAATAGGTTGTTTATGCTCATTAACTTCAATATTTTGTGCCATTCAGAATAAATCCAAAACCATTTGAGTTCAAAGTGGAACTGAGATGATGATTATTATTATAATCTATAAATCTTTGAATCAGATTTTCCTTACATTTGGAAGTGTAACTTGGTTCTGTTTGCTTCTCAGTAATACATAAAATTAGACAAAATTAACTCACAAACATGTCTAAAAGAAAAACAAATGTGTTACAGGCAGTGGGTTAGATTCATCTCAATTAGCTTCAGCCATCTACAAACTGAGGAAGATTTTGGCTCCATTTCACGTGCTCTCAATGGAAAATGCAGGCCTCCCATTTTAGCCATCTCCATTAAAAAGGGATCAATTCAGACCCCTGGCACCTTCTAATTTTTCATTAACTGCAAAGGAAGGCTCTGAAATGTGAAGGATAAGAAACCTGTTTGGTTTTGGCTGAAAACCCTCACGTAGAAACTTTCTAATCAAACAGCATTAACCAGAGGAATATAAAAGTTTTCAGGAACTGTGAAAGTCAAATGTGTTTGCAGAAGCAACTGCGCCAAATAGAAAACTGGTTTAGAAAATAACACACATGCATGATTCAAAGCAACAACTTGATATTTGCAGGCTGTCAGGCTCTAGCAGGAAAGGGGGAAGCTGGCTTCATTGGAAATGGGCTTCTTACAAGGTTTGTCATCTTTCCTGGTGACTGTCACTCCTAATTTCCACACTGAACTGTATTCAATCAGACCATATAGCAAGTACATGGAAGTGTAATAGCTAAATCCTGTTAGAGTTTTTGCATGGGAGCAGTGAAGGAGGAGAGGTTTAAATAGCAGCACTCTGGAAAAGAAAGATATGAGGCAA
The DNA here is from genome assembly GCA_013399225.1 of Rhipidura dahli. Classification (NCBI taxonomy): domain Eukaryota; kingdom Metazoa; phylum Chordata; class Aves; order Passeriformes; family Rhipiduridae; genus Rhipidura; species Rhipidura dahli. Next base: position 94,670 of record VXAC01001103.1, on the reverse strand, counting down.
AGTTCACTATGAACATGGAAGGAACAGCTTGATTGAAAATCATTTTTCAAAATAAATCATTGCAAAAATTAAGTATATTTGGGAATCATAACAATAATTTTCTTTTTTTAGAGTGAGCAGGTAAAATTTTGCTGATAATTTGTATTTAAAAGTGATTTTTTCTTTTGATCCTTTTTTATTTGGTGCTAAGCTTATGATAGATGGTGTGTGGTATAGTGCAGTTCTGTGAATGCTGAAGCAAATGTGAACCCATTTTGATAGTGGTTTCATACTCTGAATGATCGGTCTCAGCTTGGCATTTAACTCAAATTCAGATTTTATAAATTTATTATTAATAGTAGTTGGTTCCAAAAGTCCAAATAAATGAGAAATTGTTGTGGCTTTTTAACCAGCATTGCAATTTTTCAGTGGTGTTTGTGGATGTTTATGAAGGCTCATGTCTCTCTGGATTGAAGAATTCTGTGTGTCTTAGGAGCTCAATTACTGTCATGTATTTCTTTCTGAGTCCCAGGTGATGCACACTGTATTTGCATGAGAAAGAAGGAAAGCTCTTCAGGTTTGCTGCAGCTCATCATTTTGAGTGAGAGTTTTTTCTGATGATGTATGAAAGACATCTGCCATGTGCTGTTATTCATTGCTCATGGGTAATAACAACAGTACTTTGTACATGTGTAACTGTTTTGATTTAAACTTTCTCAAGTGCATTATATAATGGATAAATACAAAAAAACCTGTCAAGACTTCTCTGACAGCACAATGTTCAGTCTCCACCAATGGCCACGTGCAGTTGCTGAAGTCTAACCTCTAATCCGTTTCAGCTGAGTTGCTGCCCAAGCCAGTTCATAACAATTTTGAAGCCTTTTTCTCCTTTAGTAATTTTTCTAATCTGCCCCCAGCATTTTTAGCATCCACAGCATCCTGTAGCAGTAGGTTCAGGGTTTAATTATGCCCTGGGTGATCTCCCTCTTTTTTTTTTTTTTTCATCCTAAACTGGACTAGTGCTAATGTCATTAACTGGTGAGTGGTTCCTGTGTAAGAATAATGAGTAACTGCTCCCCGCCGTTCATCCTCTCCACATCATTCATGTTTTTAAAACAATTGCTCCCTGATTATAATTGAAATGGCTACAGCACAGATATATGGGATTTACTGTATCTTAAATCCTTGTTCCATTTCTGTAATATGAATAATAATACACATTTCTGTCCAGGAAAACCCTTAAGGCTGGCTTTGCTTTATTTCATCTGAGTAGTTTTCATCCTGCCTCTGCTGAGTAAGGTACTGTTTACATGGGTAAACAGTGCGCCACTTTACAAGTGGCAGGTAAAGTGGAAAGGAACAAGGTACACATGTGGCTTTTATGCTTGTACAGACCTTCTCAAGAGCTGGGAATAAAGAGCTACAAACAATTTACAGTTGAAAAGGCAAAAATAAGAACATTTGCAATAAATAAGAATTTTTAGGTTACGTCCTTTTTATGTGAAAATAGCAGAATTTAAGGTATCTGCAATATGTATTGAGTCCAGAACAGAAAGAAATCCTTCAAATACATCTGTGTAGCCTGGAGGCCACATAGACTGTTTGTGCAATTAAATAACGATTGGATTTCATAGCCTGTTTATTTACAGGGGATAAACAAGTGCATTTATGCAACGTCTGTAATGAAAATCTTGCCTGTTTATGAATTAATGTTGATTGGTTGTTTTTTGGTTTTTGGTTGGTTTTGTGGGTTTTTTTTTCACTTGGTATATGTAGGATCTGCCATCCAGAGTTAGAGGGATTTTCTTTCTTCTTTGCTGTTTTAAAAAACAGTTTCTCAATCTGTAAAGTAAGTCTTGTGTTATGCAAAGACATGACTATTGAAAAGCAAAGTGCACCCTTAGGTAGCATTCAAAAAAGCAATATAATAAGAAAAAGTGTTTTTGCAACGCCTTGAAGGCCAAGTCTCTCTGTATGTTAATAATAAATGCCCCAATTTCCCAGGCATACTATTTTTATAATATAGTTTTCCTGCCTTAGGTTTTATCTGAATAAATTATGCTCCCTATATGCTAAAATTGGAATAGTTGGCTAACAGCATGATTGGATATGTGATAATTTACAGCGCGTCATAGCTTTTCTCTGAAGCATGAGAATCGGTTTATCTGTGGTTGTCTGTGGCCTAATGGGATTGGCATTGTTTTTTACAAGTGTGCCCTTGTAATCTTCATGCAACCTGGACTTTTGTGGTGTCAAAATGCTTATCCAGGGCTTTTGGAATCCTTGGAGAAAGCTTGAAGGGGCTATGCTGATAACAAGAGAGAGGAGTAGTGTTCTTATGCTAATGTCCCAAAAAATTTTTCCTACAGCACATCAGAATTCATGTGTTAATATCAAAACAGAATCATTCTCGTGCAGGCATTATTCTTTTTGCTTGCAGGGGAAATTTGGAATTTGTGGCATAAAGCCACCTATAGCACCATAGCACAGACCTTTTTTTGCAAGTCACCAGGAGTAGATTTGAATTCACTTAATGCAGGTTGCCTTTGGAGCTGGTTTTGCACCCCCTTTTTCCTGGTCCCTTAATCCAGCTGAGCGTGGGTGATGTTTCCTGCCCTGCCTTAGCATACTGTGTTTAGCTGGTTTTGTATGAAAAAGGCAAAAAAGTGTTAGTTGTTGCTTTCATGGTATTTTCATAACTTCTACTGCAACATGATTTAGCATGATGAAAAAAAAAAATACTGAAATCCTGCCTGGCTCTTTCACAGTTCTTAATGAAGCTGTGGAAAACTATGAAAAAGATCAAAGTAAATCTTGTAACAAGGAAAACAAGAAAGGTGTAAAGGAATTTCACATTTTAAAAATGCCATGCGGTGGCATCTATCTGGCAGTATCAGAAATAATGAAGGTGACATGAAAAGGTGCAACTGGTGAGAAGTACAGAAGCATAGCAGGAATCACTAATGTGATAAACAGTATGGAGTGTGACCTGGTTTTAGCCATGTGTTTATATTTGTCCTCCTCATCTATCTTGCCTGGTTTGTCATATTTAAAATTGATAACTGAGCCTTTCCTGAACTTCTGTCTTCCCCAGGCTCTCCATGTACTAAGGTTGTTCTGTCTCTATCCTACCATAATGACAATCATTCACTTCAGAAAATCTACTGCAGAACTGGAAAAAGGGCAAAGGAAAGTAGCACCCAACTGGCCTTTTTTCCTGTGGGTGAAGAGATATTCTTGACATGAACTGTTGCACAGAGCAGTATTGTAAAATACGGGATTTGAAATGCGATGTAGGGCCAGGCTCTGGTGGAACTTTACTGCATAAGAGGAGCTGGTCTTTTAGAAGGGAAAATTTAGCCAAGGGAGCAGTGAAAAGAACTTATGCAAAGGGAGAAAAAACATTAATTTAGCACAAAATCAAGATCCTGGAAAACAACATTAATCAATACATCAAAGAAGATGAAAAGAAGGAATGCTTTGTCTTTGTGCAAATGTTAAGTGCCTGCAATAAATAAAAGTAATGAAATCCCTAATTTATAATACATTTGAACAGGTTGCTAATAATCTTGCCTAATGGGAAAATTCAAATGATTGAAAGGTTGAAAACATATTTAAATAGCACTGGGAGGGAAGAAGAGGCGAAGTGGTGGCTTAAATATGTGGTATCTTTATGAAGTAACTCTCTGGAATGATTCACAGCTCCACTTTCTAATAGGAAATGTGTAAATTGGGGTCTAACTCACCACGTGCAGAAGGCCACCAGCAGAGAGCTACAGGACCAGTTCCTCCTGTAATGTGTAGGAAGAAAAATCACTGTTATGGTAGACTTCAATTTGTGTGATGTTACTGGAATCACACTGCCTTCTAACAGTATTGTTTTTATTTCTTCATATATATATATATATATATATATATATATGAGATGTACATAAATGTAAATGATTAATCTCCTTCTAAGAAATCAAATTTTGAGAGAATTCTATGTTAGGCCTCATTTTCACAGATGAAGACAAAATTAGTGGTGGTTTAAGTACCAAAGGGAGTAATTAACCAAAGTACAAAAGAACATGAGTTAGCTGAATTCTGAGCTGCTAGAATGACTTTAGAAAATCTATGTGTGTATGTGATGTGCATAGATATGTCCGTGGGCTCAGGGCACTGAAGGGGCTGGCTTTGAGGATAATTGGGACATTGCTGTTCAAAAAGAGAACACACTGAAAGCAAGGAATAAAAACAATAAACCAAACACAAAAAGCCAAGGGGTAGTTGATTTTAATAAGTCTGAATCAGAATCTAGAAATTGTAGAAAGCTACTGAGGAATGTGTTTGTGTAAACGTACACATACACACATACATGTACCTATAATACACATGCATATGCATTATCTACACCAAATATATTGTATATGTATATAAATACAACCTAAATAAATCAGTGATAAGGTAGGATCAATGCTCAAAACTATTCTCTTTTCATTTGTACTAGACTTTTATATAGAAAAATAATATATAAATACATACAAATAAAACTAATTAATTGTAACTTTAAATTATGATTACTTAATTACTCATGAAAATGGAAAGTGTGAATGGTGCCACAGGAATGAAAAATAGAAGAGTTTAAAAAGATAATTCTGGGTAAGCATTGATGTTCTGTATTTGGAAGAGACAGCAGAAGAGCATGATAAGGTCTCGTTACAGTTGTTAACTAAGGATTCTTAATAATGGATAATAATGCTAGGTATTTTACAATCAACAGGTTTGAATTGAGAGTTCCTGAGAGATATAAAAAATGTGTTTGAATCATTCTCTGAGTCATTGCTGTTGATTTTNNNNTTTTTTTTTTGGTAGAGTGCTGGGGAAGTTCCAAATGATGGGAAGAAATCTAATGTTGTGCCAATAAAAGGCTAAATGGGAAGACCCAGATAATTATAAGTCTGTCAGTCTGACATTGATCTCAGGCAAAATAATGGAATGGTTTCTAAAGGACTCAATTAATAAAGAATTAAACAAGGGAAATATAGTTACTACTAATCAGCATGGGTTTATGGAAAACAGACCTTGTCAGATTAGCTTGGTATCATTTTTATGGTATTACAAATTCGGCTGATGTAATGAAGTTCTGTGGGGCACTGACTGCTTACAAAGTATTAATGAAAAGCTGGAAAACCCATGTGCTTATTTAGCAGTGCAGAAGCAAAATGGATAAATTCAGAGCTTTATGGTTAACAAAGAAATTGGGTTTTTGCTGCTTACAGTGAAGAACGATGTAACTTGAAAACAGACATAGGTCTATTTTCTGTTGAGCCAGAGCCCATCCTTAGCACACAGTTCTACCTCCCTGGAGCATAATGTATCCCACTCTTCTTCTAAAAGTAATGAGCACCAGCAATTACTGCTAAAAGCCATCCTGGATCAGATGGTGAACTGTGAGCAGTGTGTTTGGATGCTGGGTGATAGCACAATTGCAGGTAGACAGAAGGGTGAGAAGCACAGGTGAAGACTGAAGGGATGTAAGGATGGTATGACAACAAAAATCTTTTTATTCTTTTCCCATTTTATGTTTCTCTCTGATTGATCAGCTGTTGATTTCTTTGAGGCTGCCAGTTAATGGGTGCATGGTCAAGTGCTACATGGTACTTTCCAGAAATGGGAACTGTGATGAAATAATTCTCTTCTTGCAACCTCTTCTATCAGAAAAAAAACTACACAAAGGCTAAAAGAGAACAATTTGTAGTTAGCATGTATGGAGATAAAATTTAACAACCGTTTTTACTGAATTCTACTATAATTTTTTCAGTCTCTTCTTATATAAATCATTGGCTTTGCTTCCCAAGAGTTGATTCATTAGAAGTGGATCAGAGTATTTTCTTTCATATTGGTTGTTTGTTAGAGCTTCCTGGAAACATTAATTTCTGTTCTTATGAGAATTCAGATCTTGAAGATAGAGCAGAGAATAGAAGGAAACCTTCCAGATTTCTATCAGCTGTGATTGATGAAGAGTTGCTGAGCAAAGCTGCAAGAAATTTCCATACATTCGTCTTGCCCACAAGTTTTATGGGAAGTTCAACTGTATTTCTGGAGAACTTTCATAGGAGTGAGGTGAGGTTCTCCATTAGACAAATCACCTGAAGGCCACTTTAGACAGCTCATTTCTCATCGTGATGTCAATTGGGTTTTATTAATGCTTCATGCAGAAGTGGAGAACATAGGAATTTCTGAAGTTGGGTCAGCTCTTAATGAGCTGTAAATAGGACTTATCTAAACACACTGTAGTTGCTTGAATAATTAATTTTGAATAATTGACTTCATGTTTCTTTTAGATTCTTTTTTCTTTTTTCATTTATAATCTATTGACATGCAAATTGTTAAGTCTAAGTAAATAAACATTACATGGTAGAATTAATCCAGGGGAAATCATTTATCCTGAAGTCAATATTTTATCCTCAGACAATATTCTGTGGGCATATACATTGTAAAAATGTCATGTGTGGAAAAGATCTGGATATCCCTGTGGAGATTAATGATATTTAAAACATTTTTTATAACTTCATGAATTTCTTTCAGAACAAATGAGCAAAAAAAAAAATACAAAAAGGTGATACACTTCTATTAAAAACATGGTAATTTTCTAGTTAAGATGAACAGAAGTACATTAGATTTTAAATTTCTGCAGATTTTAAGATTTAGGTACTGCAGGAATTACCGTGAAAACTTCAGTGCCAACTTTAATGTGTAGCTTTATACCATTGCCCATTTATGTAGATATATTAATTTCATTTTTAGTTCTGATTTATCTAAAAGGCTTTTGCTAATAGGTTTTGAAACCATTTTTAAAAAGTGTGCAAGGTGAGAAAAGTCTGAAAGCAATTTTGGATGTGAAAAGGCTTTTGTGTCATTTTTTATTAAAGGTGGGAGGTATGGAGGAGTGTGTTCCCGTGCCCATAAATAATGAGGGTTCCTACTCTCCCCTCCCCGAGTTACAGCAATTAGGGCTTTTGTAAAATTGTTCAGATGCAGCAGTGAATGAACAGTCACTGAAATTGAAGCACATGACAACTAAAACTGAAAGAAGAGCTTGAAGTCATTGGTAATTCAGTATGACAGAATACCAGAATACCACTGAGGCCAAGAGCATGATTAAAGAAAAATAAGTGTCTCTGCCTTTAGATCTGCAATTACAGGAGATGAAATATGAAAATGGAAGGGAGTAAACTCCCCCCCCAACCCCAAGTCTTTAAAGAAATTTAAAACCAAAAAATGTAGGTAGGAGGAGTAAGAAATTTTCTTAGAAAATGGTTATTTTTCCAGCATCTTTCATGAAATGGTTTTAATGGCCTGGAAAAGATCATCTGGTATTGGTGACAAGATGTTAAATGAGAGGTATCATTGGTCTGTCCTGATGTGTTTGTTCTTCTCTAAATCATCTAGTAAGGTTGTGGGGGGATTAAGGGCAGGCAAAGAGGTAGCTCTGTTCCCCAAACTGTCCCTTGAGAGAACCAGATCGGGTGCAGTGAATCTGCTAGCCTTCCTCTATTTCTGCCCTGCGCAGCTGTATAGCTGTAGATAATGCAGTCCCACACCTTTGCCGGATAGTCAATATATTACCAGAGACGAGAGACAAGGGAGCCCTACTCTGAACGAGGTTCCACAGGTTTTAATGCTTCGTGAAAGCGCCGAGCAGTGCCAGGACGAGGGAGCAAGAGGGAAGAGCTAAGAGCCAAGAGGCTACGAGCTAAGAACCGAAGAGCTAAGAGGCGAAGTCAGAAGAATGAAGAGAGAAGAGCTAAGAGAGAGCTGAGACCTGGCCGCGTGTTCGAGCCAGTTTTGCCAACTCGGTCCCACGCCCCAGGGGCGGTACAAAGGCGGGGTCGAGGAAAGGAGCCAATGGATGGGGGAATGAGGTGGCACAGGGTGGGACTCGGGAAATACACCAATGGGGATAGGGAAGGGGCAGGGCAGAGGACCGAGGCGGGATGGCGAGCCAGGGCAGGAAACAGCCACACAGGCTGCTGGGAGGTGTAGGATTTTACAGAGTCTGGGGGGTAGAGTTACAATTGAGCCACGGAGACTGGAGAAGAGGCTGTTCCTTTACAGAAACACAGGGGTAGCATTTCTCAATTCCCCGAGTTTTTCCACCAGCCTAACTCATACATTTTCCCTGGTTCAGTGGCAAGGTCAGTGACTACAACACTTCTCTCCCTTAATTTATTTGGGAGATACGTAGAAGATTTTCAGAAAACATATAAAACACACAGAATTTGCAATTACAACCAAGAAAAATTTGCATTTAACTTTGCAGTTTATGTTAATAAACTTGTCAATGCCAATGTAGATTATTGACTTGTAAAGTAGCTAAAATACGTGTGCAGCTTTTAGAGAGCTACTAAAACCTTAGTCATACAAAAAAAAAAAAAAAATCTGTGAATGCATCTCCAAATAAATAAAGACAGTTTAAAAATTCCAAGTTTTATGTAACTGTAGTACGAGGTCATCTGGTACTGGTTAATCTGGTCAAACTCAGGTGCAATCCTAAATGTAATACTTTTTTTTCTGGATTTCACGTATGGAAAATTTGACAGCCCAATATGGAGGCAATTTTACAAGACAGTAAGAACAAAAATAGTGTATAATTTTTCTGAAATCTTTTTCCAAAAATAAATGTATCAGAGGTATGGGGATGTTCATGCAAAGAAAGGCATCAGCTTTTGTCAAAACAATGTAATGTTCTAAGTTGATTTAGCTATGGTTATAATCAGCAGTAAATGATCAGGTTTAGTATGTGTAAGTGCAACACAGAGCAAAAGATACTGCAGGTGTTTGTAAAGTGAATAAAGTACTCTGATAGATTGAAAATACAGTGCTCAAAGTTTGAAGTGTAATTTTTTTCTCTCTGCTTTATTTTAGTATATTTTTAATAGCTGTCTGGATTTTTTTTTTTTTTAAGACAAACCTGGCATTATAATTTGGGGATCTGTTTCAGAATGTAGTGATTATGTGTGTGTGTGTCTGGCAACTGTGGGAATAAAGGATCATACTGTTTTAGAAATCAAAATACAGAATTATGCTCTTAATGGTGGAGACACGGCAGAGAGGAGTTAGAAGCATTGCTGAAAGCAATTATCTAGAGACTTGCTAAACTCACTGAACTGTTCATATTAAATATACTAATTCCCCAGGCACTAACTCAGCTCAGGGAAGTTTCCTAGGTTTCTCTATATTAATACCGTTAAGAGGACAGGCAGGGAAACCAGGTCAGTTTGGGAGGCTAATTGGAACAGAACGAAGAGAGTGGAAAAGATACCTTCATTTTCCGTTTGTAGAGGATTGAAGACCTTTGTTCTTTCAACTTCTACAAGACACAGCATGAGACCCCCAGTTCTGAATACAGGGTATTGCATTGTGGTGACTGGGTGTACAATGAATGGCCAGTGGTCCTTATCCCAAGGATCCTTATCCCAAGGATCCTTTTGCTGAGCAGGGACTAGCATGCTGCCTCCTCTTCCCTTTGGACATTGGCATCCTCCCTTTTGTCCCTCTCCTGCTTCCAGTTGTTGCACTTCTGTATTTCTTTTTTGATCACCTATTCCTATTTGCCTGTTCTCTTTTATTTCATTGTGCCTGAGCATTTGGAAACTGAATGGGTATTTGCCATCTCAGTATCTCTCATTTTATTGCTGTGTGGTTTGCTTTGGTTTTGGCTGCTCTGGTTTTTCCCCCCTCTACTCTCACACATCTGGAGTAAAGAAAGGGCTTCCCAGAGAGTTTCTAGGAGTGTTGCTACAAGTTTTTTACCCTATAAATGGATGAAATAGGGTCTGCCTGAGCACTCTTAATTTTCTTCTGGTCCTAACTGTGGTCTGTATCTTTTACAGTAGAAACTCTGCAATGCCCAGCTCAAATGCATATGCACAAAGCAAACCACCACAGCAGTGCTGCTTTACTGAATGATCTTTTGTCTTGTGAGGTAGTTGCAGTTTCAAAGACTTGATGATATACAGGGCTGCATTTGTTCTGTGGGTAGTCTTTTCCTCCTGCAGAGTGCCGAAACACTGAAAGCATAGTTGTTGGTCTAGGGCTACCTTGTCTGCAAGTGTCTCATGTAAAATAGCTCAAATATTACTATGTATAAAAATACACATTGTAGGTGAGCCTGTTAAAACCTTAAGAAAAGTTAAACATGAAAGATTATATCTTTCCTCTCTACTGTTACCTGGTATTTAGATTTATTTGACTGATACTACTTCCATGTTGTCCTAGTGCCTAGGAGCCAAATAGATTTGATCTGTGTCGGCACAAACAATGTATGAAGAGTAGGTGAAGCGGATCATTGCAGTCAGTGAAAGAAAGGGAACATCAACCTTAACTCCTCACCAGTGCAAGAAACTTCTGGGTTTTTTTTTCTAAAATGAAAAGGTAGCTTGTGCTACCTCAAACACAGTTTTTCTGAAGGCAGAAAATGTTATTCTCAAACTTCAGAACTTAAATCCATTTATTAATGTTGACTCTAAATCATATAGTTAGTTTCAGTTGCATACTTTTTGGGGTCTGCAAGTAGCACTAAAACCTAGTAATAAAAATGGGTGCAGTTCAGTGAAACAGAACGCGGGACAGCAGTTGGACATTGAAAAACTCCTTTATGTTTGTCGTGAAGATACTGAGGTTTTGTTAAAAAAAGCATTTAATGAAAACATGTTACAGGCTAGAAGGCAGGATTTGGTAAAAAAAGGTTTTTATTCTGCAAAGCATAAATACAGTGTAATCTAGGATTCATAAAATCCTTGGAATTTCAGTTCAAAGTGCAGTTAAGCCCTTCATGCAACTCTCACCTTAATAGTCAGAATCCGTAATTGTCATCTAGATTCGGTATCTGTGTTTAAAATTGCCTAATGTGATTAGTTGCTTGGCATGGCATTATAATTGAGGTATTTAATAAACTGTGTAAGTACTCTTCTTTTTATCCATACAGTTTCTTTGTGAGGCTGAGTTTTAAGGCCCGAAGTCTTAACAAATTAATCAGCTTTCCACAGCAAAGCAAACACAATTTCCTCCCTTGCATATTTTAAGTAATCCAGGCTTGGGGGAAGGGCCCAGTCTTTGGGAATGGTGGCTTCTTTTAATTCCTGCATAATTCTAAATCCTCGAAATTAAAGATGAGGAGCAGAGCAAGAAACATTGCAGTGCACAGTGTTTTCCTCCCTCCTTTGTTAGTCTGTGATAAGTTAGTGGCAACAAGAGGCTTTCTGCTGTGCTGCTCTGGAGTTGTGCATGGGGGTACAGTTTGGAGATTTACCGCCACACAGGTGAAAATAAATTCCTGTGAAAAGTGTGTAACCTTTGCTTCTCACTGATTGTTTTTGTATAGATAATTTCTTTCCTCTGTCGTCCTCAAGCAGCTGAAGCTCAAGCTTCCATGACTCAGAAACATTTCCCTGCGCCACACTCAGATAAGCAAGGTCATATTCATGGAAGAAATTAATTGGTGAATCTATTACTTGTTATGTTTTCTTTCCTCTGTATGGTAATTTCTTTTACTGCTACAGAGACATTTTTGATAAGACAGTGGCAACCAGATATGCTGAATGTGTTTGTCCATAGCTGCAAGAAGATGAACTGCCTGATACCGGCTAAGCAGTGCAAAACGTATTTCTTTTTGTAACCTTTTAAAATAATAATTGTATACCTGCACCCTAGAGTATTTTAAACTGTGTTATTAGATTTCTTTCTGGACAAAGACCACTCATACATGCCCTGTGTATCTGATCTTGCAGGCAGGTAATGGTGGTGCCCCCATGAGTAATCTCAGTGAGATGGGTGCCCAGCAGTGCAGGGATCAGTCCCAGGGATCCTTAGCAGCTGGATGTTGATCTGCACCTCAGCTATAGCCTCCATCTCTTGCTATTAAATAGAACTGTGTCAGTCTGAATAGGCTGCAATTAATTCAGAGTGCTGGAGCCTGATCACCAAGATGAAATTCAGCCATCCTTAATTGTTTCTGAGCCCTAATTCATACTCTGCATGCCTGTAACATTTTGCATTGATTGCAAGGCTTTGCATCTTCTTTGCACTGCCAAAAATTGCTTTTCACCATGTGCTTTGAGTGTTCTACTATATATCTCCTCTGCTTTGGTTTTGAGAATTGGAGTGAAAGGCTACTTCATCCTTCATCTGTAGCAGACTTATGATTAGATTTTAATGCAGTGGCAGGTGTCTTTTGAACATCAGCAGATCCATCAGTGTGCTCCTGGTTGAAGACAGAAATAAAGGTCTTCAGTTTTCAGCTGGAGAGTTGTGCCTTTAAATACCTCTTGTTCACTCTGGAAAAGGGGTGACCTAATTGCAGTCTCCCAGTACCTGAAGGGGCTACGAGAAACAGGGAGACTACTTACAAGAGCATGTGGTGATAGGAGAAGAGGGAATGGATTCAAACTGAAAGAAGGCAGGGTTAGATGGGATATTGGGAAGAAATTGTTCCCTGTCAGGGTGCTGAGGCCCTGGCACAGGGTGCCCAGAGCTGCTGTGGCTGCCCCATCCCTGGAAGTGTCCAAGGCGAGGTTGGAGGGGGCTCTGAGCAACCTGGGATAGTGGAAAGAGTCCCTACCCATGGCAAGGGGTTGGGATCAAGATTGTCTTTGCGGCCCCTTCCAGCCCAGGCCATTCTGTGATTCTCTGGTTCTACTTCTCTTATGTCTGAAATAGAAATATTTTATATATTGAACTTTTTACAACACAAACAGTAGAATCTCAGTGATTTCTGAGACTACAGGTTACATAATTGTCCTACTTAGTTTCCATTAACGAAGCACAGAAATGTCACTGTCTTGACTGGACTGCCATTCACACTTGTCCTCCAAGCTCCAGTTCTTTCTGATACATGCAGACTCTTTTTTATATACCCTTGTACTTTGGTAGCACATCTGCAGTATTATTTGTGGACTTGGAGGTGGGTGTTAACAGCATTTGAAAGAATTGGGAAAACAGTTAGATTTTACCGACTGTATAGATAATAAATTCACTGTTGTTGAAGTGGATAGAGATAGGATTTAACATTTCAATGCTCTGTAGTTTTTCCCTATGGCGCTTAAACAGTAGGTGAAAAATCAATGTCAGGTGTTTAGCTGAATTACTTACACAAACAGAAAATGGTATTTGAGCTGATAACTTTAGCCTGGAACTGGTTGAATAGGAAACAGTTAAAAATTGCCATTGAGCAAAAAAATGGGAATTTGAAGTGTGGATAGGTGACCCTGATGTTCTGAAACACAGAGGGAATAGGTGGAAACGGTGTTGTTCTATGCAACTGGGATGAGCACCTGCCTTCTGCCTGAGTGTTATGAAAAAAAAAGATAATTCCAGGTATTAAACTAGATAAAAACGGTTTATTTAACAATTAAAAAAACTTGAAAAAAAAATCGGATAAGAAATTAGGTCTGGGGATCCCAGCAACTGAAGACGTTTTTCAGCCTGTTTGGCTGGCACAACCCAGGCAAGGCTTGGTCGGTGCTGGCTGCTTAAAAAAGCGGTTGGAATGTGGTCTGATATTCCAGCACCGAGGCTTTCTGTGGCTAACCCAAGGAAAAAAGCTCTTGGATTTGAAATTCAGTGTGTAATATAGGGTAGAGTGTCTGCTCTGCTCCACCCCCAGTCTTGCTTCTATGTTCTGCAGAGATTAGTTGTCTTTTCTCCAAGCTCTGGTGATAAGTTCTTAGCTAATGGCTCGCTGGGTTTTAGGGGGCTGCTGCCAGAATATGTTGTGTGTGTGTGTTTGTGCGATAAGATAATACTAATACTACAGCTCTTAAAACTATTTAAACACTCTTAAAACATTTTCACAACTGTTTACATAAAGGATTTTAGTTAATTTGACATTCTAATTGTAAGAACATTCCCTAAAACTATTCTTTAATCATTCTTTTAACTTCCTTTAAGTAACAACTTTAATACTTGATGAGAGATTATGCGAAAGTCTTCATGAAAATCACACCCTGTTGGGTGTGGGCCTGAGAGGGAGGTTTGTGTCAGTCTTTGAAGAGCAGCATCATTGAGCAGTCCAAGCATTGCACAACTCTTATTTTAAACACAAAGTAATAGGCTTTTACAAGTAAATACTACTGCAAAAATTTTAAATTAATTTATCTGCCAGGATTTGCAGCTCTGAGTTAAAAACATGGATGTGAGTTCATACTTGAGATTTTAGCAGTTAGAAATATGCTGTTGAAGGTGATTATTATTGCATTCATAAGCCAAGATAAATATTATATAAAATGAGAGACAGAAGATCTTAAGAAGTATCACCTGCAAATTTTTGCTGTATATGGAAATTATTACATTTCTTGCAAAATATAATTGGATATTGTATTCAAGCAAAATTTTAGAACAAGATATTAAGCATTTTCTCCAGGCAAGACCAGACATTTACTAGTCAGAGGCTTTACCAGTCTCGGGAAAAATTCATCTATGCTCAGCTGGCTGCTAAAAGAAAATAACCCCAGTTGCAAGGGGTATCAGGACATGGTTCTACAATTCTTATTTTGAGACAAGTGTTGTCTTCTAGATTTCTTTTGTGTTGGTAGGTCAAGCAGAGCTGTCGTGGGCTGCCACAAATATTTTGAACGGACTTCCAAAGTGAAAGACATGGGTAGACTTAGCTGTCTACAAATAGAAAATCTAATGTATTCAGTGCTCTAAAATATTTTGTCTGGCCAGCAGCTACTGCTCCAGAAGTGTGTGGGTGTTCTGTAGGTCCCTCACGTTACAGACACTCAAGAGAATCAAATACTGCCTTATCTCAGGCTTGCTAAGGCAACTGAATCCCATTATGTGTTAAAACAAAGAGTAAGTTTTTCCTCAAGGCAGAGAACCATCTAAGTGTTTTCGTTAGCTGTTTATTACACACAATTTAAAGGCAATAATTAATGCCTGACCGTAAGTATTATGCCTGATTATTTCCAATACAGCAATGAAATGCCAATGAGGGTGTTTGAAAATGTAAAACATGTATGAGAAAGCAGACTGTTTAAACTGGAGGTCTGTTTCATCATGTGCAGCTAGCAAATGCTACTTTTTGTAGACTGCTGTTTTCCCAATGTACTTTGAATGAATATGAGTTTTACTGATTTCTCAGAGTATATGCTGCATATAAAACAGCCTTGGTTAATCATCATTAGAACATGAAAGTGGCATTAAAGTACTTTCTAAGTACTTTTTATGACTTTTCTGCATCTTCCAGAAAACTTGTGGCATTAGCAGAGGTGTAATTATTTCAAGATCAGATGCAGAAAAACGGGGGTAGATATTCTGTAGTTAAAGACCTTAAAATGTTTTTCATAAGCTGCTTCTTGTACATTACTGAGAATTGCTCAGCTACATTTTTAAGTTCTTCGAGGATGATGAAATCAGGGTGATGGAAAAATGCTTTCTCTGTGTATCATTTGTATTCCTTCTGAATTTGCTACATTATTTATGACGCAGTCTTGAAATTATGGTGATCTTGTGTGTGAGGAAGTCTGACATTGTAAATTCAATGAAGATTTACCTGCCTTGAAAAATAGATGGGAAGATGAGTATTCTTAGTCATAAATGTATTATATATAATTATAGCAAACCAGGCATTTCATGAAATGGTGCTCAGTGACTCTGAAGTACTCACTTTGACTTGAGCAAAAAAATTATGTTTCTCCCATGGACAATGTAAAGAGTGTCAGCTTTAAGAACTCTTAAAGCATTGCACAGAGGCAGGAATACGTCAGAGATGGATATGTAGTGTTTTTTTAGTGATTCTCTGGTTACCATGTGCATTCTTATAATGTGGAATTTATTATGCCCATTCTTATCTAAAAGGCAGCAGTGAAACACACTGTAAACTTTGCTGCAGATGGTGGAAATGTGCTAAACACCAACTCTCTGTATACTGCACTTCCAATTAAAGTTATTTTCAGTACACATTCAGAACTTGGAGAACCAGTGTCAAAACACAAGGATGGATCAAAATGCCTTAAACCTGGGAAAAGTGCTGTATAAAATATCAAAAGGAAAAAAAATACATCAAATGTGTTTCTGAGGGCTGTGGCAATACACAGCATCTGACATGAGATTGGTATTTCTCCCAAGTATCCCAGACAGCTAAGCACCATTTCACATCTCTCCTGTCATGTTACCTTCTTCCTGACCAAAAAACAGGCCACACTGCATGTGAGTGAGTCCAGTTCCTCTGTCTGAGCTGCTGAACACTGATGCTTTCACACTGTAAAGCACTCAAGAATGTAAAGCACTCATGCTCTTGTGAGGGCAAAGGGACATGTTAATTCTTTCTGAGCTGTGGGTCTTGGCTGTTGTCAATGGAGGCAAACTCTGATGCTCTGCAAGTGCTTTTTGAAATGCTTATTGGTATTATAGTGCTGAAATACTATAATACTGATGGTATGAACATGTATTAATGTTCATATTTTGACAAAGGATATAACTGCCTTTGATTTGAATGCCTTTGGTAATGTTCGTTCATTCCTTTTGATAAAGGTAGTACCAGGAGCCTTTGTAGAAGAGTCAACTTTTGGTACCTACCAGGGAGCCTGTATTTAGTACATTTTCAATGTTTATAATGGAAGAAAAAAGAAGGGGGGTAAGTTAAAAGTAAGAAGCACTAACAAGAAATTATTCCTAATCATATTGCTATTCCTGAAGCATAAGAGAAGAATTCTGGAAAAATCAAATTGCAGGATGCAAACCTCGGGTGTCAACTTGTCACTATGTTACATTTAAAGTGGTTATTAAAATCATTATGCTATCAACCTGTGAAGTTTGGGCACACCAAATATAGCAACCTGCTTAATTGCTCAGTATTTTGCAGTGAGTGAAAGAAAGGCAGAAAGGGAGGTGGGAGTGGAGAGAATGGTGTGATTTCAAGGTACCCTAAAAGGCCATTTTTCCTGTGGAGTAAATGATGCATTTGTAGTTCAATAAGACTTTAGTCTTTGAACATAAACTATTTTATTAGAAATGCAGCTGCCTGCCTGTCTACACAGCTTAGAAATGGTTTTATTGAGATCTTCCAACAATGCAGCGCAATGCATATTGGCATGACGTGGTAGCTCTAATCATGTTATTGACACTGCTCTTCTCTTGGGAAATCACATTAAAATGAACTGATATTGCCAAACCCAGTGCCTACAATACATAGGGTCAGGTGTCAAAGTCTAATTTCCCATGGGAGTAAAGCTGGAGAAACTCAGCTGAACTTACTTCAGGTTCATATTTGTATAAGGAGCAACTGGATTCTTCGTTATCATACTAGAGACTTGGCTGTGAAAAGGCTGAAATGTGATTCTAGGATAAAACAGTAAATTACAACATTGCTACAGTAACTACATAAAGCAGGCAATGAAAATGTAAATTTGGGGATGGGAAGAAAAAGACAAAAAACCCAAAGTTTCAGCCAATTAGTTTTGAAGAGCACATTGACTCCAAATTGTGTGTTGTCTCCATAAAAGTGAAGAATGAGGCAAGAAAAGTAATTTCTCCAAATACCATAAAGTGTATTTACCTTATTTCTTTTTATTGTTTATCTCCATTTCTTTAAAACTGGGATTTTTTTCTCCTTGTCCTGTACCAGGCATAACATAAGGCTGATGATGCAGAACCTACCAAGGCTCAGCTGGGATATGGTAACTTCACCACGCAGTAACTGATGGCACTGCATTCAATGAACCTGCACAAACACTGAATTTTCAAGGTGCCATTCAGATTCAGTTTTGGTTAAGAACTGGAGGGCAGTCAGTCATTCTTGCTTGCGTGTTATGTTTCTAGATTTAAAAAATTGCAGAAAATTTAGCTGCAAACACTGAAATAATTTATTGAGTGTATTTCTGCAGTCTATGGATGTCATCCATCGCAAATTCTCCTGTGTATTAAAAAATTGAGGGAAAGAAATATAAAATTCATCACCTGTCTCTCAAATCTAATTTTAAGGAGATTAGAGCATTGAGAAATGTGACTGGAGGTTAGCATTCACTTTTTTTTCCTTCTGACTGGCAATTCTTGCCATGCCACAATATGATTCATTAAGAGAAGTGTGTACTCTTTGGTAAAAGATCTGAGTTGAAGAACGTGTGCATCATATCCTCTTCTGAGGATAATTTCTTGAAGAGAATGTAGTTTTCTTCTGTTGAAAGTGTCTGCATGTGCTCTCTCCTTCCATCTGGTTGTGGAAGTTGCTGGCACTGGCACTGTGGACACACCCATAGATGTGTAGTGTTTGTTTGAAGAATGGAAGCTGATACTGCATTAATTAGCACAGCTATTACTGATGTCATTAGAGTTACACGTGCACTGGGAAATTCAGGCAAGCTGTCTGGTAGGGAAATGTGGTATCACCACTGTTGTTTTGTATCTCCCTGCTTACCAGTAGGTTGGTCTGGGAGGAGAGTACAATTGGGGACCCTATAGAGTATGAAATAGCTACTTCCTTCTTTCAGTCTCTTGTGTCTTTTTTTTTTTTTTTTTTTTTTAATTTTTTTTTTTTTTTTTTAATTGTGATACTATTTTTATCACTTAAGGCATTTATTTTTACTGTAAGACTTTCTAGTAGAGTTGTAATTATTAGTTGTTCATTTCCTACAAGGAAATTTGATGTATTAACACACTTTTTGTGTAGAGGAATTTTGCCCTCCTACAAATTTATTATTTAATTTTGGGTTGTCTCTATTTGGAACTAGTTAGCACATTATGTATAGAAGCTATTAATATGCCCACTCATCCAAAAAAATTATTCTGCATACTCTCCCTACTGTGATATGCCACCACAATTAATTCAAGCACATGTTCAGAAAACTCATGTTCTTATTTGAAGCTAATAAGATACTCGTAACATTAACATAAACTTTTTTCCCCTGGAAAGTCTGTCTTTTGTTGGCATCTCACTCTAGAAGGCAAATGGTCCTTTTCTATGCTTTGCTTTGTTCAGTCCTGATCCCAGTGGATGGACTTTACTGGCATTCCATTGTTACATCAATATAGATGTAAAATATTGTCATTGAGGAAGTGACTGAAGTAGCAGACTTTTCTTATAAAATCTCAGACAAAGTCAGCCCACAATGAATTTTAGCATTTGCCATATGACATCCATTTCAGAAAGCTGATTTGCAGCTTCTGTGAGTAGCTGTCAGAGATAAAACTTTCCCTTTATCTCTCAGCTGATATGAAGTTCCATTCTAATACAAAAATCATGTGAAGATTATAATTATACAGAAGCAAATAACTGAAAAAATTGCCCTTCTTCTTTGGAAGGAAGGAAAAAGGAATTCCAGGTTTTGAAAATCTGGTCTAGGGGACAAGGTGTCTGTGTCGACTGCAGGGGGTTGGAATGAGATGATCTCTAAGGTCCCTTCCAACCCAAACCATTTTCTCATTCTAAATTGTGCCATGTTTATGTTGTTTTAATTAGTTTCAAGCTTCACTTATATTAGTTGTTCAGACTGTACCTAGAAAATCACATAAACTGTTAAAGCTGGCAGGGTTACTTTTTTGTTTCTGTGAAATAAAGGCAGATTAGAAGGGCATGGCTGAACTGGGTGGGCTGGAAGTTGCTTGGGAAACAACAGGCAGTGCTGCAGTGGCAATAAAGGATAGGGCTTTGTTGGTATGACATGTTTGGTTATATGAATTTATAAATTTATTGAGAAAAAGTTCAAATTCACTTTCAAGTCAGTGGTTCAGAGAAGAGTGGCCGGTGTATTGGTGGGTGGGTGCCTGAGGGCTCTCTGTCTCTGGGTTCCTCAGTGCCTTTTGAAAGCTCTTTAGTAGGAATCCAATTATATGTTGAGGCCTGTTGACTTGCAGTGCCATTCTGATTCTCACCCAGATGTAATTGAATGAAGCACCTCCTGCACTATTCTTTGCCTTTACTCCTTGTGGTGGTGCTTCTTAAAGGCTCTAGGGAAGGGGGAAATAACAGGCACAACAAAGCATCCATTTCCTTTTGCCAGTTCATTTCATCTTCTCAAGTTTGGCTTTATCAGCTGTAATTTGATAGTCACGAAGCAGCTCAAAACCTGTTTGCTTGATAGTAATAAATATTCTTACAGTAAACTATTCCTTTAGACTGAGATTTCAAGATGCTTGCTCAGCCTCTCTTGAGCTTTGGTTAGAAATACAAATACTGAAAAAGTGTCCAAGGTGAGCAGTAGTTTCTGAAGAGTGACTGTGGCTGCCTGAGGCAAATAGCCCAAGCTGATTATGTGCATCAGTCTCCTCCAATGCACTTGACCCCGACACATTTTGGAGCAGGCAGGACCTCCTCATTTCATCACTGCCATGGTTAAAGACAGTGGCCTGTTGGCTTGTTTCTTGCTCGGGTCAAACACGTCAAATGGAGTGGGACATCAGTGTGGTCAGATCTAAATTGCTTGCTGCACCAATTTCTAGCTGTATTGTAGTTTATTATCAAACCTGGTTTCCTTGCAGGTGTAAAAGACACATGTGGTGTCAAGGGAGCAGAGGGGAAAAAAATGGTGAGGAGTTAAGTTTTCAGCCAGTTGATTACTGATATGAACTTCCAGACCAGGGAGACTTGTGTAGGCTGGTTTAGAATGGAGTTATTTTAACCAGTTTTGTGAAAGAAATGTTGATGCAGAAATACAGCCATTCAGTACTTCTATGGAAACACAAAATGCCTTTTCAAAAATATTTCAGAAAAAATATCAGCATTTCAAGACAGTCACATCTTTTAAAATAGACTGCTGAGCGGGTTCCATGAGCTCCTGTGGGAGCTCTCCACACAGAAATCTGCTGAACAGTATCAGTTGTTCCTTTTGTCTGACTATAGCCTGGTGCTATATTTGTATATAATGTTAAAGCTCCCAAAACTGCAGCTTTTGTCCCAAGTACATAATACCACATTTTAAACAGTAAAAAGGGCTGCATATTGAGTCTTAAGGTTGCCTTCAGAAAGTTAAACGCTCCTAAGTCTCAGCTCGCTTACTGTTTTTGTGAGCATCATGTTGCAGGAGAGTATTGTTGACCAAAAGGCTGTTCATGTGTTAGGGCTGGGCAGTCTTACAGAAATTAAATGTTTTGTTTCAGACACTTCCTTCATATTTAGACAAAGAAATGAGCAAGAAATTGTACTTGAAAATAGGGATATCATCTCTAGTTCCCTGAAACTGAGCTTTTGCATCTTCACTAACTTTAAGGTCTCAACTTTCCCTGAGAGATCTGGTTCTAGCAGGTTAGTTACATAATTCAGAAAAAATTTGCTTCCCAACTTGAAATCTACACAAACTCCTAAACAGAATTTCATACATACAGAGCTGAGAAGAAAATGCAAACATTGTCAGTTTGGTAATTCAACACATCCTGTTGATGGAGAGTTTAGAGGGATTTTGTTTGCTTTGATGTATTATTGATTTCATTAGTCTTGATCAAATCTGTGAATTATATGCTAAAGAAAGTTAGTGTCTATAGTTCATCAGCACTTTTCTTTGCCTAACTCAGTCTGTTCTCTTCTACTGAGAAACTTTTCTTTGCTATTCAAAGTGGACTGAATCTGTGCTCTGCCAAAAAATCTGAATAGGAGGCAGCTGAGAGAACAGCCCTTAGTTCTCCCCTGTTACCTGGATATAAATGCAAAGGAAAAATCAGCTTCAATGGTCTTTAGAAACACGTGTGAAATGAGGGAAGAAAGATAGCCAGGAGACCTCCTTCGTTTGTTTGGTTTGTGTTTCAGAAAAGCTGCCTGAGTGCCCATCCCTGTACAGGCCCTGGGAAGGCAGCTCACTTTTGTGCTTTAATTAGTGGAAAGGTAAATGCTGTTTTCCAGGTAGGTTTTGGCAACTACTCAGCCTTTCATTCACCCTTGTTCTCTGTTGTCATTCTCAAAGAGAGCTGCAGCATGCTCGGGGCTCTTTTAGAATCTTGACAGAAAAAGTAACTGATGTCCCAAGCATGGCAATCCTCCGAGTCTCCCTACCCTGTTGTAGGAAAAGGCTTTTTCCAACCTCTAACTTAAATAACTCTATCAAATGGCAGGGATCTGTTGGGAGCCATTGCTTCAGCATGGATACAGGAGGCTTGATTACTGTTGTACCAAGTGCCCTTGAATATATGCAGGTTCAAACCATTTTTCTTACTACTCTTACAGTTTGTATTTACACATTTTAAATTAAGAAATCTGTTCATCCTGAATATATCACTTATAATCAACTGTTGCTAATAAATGTAATTCAATATTATAAACCCGGAGTAAGACCAATCTGAAGTGCAGTCTTTAAAATGATGCTGAGCTACATCTGTTGAAATGAAATCTGTAAAATTGCTTTTCCATGGTGAATGCAGGCATGGATGATTTCTTTTTAAAATAAAGATAAAGTTGTTATTTGTATTCACTCTGCTGTTTTTATACTAAAATCCATGAAAACACCACACGGTAATCAACTGGTGTTGTCAGCTATTGCATAAGTGTAGCTTTTGCAGTACATCATTAGTTTGATTCAGGTCAGGTGGGCTGAAATGAAACCATCTGAAGCAAGTCTCATTTTGTGTGGCATTTAACAAGTATGAGATGATAATTGCTGTCACTGAAGCATGACTGCTTTTGTAATGAACACTTTCTGCTAGCGGTCAGAGTACGTAGCTCTGTGTGTGTAATGCAACATGCTTTAATCTTAAAATAATTAGTAAATTTGCAATTGAATTTATTGTTCAATTAAGTTGTATTTCTCAGAGGTTCTGGCTTCTACAGTCAAATGATCAATGTTTGCTTTTAATTACATAGCACTGGAGAGATCCTGTACACCTTCTTCTGGGATGGCATTGTGCTTCCAAATAGTTATGTGGATAATCAAATCGGGAGAGCACGGGTTTAAATTGGTTAGTGAAGTGCTAGCCCAGCACATCACGTTTTCTCCCCCGTGCTGTTCAATCAAATCCATGTTATCTGATTTTACAGTGGCTTTAACGTGGCCCTCTTGTATTTAGGTGGGACTGTTTGACTTCTTTGCCTTTCCATTGATCTTGCTCACGGATGATACTGGTGTCACCTTTCTGCTCGTGTAAAGTCAATACCTGCAGCAGTAGATTAAGAGCTACTCCCCTCTGGCTGGGAAAAATAAGTGCAACAGCATGGCTTTGCCTTCTGGTGCTCCTGTGCCAACAGCAGAGCTGGTGGGATGCTCCATAATGGGCTGAATGAAAGTTGTCAGGTCTCTTCTGATGTTAATAAATGCCAACATGTATGCCACAATCCTC
This sequence comes from Rhipidura dahli, assembly GCA_013399225.1. NCBI lineage: Eukaryota > Metazoa > Chordata > Aves > Passeriformes > Rhipiduridae > Rhipidura > Rhipidura dahli. The sequence continues at coordinate 71,450 of VXAC01001103.1, read as the reverse complement.
CATTCAAAAATTCTTCCCCCCAAACTCAGCCTAGTGTTGAAACACTAAAATGCAAAACTAGAAATACAAATGTGTGTCTACGTATATAAAATCTTGTGTATGTGTCACTTTTGGAGAAGGAACAAGACTTGAAAGTCTGAAATTTTGTCATTATATAACCAGAGATTCTTTTTGAAACATCATTTTAATGTTCCAGAGATAGGAACCCAACCCAAAACATAATAATTAAAAAATCATAAAAAAAATTATTTTAATCAAAATAATAAAAAAATCCACAACAGAACCTTGTCAATGTAAGAAAATCTTTGAAGTGAGGAAGGAACTGCCATGTTTTCTTGGAAAAAAGTGTTATGTCTTTTTTCAAGAACATTACTGCTTTTCCTTCTGACGTGGTCAGCTGACCACTTTTACCAAAGTAAAGAGTGAAACAAGCAGTATTAGTGCCAGGGAGCTCTGAGATTATGCAAGCAGACATTTAAATATTAAGGATTTGCATTTTTACTTGCATACTGTTAAACTGTTTTGTCTGATACTTCTCTTTGTGAGTCTATTACTTTTAAATGCTATTTTAAAACGCTTTATTTCACAATTGTATTAAATAAAGAATACTATTATTAGAATCAGGTAAGCAGGGGAAAAATAGTTAGTGGAAAAAGTAAAAGCTTCATGCTAGTAAATATCTTACCAGTTTGAGAGAAAATGGTGTAGGAAAGCTTTTTAAAAGGTCAGTGAATTTGTATGAAATTGTCCTATTCTCATTGCCTTTAAAATTAAGTGTGCAAGGTGAACATTAAAAACTGTATGTTCAGTGGCTGAATTGCCATTTGAGGCAAAAGTCAAACACTTAGGCCCCAGAAAGAGAAAGGAGTGAAAACTTTTGCTTCTTCCTACCACTTTTCAGGAGCTGTTTTTCACAGCAGTAATTTCATATACACCTCCCTTGGCGAGGTATTTCCAAAAATGAAGCAGTCTCTATGGAGAGAACGTATGTGTACACCAGCAATATAATCCTTAAAGGTGAGCCTCCTTTTAGCACTTGATAGTTCCTAAGGGAAGCCAGCCAGGGACAGTACGTAACTCATCCATGTCCTGCTGGGGCACAGGGCTCTGGCTGCTTTACACCAGGTAGGAGTCCCACCTTCCTTTCCTGACAGAAAGCTGTGGGTTACCCAGTGGCCTGGGGGTCACCTGGAGGCGGTTGGTTGGCTGGAGCTGGTTTTGGGGAGCATCCCTGGTTGTGGGATGAGATGCTGGGCTTGCTCTTCATTTCCACCGCTGTTGTGGGTTTGCATTTCCATGCAGAGAGATGCTGGATTGAGTTGGCCAAAGAAAGATTTTCTTTTAAGAAAGAAAAAAAATCGATACTTCAGTGGCTTTCTTGAAAAGATTGAACAGAATTATTTTAAAAATCCAAAGTGATGAATACCAGCCCAGCTTCTCTGTTTGCATCAGTTGCTCACTTGTGATTACTGAGCTGGAAAGCCCAATTTTAAGGTGGTGGGGACACAGTTGCGAAAAAATGTTTGAAAAACCTCACAAATTCAGGATGCAGAAAAAATTATTATAATCAACAGCTGTGTCTCACATTCTCAAGGAAAGACTCTAAATAAAAGCAGGATACTGCTGAGCATTGATTCTTTTCTATGTGCCTTCAGCCTTCTTTTTGAAGACACAAATTGCCATTCACTGTCTGCTAAAATCTGTATTTTTCTACTATTATTGTTAAGGCATTTTTTAAAAGACAAGATTGCTAACAGCTGCAGCACCTGTTAAATTTTCATCTCAACTTTAAAGGGATAACTAATTTATTTTAATTTTAACGTGGTTTAGAATGACCTTTTCTTTTCTTCGTATTAAAACTCCTTCCTTGAAAAAATATTGTTTTTCTTCAGGTTGCATGTATTGATTATTAGTGCTGGTATTTATTCATAATTATAAATACAGTAGGCGTGAAAGCCATTTTTTAAGTGTGATCTAAAGCCTTCTGGCACTTTTATTTCACTGTCTTTTGATAATCACCCTTACAAGCCTGTAAATAGAGGAACTGTACTTTCTGAAGAGCTGTAAGAAAATCAAATTGGCCCAACTGATATTAGTCTGGTTTTCAAATTTTGGCTAACCCACCTCAAAAATATTGTTGCTGATACAGGAGTGCAGATAGTCATTTTGTTATGGCTTTGGACAGTCTCTATATTAAAATGCAACTTTGATCACAACAGTGTCTGCACAAACTCCAGCCAAGAACCAGTTTTGTTCCAGTTTTTGGTGCTAAAATTATAATTTCTCTTCAGGAAAGTAATTCTTTCTTTTTTTTTATTTCTCTTTTCCTATATTTTTTTTAAAATGTTACATAAGAAAGAGTCAAGCAGCCAAATATTAGAAAGATTAGAAAGAAGCAATTTGGCTTAGGAAGAGCTATATAGATTGTGGAGGGTGACAGAAGCTGTCAGTATTGATTTTCTGCCACTTTCCTGTCTGACCTTTTGGATTGCAGCGGGCGCTCTTAAGAGGATTTAGCTTGTACCAAATTAAAGATATCACAGAACAATTGCTGACTCATATTATGGAAGCTGGCTGAGCTCTGCTGCCGTCAGCGCAGGGCCATGGTCATTACTTGATTTAATGTGCTCTTGTAGATCAAGTTGTTTGAAAAGCTGCTTGTGAAAACAAGGTTAATGATGATAAATGAAGTTGCCATCTACTTTGTTTTCACACAGACTTATGTGTATATTTAAACATATAATCCTAAACTTCTGCTTGTGAAATTTGACATGCAAAGTGATCAGATTATACACCAAAAACTTGGATAAACCAGTGCTTTAAATGTACATCTATAAAAGCTTCATTTGCATTGTTGAGGATGAAATTGGAACAAAAACCCTGAGTGCTTTGTCTTCATTTAACACCTCCTGGCAGCAGCTCGGCACAAAACTATAACGTGAGCATCCTCTGCTAAGTACCCTTCCACCCTGTTTGGAGGAAATAAATTGCTTCTCTGGAGTAGTTCAAATACTTCAATCTCATTTAATCTTCATGAAGTATTTTACCATATGATGGAATTCAGTTTGTGGAAATAAGGGTTTTTTTCCACTGGATGCCCAGAATACATACCATAAATATGGAAAACTAATAAATAGGTGAATTTCTTATAATTGTTAGCATAATTTTAAGAAGCAACATGTTAGTATGCAGTTTTTTGCTTGATAAACCTGTGCTAGATTAATGTATTTTAAAATGGCACAGGAATATTGATCTGGAAGAGCTCTGTGCACTCTGGGTGTTGGTGCAGGAGCTGCCATGCCCTGTGTGTGTGCATCTTATTGCACACATATGCATGAAATGGCAACCCCATTAAAATTAAAATTCTCTGCCTAAATTAGCAGAGAAGCAAAGAACTCAAGAGTTTATGCATATTTCAATAACGTAGGGTCTCATGGGAAAGAAAAACAGGCTACACTGTGAGGATTCTACCCATTAGTGTTGTAAGATGCACACCTGAATCTCAAGCCCAAAGGAAGTCAGCCTGTGCTGCAGTTGCTTGGCTGTGCTCTGCTTTGCCAAAGAGCAAAGTCTAAGATCCAAAGACCTTTAAGTTTTTGGAATACAGACAGTTTTGTCCACTCACTGCTACTTAGCATCGCTTTTTTGAGTAGGCTGTGCTAAGCTCTGTATCTAGACTGTCAGGTTGTTTCTTTTATAAATAGCCTTATTGTGTTGATATAAAATTTTGTTGGTTTACTACTAAATGTAGCTAAGCTGGAGTCCTGTCCATGTGACTCCTGTATCAGCCTTATTGCAGATACTCTTGCTTTGTAACAAAAACTACTATCAGGTTCAGAAATGCTAGTTTTGCCATACATTCCACTGATGAGTCCTGCTGGGAAGCCTGTTGCACATCCACCAGTTTCCATGGTGTGGGCCATTTGTCTGCTGTTTGTTTCTTCAAGTCAACTGGAGTTCATTTCAACTAAAAAGAGGCAACTTTTGACTGGGCAGGTATGGCTTAGGGCCAAGAAAGAACTGAATAATTCAAGGATATGAAGTATTTGTGTGCAAGAAATTGTTTTCTGTTACCAAATGCCTTGAGCTCACCACTAATGCTGGCATCTCCTCAGTATACATTTGTGTCTGATATGTTGAGCCATTCTTTCTCCCTTCCAGTCATTTTTTCTAGTTCTGTCAGAGGATCCTTGAGGCTCAAGGTCATGCTGCTGCAACTGCTGAGCAGTTCACAGCCATTTAGCAACTTCTTTGTGAAGACTGAAAAATAAAGATTTTTGGATCTGTAGTTTTATGGCAGCCTAAAAGTTCAGGGTTTTTTTCCTACAGAGCGCATGACATTAGGAGGCTTTTTTTTTATGTTTTGATCATTGCATTAATTTCTCTTGGACCTTATGCTTTTGTTATTGGCTTTGTTTTCCCCTGTAAAAAGGTTGGTTGCTCTTGGCCATCTCTCTCAGTTGTTCCATCTTGTGCAACCTCCCTATTGTTTGCTCCAGCATGGTGGTGATGGAGCTTAACTGAATGTATGAATTGATTCAGATTTTAAGTAAACTTTCTTTTTTCCCCCCTGCAAAAGTATTTTTAACCTAGATCAGGTTGCTGGTTTATTTAGATTAATGTGTGCTCCTGCAAATGAGTGTGGAGGAGTAGCCAGGCACAGAGACAAGGCCTTGCTATTGATGAGGAGGTACCTGTAAAGTACCACTTCAACTTCTCGGGACTCTATAACTGTCTTTTATACTCTGTTCAGAGTTCCTAAAGCAAAAGGAACCTATAGGCACTTCTCTAATAGAAATGGTCAGTAAGGTACATGGAATATTTGGAGTTTCAAAGCAGACCTGATAGATTTTGCAGTGGCCCTGTTTCTGGGAAAAGCTGACATGAGCGGATTAGCTCTGCTCACAGAGGGTTTGTGGTTTAGCGTCTCCTTCTCTGATAGTTGGCCTGAGCCCTGCAGTGTGTGACAGATTGGCAGAAATAGTCCCTCAGACTTCACTCAGATCTCAGGCTCTAGTCCGGTCCTGAGCTTTTGTCAGTGTATATTGAAAATGTATTTAAAACCTAATTTTGCTCACTGACAGCATGACAAGATGTCATTCCCTGCATTTTTGCTCAACTTCAGGGACTTTTGACAGTGTACAGTGCAGAAAAACAGGACAGGAAATGAAAGAGTGTGACTAAGGGTGAATCTAAATGTATCATTTATGCTAAGATGTGAGCTTAAGTGTGATATTTTTGAGGAAGCTTTGACTGTTTTTTGGATGTGGCTCATTTTCCCTGCCTCTCTCAGAATGTAGTTAATGATCATGGGCAGTGCTGGATGAGGGAGTTGATGATCACGGGCACTGCTTCATCTCTGTGTGCTTGTCTCCCAGCGAGAGGTGCCACGCAAGCAGTGTTGCTGGCATCAAAGCCATTCCAAGCACATCCACAGTCCTGGTGCTTTTTTAGGAGTCTCCTTGGAAATGTCATTGGTGATAGTGGCCAGTCACTTGTAGGTATTTTCCATCAGCTGGTGTATGGATACTGGACACCAGGCACAGTTTGGCTATCCTCGTGGCAGGGTTGGTTGTTATTGAATACTTGCCTGGGTAGTTAGACAGCAAATAGATCAGTAAAAATGCTTTCTCATGCCTTTTCTGTTTCTCACACTGTCAACTTCAGAAGCGTTTGCCTAACCATGTATCTTGACACATGGCTGTACCATAGTCCCTCGTTTTCTCCTAATTTTCTAACACATAAGTGAAAAGTATCAAGTCAACCAAAATTTTTTCTTCTCCCCTGTGGCCAGGAGGTGGAGTGAACTTCTGGCTTTTAGGCATGTATGAATCTTAGGTGGTATTTTCTCTTAAGCTTCCATTGCCTTTCCCTTTACTGAAACTGTTGACCATCAACTACCCAGCCTTATGGCCTAAAGTCTTCACAACTTAAGTATTAGCATTCACATAAAGTAACTATTCTGATGAGTTGCATCTATTCAAATAACTTCTTATACAGGTGAGGGTCATAGCAATGATAAATGCTTTGTTTGCCTTTTGTTCCTGTTACACAAAGAGTAAGACAAACTCAATAAAAGTCATCGGGAAAATATATTTGCCATGGGTCGTTGGCTACTGTATTTAGCATATAGGCAGCTGCTTTAGCAGCACCTACGCTTACTCCAATATCCTTTATTTTCTTTTTTTTTTCCCAAGCTGAGGTCATTCAGATGTTTGCAATATTTTTTGGTATGTTTTCAGAGAGAAGGATGAGCAGGCTCATCTCATCTCAATGATGCTGTGTCTGTGATACAAGGTCACTCCTAATTTAGCTAGCATAGATCCACCAGGGTAAATCAGGACCTCTACAGGGCTCTTCTCATTGTTTGGCAGCTTAAAACACAATCTAAGAAATGAAAGAACAGGATCTTCAAAATCTCTTTGTGTATTTGCAAAGCACTGTTCTTACAGCCTCATTTCTCTTTGCCTTGATAATGTTGCTGCCTTTTCACTTAGACCAAGCGTCCTCATCATGCTCGAATACTGATTGTGAATAGGATTTTGAATCAATTCAAGAGTAGAATAAATCTTTAGAAGGATTTTTTTCAAGGACTGTTCTCTATGGCAAATTTAAACTTAATCCCATTTCCCATTAGGGCAAACTTTTTCACTGGGCTTCTGAGTAAAAAGATTTATTTGCATTATTTAATGATGCCAAAAGGAATGATGCTTTTTTTTTCTGTATTTTTTTTTCCTTCAGATGAAGTGTTCTTCTGACTGCGATAACACTAAGGATTAATTTTACGAAAATAAATATTTACTGCATCATATTACATCATAATGCAAATCTTAAGCTCATACATATTCATCATTAGACAACTGAAGGAGCTCAGGAGAGTAATTCCTAGTGGGTTTTGGGGTTTGATCCTGTGGCTGAGGGGCTTTTTTTAGCTAGAAGTTCCAACCCTGCAGCATGTGTTCTGTTTAATAACCAGATGTCTGTGTAGGACATGGTTCTTTCCAGTGGGATAAACCCATACAGACCATGAGCTGCATGCTAGAGTAGAGTGTCCTGGTTTGCAGCTGGAATTGTTTCCTGTCCACATCCAGAAGGTGTTGGGAAGACACGGAAAGCTGCCCAGGAACGTTTCAGACCTGGCCCGGCTCTGAGGTCTCTGTCTCAGTGGCTGGGCAGGTAAGTGCTCGTGGCACATAACTTCAGAGCACATAATGTGGGGCCAGTCGTGATGGATCCCCGAAGCTATAAAAAGACAGTAAATTTGCATGAAAAGACTTAATGGTCTGGAAAGCCGTAGTAAAATGGAACCACTAAATAAAAGGGTCTGTAAAGAAAAACCACTGAGCCTGCTGTGGGGATTTCCAGGAGCGCTGAGTTCAGTGGGGCACCATGTGCTCCTCAGTAGCTCCCAGCTAACACACTGGCTCTGAAAACATCATTGATTGAATTTAAAATATGACTTGAAACTCCCTCAATACAACAAATGTAAATGCTTGAATTTTTGAGATGTGATTTCATATTTAAATAACTAGATATCAGATTTTTTAAAAGTAGAGCAGATTGAAGTTTTAACCAGTCACGGAGAAGTTGTGTTCTTCAAGGGAACAAAATGAGATAGAAACATCTTTATTTCAATTCATGTATTACATTAATTTTGTCATTCTTTTAAAAAAAAAAAAATCTTAAAAAAATATAAGCAAAAGCCGAAAGGAGAAAGTACAAGAAAAACTGTTTTGAAAGCTTAGTGAGAAAAAAATCACTACAGAGGATCAAGCTAAAAATCTTGCAGAAAAGAAAATTATTACAGTCAAGCATGACAAGCCAAAGCTAGGAAAGCTGAACGCAATAATCACCAAAACTGTCATCCTGAAAATATAAGTATGCAAAATTTCACGTGTAAGTTGTACCCTGGATCAATCACACGCTCCAAATTAAATATATTTAATACGGGGTCCAATTTTCTGTTTCCCTGATGCCCTGGCCAACTTTACTGGCAATTTTTCCTGGACCAAAAACTAACTTCACCAACTCATTAAAGCTTGAAGAGCTCTAGAGCGGCTTTTTAATACAAATTAACAACAGCCAGTCAATTGACAGTCAGTTAACCTGTAGTAAAATAAATAAATAACTTGCCCTCACCTTGTCCTTTACTCTTCCTCGGGTCCTGAAACGCTTATGAAAAACGTGGTCATAACCCTTGGATTGATGGCTGCCAGGCACGAACACTGACATCTGTTCCAGCACTCAGATTTTGTGCTCAAGAGGGGCTTTCTGTCCATCTCCAGGGCTGCAAGTTCTGCAGGGTTCAAAGGCACCTCATTTAGTTCAGTGTGTCAGTGGAAGAATCAAATAGAGGAACTTGATTTTCCCAAAGAGTCTAATTATGTTAGACACTCACTTGTCAATAGAGTTACATTAAGTAGCTGTGAAAAATCTTGAGACATATACATGCCTCCTATAAGGAAATTAAAAGCCAATTTTTTAAACCCCGGGATGTTTTAAAATCAAGATTCTGCTCTAATTAAAGTAAGTGACTGGACTATTTAATGTAGAGGAGTATAGGAGATTAGTACCAGGCTACTTCTTCCCTTGCTTATCATTAAGCAGTGATGACCATTCAGTGAAGAAGATATTATCTAGAGCTAAACCTTCTTTCGTTTCTACACCAAAGCCTCCTTCAGTTCCACTCTGTCAAAAGATTAGTGGTAGAGATGCAGTTGATAAATTTTTCTTCGATATGACTAGACCAGTGTTTTTCCATAAGTGCTGATGAAGAGTTCCTTCTTAATAGAACCTCCCAGGCAAAAATGTGTGGCCAGCACTCTCACCTTTTAAGTGTCTGCTCTGCCTGAAAGCAGGTTTTATAAAGCACTAGAATAAATAAATAAATAATTCCACAGGCCTGTGCCCAACAGTTAGTTTTAATGGCAGAAAGAACCAATCAAGTGATTTTATGAGTCCCAGTTAAAAGTAATTATACAGTATAAGTGCTTAAAGTAAGTAAATGAGACAGACAAATCTGATAACAGATTGCTGCCTCGTCGTAAGCTTCCTTTGCAGTTAATTCAGTCTCACCATTGCAGGACACTGTTCTGCATTGCTTTGCTCTCCACTGAGTCCAGCTTTGGCCCTGTTCTCATTTGTCTCACTCCATTTAGTGCAGGGGGTGTGGGATTCAGCTGTTTGCATTAGTAGGTGTAGGGCTAGAAAATGTGGTATTGCAAAATTAGGATGACTTTAGGAAGCAAACAGCACTAATGGGAATCAATTTTGCTATTTCATTCTAATTTCACTGTGTTATTTATCCTAATGCTGGGGTGTTTACCCAACACAAAGTACTGTCTGTGTGTTTATTGGGAAGCTGAGAAACCAGTTTTATAATAATTTGCATGTCTTCAATAGCATTTTCAAATATGCCTTTTCAGCAGAATACTAATTAGCTCTGTTGTATGTAATAAGTGTTTTGGTTGGAACTGGGTGTGTGCAGGTAATCTTGAAGAGAAAATAAAGGTTGTGTGGGGTTTTTTCAGCCTCTGATGTTCAATTAATATGAGTTACCACTCCTTCTTTGGGTCCATCCTCATCCAGTGCAGTGAAACAGTGGGATCACTGCTGGGAACACCTTTGCCCGAAAGGAGAATGTCAGAAGAGATCAAGGAAATAGCATGTGGTGTTTGTGGCCTTGTGAGCTGTAGTTTGCTAACACCTCTCACACCTAATGGGAAACTTTCAGGTAAGGTAATCAAAAATACCTGACAATTTTCTTGGTAATTATTTTCCCAGTAATTATTTTCCCAGTCAGTTGTCAGTCTCCTTACTGTAAAACTGAAACTCCCTCTGCACTGCTTGGAAATGAATTTGTTAGGATCAATGAGTAATTTGATCTATGTATCTAATCGCCTTTTTCCTTTGGTCTCCCCGCCTTGATAAGGACAGGAACCTTATAAATAATTAGATTTGTTACTAGACTGTATTAATATTATTAATGTATTCTATTTTTTATTTATTCCTTCAAGCACATCAGTGGATGATGTATAGCCTGCTTGCATGAGGAAAAAAACCTGCTATGCAAAGATATTAAAAAAAAATTCTATATACCAAGTAATACCAAGATTGATAGCAGAGGAGATGTTAGTAAGTTGTAGATTTTATTTCGCAAAATTGGCTTCTTTGTGCTGTCTTTATGATACCAAGTAAATATGCCAGACATTAAGGAATCTTTTGTTAATTGTGCCCATGCATGTCACAGTTAATTGACTACAGGGAAGTGTGATCTTAAATTGTGGCTGATTTTTTTCTTTTTTTTTGTAATGACATATTTTTAGGCTGCTTTTTTCATTTAAATATAGCTAATGCAGAGATTGCCAAATCAAGTGTATTAGCTTGATTTTTTGGGGAAATGCTTAAAATACAATTTTGCTTTTTGGTTTTAGTTATTGCTACAGGAAAAAAATGCCTTTTTTTTTTTGTTTATTTTTTGTTTCGGAAAAAAAATGTGTTTTTTTTTTTTTTTTTTTTTTTTTGGTGAAACAAGGTTACACTGGAACATCTGTCAGGTCTAATGGGCTCTAATCCAGAGGATCAGACCAGAGCAGCCTAATCCTCTCTGGGATGACTATACCAGTAAATTATCCTGAAGAAGGGGTTTATTTCTATAATACATTTTGCTTTGCAGTGACTGCAGGCCTGACCCTTTTAAGTCTACAGTAAATGTAGAATAGCTTACTGCAATAAAAGGAGCTCACATTTATTGTAAAGTAAGAATATTCACACTAGTAATCACTATGGAATAGATAATGTATTATAATTTCACATTCTTCCTTTTTTTTTTGTCTAGCTGACCTTTCTGCAGATAGTAGAAGTATGAGCCTGAAGTGCACTCCATAAAAATATCCCCTAGGCTGAGGCATCCAGTGAGCTCTCCAAAGTTATCAGCAGTCCTGTACTTTTCCTTCTTTCTCTCTCTCCTGTAATGGGAGCACAAAGTCCAGTCTGGTTTGTGACAGCTCCTCTGTGAATAAAGACTGCTCTTAATGCAATTTATCAGATGTTTGCAGTAGCATTTGCACAGGCTGAAGGCTTTGGAGGATGGAGAAGATGGATTTAGAGAAATAAAGCCAGCTGATAGATGGGATCACTTATTAGAGATCTTTCATATAAATTATGAAAAATAGCTACAGTGAATTATAGCTGTAGGCTTTCAGATAATAAGCCTTTCAGGAAAAAAAATAATGAAACCAAGTGACACCCAGTTCTGAGTTTCATTACCAGGCTGAATCATAATTCAAAGTTCTTTTAAAACTTCCAGGACGGTTTGCAAATCTTGATGAAAATGAAACTAAGCTTGATCATATTTAACCAGTTTAAGTGAGTTTTTTGGCTCTACTTTACTCCAGGGATATTCCTCTCCTGAAAGTTTCCAGGTTATTTCTGTCTGCAGTCCATTGCTCGCTGCTCTCAAGGTCCAGGGACTGTAATTTTTTACTGTCAGTTTTTGGGCAGTTATCCCTCATCAAAATGGACAGGGCTAGGGAAAGCCTCCTCTGCCAAGGCAGCATTCCTTGCAAAATCGATAGTAACAGCCTAACAGGCAGAGAACCAGCAGCCTCTGTTCTCCTGCTTCCAGTCCCTATTCATCCTTGAAATCAGACTTTCCTCACTCCCAGTGCAAGCCAGCAGCAGGAACAGTTGACTCAGCCCTGACCCAGCCCAGGGGATCCCACCTCCACAGAGAATCTCCTGAACACCCTCCATTAAGGGTGTTCTTAAGGCGTTTTTTGTGTCTGTGCATGTGAAATACAATAAGCTGAAGTCCTGAGGTTTGTCTTGAGCCTCTGCCACCCCTGGAGAAATGGGAAATGTTTAAGGTTGGATGACGTTTAGTAGCTGGATAGAAACATCTGCCAGCAGGATATTATACAGCAGCAAAGCATGTGGGTGATAAAGGAGTTGTATAAAAGTGTTGGTTTAGTGTTGTATCATGACTAAAAATAAAAAAAATCGGGAGAGGGTAGAAAAGAGAGAATATTAATAGATTCGTGCATGGCACTGTGGTGTAGCCTGTTCTCAGATCTTTTTTTGGAAGCTATGGAAAGAATAAGCAGAGGTGACAAGTGGCCTTGGTGTAAGGAATTCTTGAACAGACCAGAACTATGTCATGCAGGGAGCAATACCTAAGAAAAGGTGTGGTAGGGGTACACATACTTATCAATGACCCATGGGAAGTGTTTAGGACCTTTTCCAAAATGAAACAACTGAAACCAGCAGCATGCAGGTGCAAAGCAGAGGGAATGGGGCTTAGTTAAGAGTCAGCTTCCTTAGCTGTACAGATCAAAATCTTGCCCAGGTTTAAAAGGCTGAACTGTATCAATACAGCCATTCATATGTTCCCAAGGTCAAATACTTCTGGTTTTTGTCATTTTAAAGTCCCTCCTCCATGCATGATTGAGGTCCATTATTCTATTTCATCCCATCTGCTTTCACTTAATTTAGATGTGTTGCCCTTCTTTACTTCCCTTTGCAACTTTGATGTACTGCTATAAAGTAAATTTAACCTTGTCCCCAAAAGAACCCCAGCTGAAGGAATTTAGCGATAGAAACCCCAAGATCCTGAAGAGATTTTATTACTTTGCAGTAAAGTTTTTCATGGGGTTCCAGTGCCCCTGCCTCATTAATATGCAATGGCATGCCAAATGTAATTGCATTCAGGTTAGGTTTTGCTATAAAAAGAAGTGTATTGTTTCAAAAATGGTGCTTTACGTCAAGGACACCACCAGTGAAGTTACAGAACCTTATTCAAGGTATTACACAACATTAGTAAGTCTTGCAAAAGTTTACTTGAGGGTTAATCAACAGCATGGTGTAAGATCTTTATGAAAAATTATTCAATTCGCTGTTCTTGTCTTAGAATCCATCACATTGACTCTCATCATACATATATATATATATAATATGATGTTTTGTAGTGTTTCGTAGTTCTGATAATTCTCCCAAATTCAGATTTTTCTTTTTTTGTGTTTTAATAAAGCCAAATTAGGCTTTGTCATTCCTTTGTAGACTACAAGAATTACTTTTAAAGTGTTTCAAGGGAGTGTATCTCCTTAGGGTGTCCATGCTATTTCCACTGCTTTCCATACACATCCTGGTAACACTTGAAGTGCTTTAAAACCTGTAGCTTTTACTATTTGGTACCAAGAGCTAAATGCAGAGTTTCCAGGGGAAATGTCCATGGTGCATAAATGTATTTTCAAGTGTAAAGTAGTGTTATTTCTTGAAATAAAATGCTAGCTCACTTTGGGTTTAAATGGAACAGATTTTGTGAAACATCATTGTAGGAAAGTGTTAGGAATGTGTGAATTTGTCATGTGTCAGCCAATATTCAAAACACCACTCTGAAGTGACTTGTGCAATTCTATTAATGGACAGAATTTTGGTGAGGGAGTACTTCAGTTTGAGTATGAATCAACAGTGTTTGCTAGCAGTCCAATCATGCTGAATTATAGTTAAAGTACTACTTTAAATAATAAGTACTTTCTGGATATAATTTTAATTTTATTACTACTGTTCCTGTCTCTTTTGAATAAACAGCATTGTTATGAAAATATTCTAATCTGATAAACATAAATTTTCCATTTTAAAGTACCCAAAATATATTGGAAGTATATGAGTCGTCAGCTATGAAAACTGCAAGCAAATACTGACTTTTCCCCCAGATTAACTCAGTATTGGATGTTATGATTACACTATCATCTTTTATCTTGATCTACCTGAACCAAAGAACTCACAGTGAAGAAACTTTGAGAAACAAATCTGAGGGGTTTATTTTGTTAAACAGTATTTGATATATTTGGTATTTCATCCTGAGATTCTATCCTGGACAGATTTGTCGAAAGCAGGAACCATTGCAATGAGGTTATCCATGTTCAGTGTTTAACTGGTATTACACTAATCTGACATGACAGACCATTTCCATGCTGTTTCACAACAGGTCATGTTACCATCAATGTATTTAGGGAATTAATAAATCTTGTATGTAATTTTCTCATAAATGATAAGCAGAGTTGGATGTGATGCCTTGGCTAATGTATGGTAAACAGAGATGTGTCCTAATATGGGATGGCAAACACAAAGTGATGAAGTTAGAAACTACATCTCAGCTATGAAAGTGTTCCTCGTGCTTCATTCAATAAGGACCTAGTATTTCTTTAATTTTCTTTTTTGTTTTAGTAAGCAAACTTTCTTGTAAAAGCCTTATGACTAAATTATTGCTATTTGTACTTTCCTGCTTATTGTGCTTGGGTAGATTACCGAGGAGCAAGGCTTGGATCAAAATTAACTGAAAAACAGCCTTCAGCATGATAAATATTTGTATTTAAATAGAACCCAGGGAAATCCTTCTAGCCTCTGACAGAGCCCTGAAGGGGAGCTGGCAACTGTATAGCAAACTGAAGTGTGCAAATCTTCATCCTCGCAGCAGATCCAGTAAATAAGTGCAGTGTAACACAGCAAATATGGGAAGGCTTTTAGTTACAGAGGTGTGTAAATGTTTACAAATATGATTAACTGCAGAGCACAAAATCCATTCGCAGCATCAAAGACAAAACTAAAATTGCTTTTTCCCATCCCCCTCCAGGATTATGCTGAAAAGAAAAACACGATAGCAAAAGCTCTGGAAGATCTTAAAGCCAACTTCTACTGTGAACTCTGTGACAAGCAGTACTATAAACACCAGGAGTTTGACAATCACATTAACTCTTATGATCACGCTCACAAACAGGTAAGAGAAATATGCTCACTACTTCAACTATTCAGATAGAATAATGAAATAAGATGACTTTTAGGGTGGGCTTGGAAATCACAATTGAGTTGTCCTCAATTTCAGATTCTTGGAAGCAGAATACACTGTCTTATTGGAAACAAATCTTATAGTGGAGATTTTACAGTCAAAAATTCTGAGGTGGGAAGAAAGAGAAATTTAAACAGTTTAATTTTGAAGAGAAACGGGGAATGATGAATAATAATTAATAATATGAATAAAATTGTAGATGTTTAATTTTCCTTCTTACCAGTTTAATTCTACATGTAAATGCTGTAGTATACATCAAATGTGACTTACTGGGAAACGTTTGTTGCAACAGATGGGTGTAAGAAACTTGTTTATGCTCTTTGGTAAACTTTCTTTTAGTGTGGATACAGTTCTGAAGCAGCCTATGACTACTTAAATTAGTGCAAGTCCAGTTCTGAAATGAACTACAGTTTTATTTAAATGCACTGTATATAAAAAAAAAAAAGTGTTTTAATGCAAGGTTTCAATGTGTTAGCTTTACAGCATCAGTATTTATGTTTTTTATCACCACATTGTATCACTTTACCTCCAAATTGTGTGTCTTTGGTGAGATAAAAGCAGTGCTTCCACAGAATGAGAGAGGAAAGGCATCCCAGGGCAGCATCCTGACCTGCAGAGGGGTTACATCTGTATAATTCAGAGGGAAAGACAATGCATCATGACTCCCCCAAAAGATATGTAATGGTAGTGTAAAGATATGTAATAACTGTACAGAAAATTCCTACTTAGGCCACTTAGCTGGTAATTATTCTGTACCTTTTATTTTTTAATCTGGTGAAATCATATGATTGTGTATCAGGATTGATTGCTTTTCATTCTAATTGAATCTTCTTTCTTCCTGTTATTCTGCTCAGGGTGAACATAGATAAGCTATTACATCTTTTATATCTGTATTATACAGAATAATGATTTGCTTTTCTTTAGCTCTAGTCCCTGAAACATTCTCTCTCTCTCACTGGTATTTTTATTTAGGCCATAATTTACACTGCCAGTGTGAGTGTTAGATTTAGTTTGGAGAACTGTGAAGATATGGACCTCAGCAGCAACAGCAATCTGTGAGAAGCTGGAGGGAAAGATACATATATTAGAAAAGAAACTAGCAGGTAGCTTCATTGTATCCTGTAGCTGCTTATTACGAGTTTTAGTTAAAGTACAGCTGGAACTGATTCTTCAGATGTTAAGTTCACACAGCAGCACATCATTGATGGATGGCAGGAGAAAAGAAGTGATGGGCAGAGTCTTCCCCACTTGACCTCAATTAGGATTTATATTTATTAATTTTTAAGTGCTGTGAAGCACTTTGAAATAATGAGAACCTGAAGGCTGCTGTCTTTATTCCTCTATTCAGTATTGACGAAAAATTGATTTTGAAACTGAGGTCAGGTGTGAGACTGAACAGGAACTTTTTTACACTGTTTCACATGCTAATTCTTGTTTTTTCATGGATTTGGACAAGAGAGGATGGGCTTCTGTACCCTGCACTGTACTGTGATGAAGCACGGCAGATCCTGCCTCTCCATCTTTTCTGCAGGGGGACAGTGTGTCTGTGTTTGCTTGTGGCTCTGTGGATGTGTTTGGTGAAACACAGGAAGCCATCCTCTTCCTCTGTTCACAAGTCTAATCTCCCTGCTAGGAAATCAGAGAAAAAAATTAAAGTTTTTAAGTTGAAAAAAATGTATGGATGCTTGTTTGCCCAGAGTAAAAATTTTCGCTGTTATTACTGGAAAATACAACTATTGATTCCTGAGATAAAATGTTGAGTTTAATTCTCCTGGGATTTTTTTTTGTTGTGGCTTCTATTGGTGTTATGAAAAAAACCCATTCCTCTTCCCGTATTTGGGTGTACAAGGTGGCAGGCAGCATATGCTGCAGAACAGGCTCACTCTGATTTGCTCTGTTTTCCAGAACTTCATACCAAATGCTTTTTTTGGGGTAGTTTTAATAAGCTTGCAGGAGAGACATATGCAGGTGCTACTGTTGAATGCTCTGATTTTGTCCTGGGACTTCCTACCTCAATGGCAGAAGTTTTCCAGCAGTTCAGTAGAGGTGAGAGGAACTAGTGATCTCTCTTTGGGTTTTGCTTCATGTTTTTTGGTTTTTTTTTCCTTCTATCACACCTCTCTACAATAATGGACAGGCAAGGGGAAGGTTAGTACAAAGAGTTTCCCACTACCCAAGGACAGTTGTAAGCGTGTGCAGCCAGTTCTGTTTCAGTGATCCCAGCACCCGAGAGTGGTTTCTGTATGATCAAATGAATGAAAGCTCTGCCTAAATCTGAGTTCATCCCAGCTTTTCTGAAGTCATATTTAATCCTAATTGTGCAGTCTGTTATCACACCATCTAAACCATGGGAGGGTTTGGCAGAGAAAATGTTCCTAACAGCTCCTGTACCTCAATTCTGTTGTAGATTTTCTTTCCATCCATTCAAATGTTGCTAGCACAGAAAATTTACCATTTAATATCATATCTGGATTTAAACCAGAAGATTTATTATGTGGGTTTCCTCCACTGGCTGGGAGGCCCTGTGCTGTCAGGTGTTGATTGTGTCTTAACAGTTTCTGAATACCCACTTTGAGATAGTATGAGCGCTTTCTGAGCAGTCGAGAGAGAAAGAGCAGGACTAGGGTAAACCCAATTTTATTTCCTGGGACCTGAAGGAGTTCAGTGTCTCAAGAGCCCCACTGCCTCTGTTAGTGTTTCCTGTTCTTAGCTCTTACAATATTGTTTGGAGAGCATACCTGTAGCCTTTATGAAATACTCCAGGAAAAGCAACTTGCAAGCAGTCAGTGGTAATAGAGAAAAATGAACTCTCTACTTTGCTTTGAAAGCTTAGACAAAGAAAAAAAGCCCCAAACAAAAGAAGATGCTGGTGTCTTTAAAAGCAGCAATGTTCTGAGCTCAATAGAGAGAGATGAGTAACTAAGGCAGAACTGCAATTATTTTCTATGGTAATGAGAGAATTGCTATTTGATAATGAATGATGGCCTAAACCCACAGAATGCGGGATTCAAGACCCATGCCAGGACTTTAGAAACATCTGTTTGACTCTGTGCAGCATTTCCTCCATCTCTGGAAGGAGCTCTGTGAAGTGCTGAAAAGCCCTGCCTGAGCTCCTTGAGATGCTGGGGGTTTGATAAATGTGGCTGAGCATTAAGTCCAAGGCTCCAAGTGACCTTAGTGTCAGAGCTGCTTAGGCTTTGTGAGCTGTGCTGTCCTGGTGAAGAAATCTGGACCACACAGCACGGTCCCCTGCACCAGTCATTCCTCCAGAGACTTTTGTCACTGCAGGGACAAAGAGGGTTTGAAAGTCTCCATCCCAGAATTTCTGATTAATCACCTAATACCACGGCAGTACACTCAAGCTTGGTGTTCTTTCCCCTCCCAGGAGGACTCTTCCAAATACCAAACAACAACAATAACAGCAAAAGCTATGATGAAAAATAAATAGCCCTAATGTATTTGCATCTACAGATGAAAATACAATCAATTAAGTGAATTATAAGCAGGAATTTTTCCCCACAGAATCTGAGGTCATTTCTCAAACTGTTTCCTCTGGATGAAAATGATCTCTGTGCTCTACAAATGTATTCAAAAATGTACACAGGGAATAATGCACAAATTATGCAGGAAGACTAAATTAGTAGTTGTCCCCTTTCCCTATTCCAGACACGGATTTCCCCTGTCTACATTTTCCTCCTCTCCTTGTGTGTTTTTCTTTGCACATTTTTTTGACAACACTGCCAAGTAAGCTGGAGATGCTTTCAATTCACATTAGAGAATAACTATCTTTAGTCAGTCAAAAATCCAAACTTAAGTAATTTTCATGTGTTTGAATAAATATTTCATGGAATATGGGTGGAGAACAAGAAATTTGTAAGTTGAAAGGTGTGATTAGGCATAACAATAATATAACCACCAACCCTTCACAAAATCTGTACCTCCTATGAGTTATGAGGCATGTAAGATATAAATGAAGAGCAACATAGCACATTTGGGATGCCAGTATTCCCAGCAAAGATAACTGGATGTTAGCAGTTGTTTGAGTCTGCAGTTTAAAAACAAAGCAACGAGTCCTTGTACTCATCATTACAGCTCTGTTTAAAAGCTTTCATTGCAGAGTTAATCCCTCTGAAAAAGAGAAACCCCATCTCTTCTGCTTGGTTGGCACCTGCAGAGGGTACACTGCAGTGCATCTGCAGCTTCTAGCACAGCCCAAGAGTTGGTGTATGTTTGCAGGGTGTGGCACAAGTACTGGGAGAGTTACAAAGTGAAAGAAATTAGCTCTTTACTGAGACCCAGCAGTAGTTTATGCTGTATTTTTTCAGGCCTGCTTTTTGCTATGGGAATGGGACTGAGCCAGAGGCAACATGTTGTATACAATCTTTGAAATATAGAAATAATGATTCTCAAAAAAACCCGATTGTCTTCTAGAGCAGTATGTCAAAAGCTTTGGTGTAGTACAGGATAAA
Organism: Rhipidura dahli; assembly: GCA_013399225.1. Classification (NCBI taxonomy): domain Eukaryota; kingdom Metazoa; phylum Chordata; class Aves; order Passeriformes; family Rhipiduridae; genus Rhipidura; species Rhipidura dahli. The sequence goes on along the minus strand of VXAC01001103.1, from coordinate 52,136 downwards.
AACTGAAGAGTTCAAGAGTTTTCTGAAGATTTACTTCATGAACAGCAACAACAAAAAGTGATGCATTGTGTGTCAGATTTCGGGCATGCTCACTAATAAGAGATTCCATAAAATAACTCTGCTGCTCTTGGATCAGGAAAGTGCCTGTATGGTTGCCTTGGAGCCAAGCCCACGGTGCCTCGCATGACTGAGGGGTGGCTGTGTTTCTGCAGGGACAGTGAGGAAGGGCAGCAGGATGCAGGTGCAGTGCCAGCTGCTCCACCCTCCTGGGGACAGCGTGGCCCTGGCACGTGCCGTTGGATGGACCTTCTGGCACACAGGGATGCACTTGCAGTGTTATTTCTTTTGACTCCTTGCAAGTGAAAATAATTATTTGCAATACATTTCAGTATTTCTCTCCTTTATATTTTTCTTTTCTTTAGGCTAAGTGACTTGCTATTTTTAATACAAGATAGTCAGGATTCTTGCAGCTGAATTTTCTGGAATGAAGAAATTTTATATTCCTTCTCTTACTTTATCATGTTTCTCATGTTAGAGAGCCACATCTCAGTGTGTCCTTGTGGGCAGGCAGTCTTAACTATGCAAGCATAGATGAGATTTAAACATTTATGTTTGAATCAATCTTGTGTAGTCCTTGTGTACTGCTATTGCTTTCCCAGAATGTAACTTGGCATGTCTTCCTATATTTTTTTTTTCCCTCAGGAAAACATACTCATCTTTGTAGCCTTTTTAAATATTAAGGGAAGACAAACAAATGTTCAGCTGTGCATTCATATACATATATGTTGTTGTAATGCACATACAACCATTAAATGAGCCCCTCCTCTCCCGAATACACACTGCTCTATCACTGTATTTCAGGTTGGTTTGGTTTTTTCCCATTAAGATTGCATTATTTAACAATCTTTTGTGGCTGGATTGGTGGTTCTTTGGGTTTTTTGTTTTTTTTTAGTGAAAACCTTCCTTTTAAGTTTTAAGCACTTGTGCCGGCATTAATGCTAATAAGGGTCATCACCAGGTCTATTAATTATATCTCAGCACTGCTGGGAGCACTGGAGCTGAGCCTTGTGATAGACTTGATGTTTCCTTTTTTAACTCCTTTAAATAATAAAAACAAACAGAAAGCCTTTTGCTGTTACTGTGAAGAGGAAGGCAGAAGTGCCGACACGACTATACCCCAGCGGGCCCCGCAGGAGGGAGCCAGGCTGAGGATCTCACTCCCATGGGGTGTGTCCGGAGCACGGTGCCAAAGGGATCCTATTTTGGGAGGGTGGCGAGCTGGGGGTCACCCCTGCCACCACCTGAGTGGGGCTTGGGGGGGAGTCCCATTTGGTGTGAACAGGGTGAAGTGCCCAGAGAAAACCAGCAGGGACTGGAAGGCTTCAGGAAAAGAGGAGATGCAGTCCCGCTGTGTTGAGCCACAAAGCCACCGGGAAAGTGTTTGGCTGGTCTGTGAGTAATGTGTCTGCAGTGGAAGGATGCCAGTGGGAATCTGTATTCCACTTTACAGAATGTATTTTTAAATTAAATAGATAAGTTCTATTCTTTATGAATATTTCAGTATATTTAGGTAGAAACTTCACACACTGTTTCCCGGATGAAAGAAAAAATTTATTTGTTTTCCTTCCAGTTTTTTATTTTACCTATAAAATTTAATGCCAGCAATTGGCTTCTTGATGGGTATCAGTGTAACAGAGTATTTAGGCGCACTTTAGCTCAAAACTTGTACTGATGGGTTAGATGAGGATAATTTTGAGTAAAGTATTAATCCTGCAAAAAGCAATTTTGTTGCCAACGAGCGTTCTGTTTTCTCATTACCAAAAAAAAAAAAAAAAAAAAAAATGTATAAATATGTCCCTG